>CM077674.1:265849403-266161903 GCA_039707655.1 Elymus sibiricus
GCCCACCGCTTAATTAAGTTAATTAAATAAACTAAATCCTTGTTAGACTAAACAGTGGCTGACAACTGGGTCCCACTGGACCCAGTTGACCTAGTCAACTTGCTGACTGGGCACCTCCAATATATGACAGGTGGGACCCACTGGTCCAGTTGACCAGTCAACGGTCACAGTTGACTGCTGACTGGGTAGTCAACTGGGTCCCACCTGTCAGCCTAATAAGCACTGTAATGGGTACACTTCTGTGTACCCGTAGCAATTTAGCTATTTAATTTTTGAATTTAAATTAATTCTAGAAAATTCCAGAAAATGATTAAAACTTTGAAAAATCATATAAAATAAACCGTAACTCAGATGAAAATAATTTATATATGAAAAATGGTCAGAAAAATATGACGAATCCGAATATGTCATCTGCATGCATGCTAGAGCCCTCTGCGTAGGAAAACCTGTAACTTTAGGCATGTTTCTGATAGATGAATAGTGCCTGACCTCGGGTAAGTAATTCCAAATTAATTCCTAAATTAACTAAAATGGTTTAGGGATGTATTAGGTCACCCTTGCATTGCATATTGCCATATCATGCTCTGTGAGTGCATTTGTTTGCTATGTATTTATCTGTTTCCTCTCCCTCTTCTCTCCGGTAGACCCCGAGACCGACGTTGCCCCCGAGGACTGCTACTCTACCGACGACCCCTCTTTTACCGCAGAGCTTCCAGGCAAACAAACCCCCTTGATCATTCATATATCACCTATTCCTTCTTCCCCGTGCTTGCATTAGAATTTGCTACCATATTTGATTGCTCCTATTCTGATGCATAGCCTAATTTTGTAACCTGCTGTTGATACTTTAACTATTGTCCTAAAATGTTTATTACATTCTGGTTAGTGATCCATCAATGGCCCCACACCCTTGTCCTTGTTGCCATGCTACACCACCGGAGACTCGGTCAGTGTGATCGATGTACAGAGACCGAACACAGCACCGCACCCCCCCTTAGTTGTACGACTCTACAGAGATACTATCGAGTGCCGAGGGTGATACCTCCTACCTCACTCTAGATGATAGCTCCGTAGCGTAGCTAGTCAGTTGTGGGTTACCGAGGGTGATTCCTCTTTCACCACCTCCGATGATGCCTCTGTCGGGCAACCCCTCAAGTGTGAACTCATCGAGGGTGATTCCTCCAAGTTCACCTTGACGGATACATCGAGTGGGAATCCATCGAGGGTGATTCCTCGGATTTCCCCCTTGATGTCATGGCCACACGGTTACCTTGGCATTTACCTCAGTCCCTTGTTAAAGTCGGGTCGACCCCGAGGGGTACCCACGAGAGATGTGAAGTCGGTTGGCCAGGAGGGCACCCGCGAGAGATTATTGTGGCGGAACGACAGGGCCGGTGGAGACCACCTAGGAGAGAGGTGGGCCTGGTCCCTGGTCGTTGGTCCGCAGGTTACCAAGTCGGTGCGGCAGGGTGTCGGAGTTGAGCCTTGAGCCCTGTTCGTGTCCGCGAGATACTAATAACACGCTTAACGGATTTGGGTATTTGATCTGAGTTGGCCACTGGCCTATACGCACTACCACCACGCGGGATAATGGTTTAATGGGGCCCTCGGCGCCGTATGTATCAGCCGAAAGCTCTGTCAGATGTCCAGTTCAGCATTGTGGCATGGTCCGATCATGCCATCTAGGAGACGGGTGGCGCTGGTATTCACCCTGCACACAATGACCCGGAGTGCAAAGGGCGATGGGCCCAAGACCCATGAGCACTTAGGATGTAGACCGGCGGGGACCTCTCTGCGGAGCCTAGGTAGGACTACGTCATGTCGATCAGCTGAGGCCGGGCATGACCCAGAAAAGTGCGTCCGGCCAGAGTTAATCGAGCGTGTTGGGTAACAGTAGTACACCCCTGCAGGGAAGATTATCTATTCGAATAGCCGTGTCCACGGCAACTGGACGCTCAGTGTTATATCCCGATCTACTACAACTTGAACTGGATACATGTTAAATTAAATGTTAGCTCCGGGATCGCTTCCTCGCAGGGAGTCGAGGAAGGATCTCTGGGCATTGCTACTACTTACTTATTACTTTATGATATGCTAATCTGCACTCTTCTAATGCTGCAAGACGCTGCAAGATGCTAGTCTTCGATAGGCTAGGACTTTCCTCTCTATTCTGGCATTTCTGCAGTTTAGTCCACAGATACAGCCCTTCCCTTTGATACCGATGCATACTTAGCATAGGTCTAATGTAAGTCTTGCGAGTACTTTGGATGAGTACTCACGTTTGCTTTGCTACCTCTTTTTCCCCATACCTGACTGCTGCGATCAGATGACGGAGCCCCGGAGCCAGCTGATCCCGTTGACGACTACTACTATTACCCCGTCGAAGCCTACTACTACGTGGAGACCGACGACCGGGAGTAGATAGGAGGCTCCCAGGCAGGAGGCCTGCGCTTCTTCGATCTAGATGTCTTTGTTTTGCTCAGCCTTCTTAAGGCAACCTTGTCTATTTATGTCTGTACTCAGATACTGATGCTTCCGCTGACTCTTGTGTAACTCGAGCTTATGTATTCAAGCCCTCGAGGCCCCTGGCTTGTAATATAAAGCTTGTATTATTTTATTTTGTGTCTAGAGTTGTGTTGTGATATCTTCCCGTGAGTCCCTGGGCTTGACCGTGCGCATTTACGTGTATGATTAGTGCACGGTTGAGTCGGGGGCGTCACAAGTTGGTATTAGAGCCGACTGCCTGTAGGAAGCCCCTTTCCAACTCCTTGGCCGAAGTTGAGTCTAGTCTTTGGAAAACTATTTTACTAACATTGTTGTGTGGCTTACGGGCCCACATCGCAAATGGTTGGGATTATGATCTTTTATTCCTCTTCTTTACTCTGGGATTCTGATCTCTCTTCTTTTCGGGTTAAGGATTTTGCTAACACTAACATTAGGTTCTCGTGTTCACATCCACCCGGAGAGCTGGATTGTCTGCAATTATTCCTTTCCATTGGTCTGTTTAATCTGATAATTACATTTTCCTTTCCATTGGTCTGTTTAACCTTTCTTGTAATCTAGCTTTTATCCGAGCAGTGATAATCCCCTGCTTAAGTCAACACCCCCAAATAAAACCTTGTTACTATTGTTGATGACATTACGGTAACCACCGATGGACGAGAACCTTGCCTATTGGTCCGCCTCGTTTTAACAAGTAGGAAAATGGTTCTCTTCGTTCCCCGCCCATGGTACCGACGTGTTGCCGACATAGCTGACAGACTTTCCTCTGACACGTCTTGTTGTTGTGACCGCGCAAGATGTCACCACCCTTCCTACTCTTAATCCACACTCACTGCAACTCCACAGGATCGAAACCTGGCCAAAAAGACTCGTTACAATTTCGTAACCAATCCCTTCTCCTTTACTCCACCTCTTAAATCTCGAGACGAGATTTCTTGTAGTGGAGGAGATTTGTAACACCCCCAGTGTCATGCTACAGTAACCTCACACTAATGATGCCAGGTCATCATCATTAAATCCTAAGAAATGAAATTAAGAAGTAATTCAACTCAAATTCAAAATTCAAATAACGAGTGAAATTAGAAAAACTCCAAACTTACAAACAAAATAGTTCATAATATTGCAAAAAATCCCAAAGCAATTATAAAAATTAAACCAACATTATTGGAATTCCCAAATTGACCCTAGCAGCCAAAACAGTAGACCAGCAGCACTGATTCAGCCCATTTAAATACAAACATAAATTAAATGAATTCAAATTAACCTCAAACTTTTTGAGCCAGCCCAGAATATTGCAAAGTATTTATGTGCCAAGTCTCAACCCTGGCAAAATTCATTTAGTACACAAACTAAATGCAAAACTGGGGCAAAATGCAAATTAGAAATAGAAAAGGGAAAGAAAAGGATTTGCCTGTTCGTATGGGCCGCTAGTGCACAGTGTCTCGCGGCCCAGCCCAGTCGGCGTCTCCTTCAACCTCCGGCAGCTGTCAGTGCCACGCGCCGGCCATCCGCCGTCTCCTCGCGTGGATAAGGCCACCCCAGGCCATCTCTCTCTTCCCCGCAAACCCTAGGCCCCTCAGATCTTCCCCATCGTCTCTCCATCGCCCTCCCCGCACACACCCGAACGCGTTCATGGCCGCGCCTTGTCGTTGACGCAGCCACCGGCCTCCCCGCGCTGTCTGTTGGTGTCCGGGAGGTCTGCGGTGGACCGCTTCTTCCTCCTCGCTGCTGGATCGGAGCTGGGGAGCGCTACCGCCGTCGCCATCGTCCTCTTCTTCCCGTCTGCACCGCCACGGTCGTCGCCTCGATTCGCCGTCGTCCGAGCACCCCCGGCTTCCCCGAGCCTCTCCTCGACCCCGCGGTGAGCCACCGCGCCAGATGCGCCCTTCCCCTTTCCCTCTAGTCGCCTCTAGCCACCCCGGCCATCACCATCGTAGCTCTGCTCCACCGCATAGCTCGCCGCCGTCGCTATCATGGCCACCTGAGCACATGGACGTGCTCAGGGCACTCCTGTGGTGCGGCTAGTGCCCACCGTTCGCTCGCGTTCGAGCCGTAGCTAGAGTTTCGTCGAGCTCCAGTGCGTGCCGCCGTCTGCCGTCATTGCTCCGGCGAGCTCCGACCACCTCTGCTCGCGTGGTTGCCACCGTTCGACGCGGGCCGCTTCACTCGTTCGAATGCCGCTTGCGGTGCTCGATTTGGTGCGGTGTGCACCGATCCAGCGCGACGCGCTCGCCCCTGCAGCTCGCCGGCGGCTAAACGTCGGCACGCCACCGCATTTGAACGCCGGCGGGACCCACCGGCCAGTTAGTTAGCACTAACCCGGCCCTAATAGCCACTGACAAGTGGGCCATTTACTGTAGCTATTAAATTAGTCTAACTAACGCTGTTAATTAGCACACCCACTGACAGACTGGGCCCATCGCTTAATTAAGTTAATTAAATAAACTAAATCCTTGTTAGACTAAACAGTGGCTAACAACCGGGTCCCACTGGACCCAGTTGACCCAGTCAACCTACTGACTGGGCACCTCCAGTCTATGACAGGTGGGACCCACTGGTCCAGTTGACTAGTCAACGGTCACAGTTGACTGCTGACTGGGCAGTCAACTGGGACCCACCTGTCAGCCTAATAAGCACTTTGCTGGGTACACTTCTATGTACCCGTAGCAATTTAGCTATATAATTTCGAATTTAAATTAATTCCAGAAAATTCCAGAAAATGATTAAAACTTTGAAAAATCATATAAAATAAACCGTAACTCGGATGAAAATAATTTATATATGAAAAATGATCAAAAAAATATGACGGATCCGAATATGTCATCTGCACGCATGTTAGAACCCTCTGCGTAGGAGAACCTGTAACTTTAGGCATGTTTCTGATAGATGAATAGTGCCTGACCTCGGGTAAGTAATTCCAAATTAATTCCTAAATTAACTAAAATGGTTTAGGGATGTATTAGGTCACCCCTGCATTGCATATTGCCATGTCATACTCTGTGAGTGCATTTGTTTGCTATGTATTTATCTGTTTCCTCCCCCTCTTCTCTCCGGTAGACCCCGAGACCGACGTTGCCCCCGAGGACTGCTACTCCACCGACGACCCCTCTTTTACCGTAGAGCTTCCAGGCAAGCAAACCCCCTTGATCATTCATATATCACCTATTCATTCTTGCCCGTGCTTGCATTAGAATTTGCTACCGTATTTGATTGCTCCTATTCTGATGCATAGCCTGATTTTGTAACCTGTTGTTGATACTTTACATGTTGTCCTAAAATGCTTAGTACAGGCTGGTTAGTGATCCATCAATGGCCCCACACCCTTGTCCTTGTTGCCATGCTGCACCACCGGAGACTCGGTCAGTGTGATCGATGTACAGAGACCGAACACAGCACCACACACCCCCTTAGTTGTACGACTCTACAGAGATACTATCGAGTGCCGAGGGTGATACCTCCTACCTCACTCCAGATGATAGCTCTGTAGCGTATCTAGTCGGTTGTGGGTTACCGAGGGTGATTCCTATTTCACCACCTCCGATGATGCATCTGTCGTGCAACCCCTCAAGTGTGAACCCATCGAGGGTGATTCCTCCAAGTTCACCTTGACGGATACATCGAGTGAGAATCCATCGAGGGTGATTCGGATTTCTCCCTTGATGTCATGGCCACACGGTTGCCTTGGCATTTACCTCAGTCCCTTGTTAAAGTCGGGTCGACCCCGAGGGGTACCCGCGAGAGATGTGAAGTCGGTTGGCCAGGAGGGCACCCGCGAGAGATTATTGTGGCGGAACGACAGGGCCGGTGCAGACCACCTAGGAGAGAGGTGGGCCTGGTCCCTGGTCGTTGGTCCGCAGGTTACCAAGTCGGTGCGCAGGGTGTCGGAGGTGAGCCTTGAGCCCTGTTCGTGTCTGCGAGATACTAATAACACGCTTAACGGATTTGGGTATTTGATCTGAGTTGGCCACTGGCCTATACGAACTACCACCACGCGGGATAATGGTTTAATGGGGCCCTCGGCGCCGTATGTATCAGTCGAAAGCTCTGTCAGATGTCCAGTTCAGCATTGTGGCATGGTCGGATCGTGCCATCCAGGAGAGGGGTGGCGCTGCTATTCACCCTGCACACAACGACCCGGAGTGCAAAGGGCGATGGGCCCAAGACCCCTGAGCACTTAGGATGTAGACCGGCAGGGACCTCTCTGCGGAGCCTAGGTAGGACTACGTCGTGTCGATCAGCCGAGGCCGGGCATGACCCAGAAAAGTGTGTCCGGCCAGAGTTAATCGAGCGTGTTGGGTAACAGTAGTGCACCCATGCAGGGAAGATTATCTATTCGAATAGTCGTGTCCACGGTAACAGGATGCTCAGTGTTGTGTCTCGATCTACTACAACTTGAACTGGATACATGTTAAATTAAATGTTAGCTCCGGGATCGCTTCCTCGCAGGGAGTCGAGGAAGGATCTCTGGGCATTGCTACTACTTACTTATTACTTTATGATATGCTAATCTGCACTCTTCTAATGCTGCAAGACGCTGCAAGATGCTAGTCTTCGATAGGCTAGGACTTTCCTCTCTATTCTGGCATTTCTGCAGTTTAGTCCACAGATACAACCCTTCCCTTTGATACCGATGCATACTTAGCATAGATCTGATGTAAGTCTTGCGAGTACTTTGGATGAGTACTCACGGTTGCTTTGCTACCTCTTTTTCCCATACCCGACTGCTGCGATCAAATGACGGAGCCCCGAAGCCAGCTGATCCCGTTGACGACTACTACTATTACCCCGACGAAGCCTACTACTACGTGGAGACCGACAACCAGGAGTAGATAGGAGGCTCCCAGGCAGGAGGCCTGCGCCTCTTCGATCTAGATGTCGTTGTTTTGCTCAGCCTTCTTAAGGCAACCTTGTCTATTTATGTCTGTACTCAGATACTGATGCTTCCGCTGACTCTTGTGTAACTCGAGCTTATGTATTCGAGCCCTCGAGGCCACTGGCTTGTAATATAAAGCTTGTATTATTTTATTTTGTGTCTCGAATTGTGTTGTGATATCTTCCCGTGAGTCCCTGGGCTTGATCATGCGCATTTGCGTGTGTGATTAGTGCACGGTCGAGTCGGGGCGTCACATTTGATTCCTTGCAATAGTTTTGCGATATTAAGATGGTGATATGTGGGAGGTACTAGTGAATGATTGTGGTTTAGTAAGAATATTGGTGTTAAGGTTTGTGATTCCCAAAGCATGCATGTATGGTCTTTCGTTATGCTAAGAAGTTGGAGCATGATTTATTCTTGATTGTCTTCCTTTGTGTGGCGGTCGAAAGCGCGTGATGGTTAACTCCTACCAACCTCCCCCCTAGGGGCATGCATAGTAGTACTTTGCTTCGAGGGCTAATAAACTTTCGCAATAAGTATGTGAGTTCTTTATGACTAATGTGAGTCCATGGATTATACGCACTCTCACCCTTCCGCAATTTGCCAGCCTCTTCGGTACCGTGCATTGCCCTTTCTCACATCGAGAGTTGGTGCAAACTTCGCCGGTGCATCCAAACCCCGTGATATGATACGCTCTATCACACATAAGCCTCCTTATATTTCCTCAAAACAGCCACCATACCTACCTATAATGGCATTTCCATAGCCATTCCGAGATATATTGCCATGCAACTTCCATCATCATCATATACATGACTTGAGCATTCATTGTCATATTGCTTTGCATGATTGTAAGATAGCTAGCATGATATTTCCATGGCTTGTCCATTTTTTGATATCTTTGCTACGCTAGATCATTGCACATCCTGGTACACTGCCAGAGGCATTCATATAGAGTCATCTTGTATAGTTTTTATCGAGTTGTAATATCGAGTTGTAAGTAAATAAAAGTGTGATGATCATCATTATTAGAGCATTATCCCAGTGAGGAAAGTATGATGGAGACTATGATTCCCCCACAAGTCGGGATGAGACTCCGGACGGGAAAAAAAGGGAGAAAGGAAAAAAAAAGGCCAAAAAGAGCCCACAAAAAAAGGGAAAAAAAGAAGAAAAAAAAGGAGAAAACAAAAAAAATGAAATGAGAGAAAAAGAGAGAAGGGGCAATGTTACTATCCTTTACCACACTTGTGCTTCAGAGTACCACCATGTTTTTCATATAGAGAGTCTCCTATGTTGTCACTTTCATATACTAGTGGGAATTTTTCATTATAGAACTTGGCTTGTATATTCCGATGATTGGCTTCCTCAAATGCCCGAGGTCTTCATGAGCAAGCAAGTTGGATGCACACCCACTTAGTTTTCAGTTTGAGCTTTCATACACTTATAGCTCTTAGTGCATCCATTGCATGGCAATCCCTACTCCTCGAATTGATATCGATTGATGGGCATCTCCATAGCCCGTTGATCCGCCTAGTTGATGCGAGACTTTCTCCCTTTTTGACTTCTCCTTATTGAGCCCTACCACCGCATTCTATTCCACCCATAGTGTTATGTCCATGGCTCGCGCTCATGTATTGCGTGGGGGTTGAAAAAGCTGAAGCACGTTAAAAAGTATGAACCAATTGCTTGGCTAAAACCAGGGGTGTTCATGATAAATATTTTGTGTTAAGAAGATGGAGCATGACAGGATCATATGATTTTGTAGGGATAACTTTCTTTAGCATTTTTATTTTGAAAGGCATGATTGTTTGTTGGTATGCCTGAGTATTGTTGTCTTTATATCAAATTATAGACTATTGCTTTGAACCACTCGTGTCTTAATATTCATGCAATGATTAGATTACATGATCAAGATTATGCTAGGTAGCATTCCACATCAAAAATTATCTTTTTTGTCATTTACCTACTCGAGGACGAGCAGGAATTAAGCTTGGGGATGCTGATACGTCTCCGTCGTATCTATAATTTTTGATTGTTTCATGCCAATATCCTACAATTTCCACATACTTTTGGCAACATTTTATATTATTTTTGGGACTAACATATTGATCCAGTGCCCAGTGCCACTTCCTGTTTTCTGCTTGTTTTTTGTTTCGCAGAAAATCCATATCAAACGAAGTCCAAATGCAATAAAATTTTACGGAGAATTATTTTGGAATATATGTGATATTTGGGAGGTGGAATCAACGCAAACGGAGGCCCACAGCCTCCACAAGGCAGATGGGCGCGACCCCCTTGGCTGCGCGGTGGTGCCTTGTGGGAAAACCGTAAGTCGGTTGGGGCTCTTCTTCGGCCGCAAGGAAGCTTATACCGAGAAAAAAATCGTGTTAAAATTTTAGCACAATCAGGGTTACGGATCTCTGGGAATATAAGAAACGATGAAAGGCCAGAAAACAGGAACGTGAAACGGAAGAGAACAGAGAGAGAGATCCAATCTCGGAGGGGCTCCTCCCCTCTGGGAGCCATGGAGGCCATGGACTAGAAGGGGAACTCTCCTCCCATCTAGGGGGGAGGCCAAGGAAGAAGAAGAAGGAGGGGGCTCTCTCCCCCTCTCTCCCGGTGGCGCCGGAACGCCGCCGGGGGAACCATCGTGACGGCGATCTACACCAACAACTTCGCCGCCGTCAACACCAACTCTCTCCCCCTCTATGCAGCGGTGTAACACCTCTTCTCCCCACTGTAATCTCTACTTAAACATGGTGCTTAACGCTATATATTATTATCCAATGATATGTGGCAATTCTATGATGTTTGAGTAGATTCGTTTTGTCCTATGGATTGATTGATGATCGTGATTGGTTTGAGTTGTATGTTTTAATTTGGTGTTGTCCTATGGTGCCCTCCATGTCGCGCAAGTGTGAGGGATCCCCACTGTAGGGTTTGCAATACGTTCATAATTCTCTTATAGTGGGCGGCTAGAGTGACAGAAGCTTACACCCGAGCAAGGGGGTTGTTGCGTATGGGAATAAAGAGGACTTGTCACTTAATGCTATGGTTGGGTTTTACCTTAATGATCTTTGGTAGTTGCGGATGCTTGCTAGAGTTCCAATCATAAGTGCATATGATCCAAGTACGGAAAGTATGTTAGCTCATGCCTCTCCCTCATATAAAATTGCAATAATGATTACCGGTCTAGTTATCGATTGCCTAGGGACAAATCATTCTCTTGTGTTACAAAAGCTTTCTACTAAACAACTAACTTTTATTATCTTGCAAATTACTCGTAGTTTTATTCTCGCAAAGTACTCCTAGTTTTATTATCGCAAAGTAGTTTTAGCATTACCTACAAAGTACTTCCAGTTTTATTCTTGTTCTAGGTAAAGCAAACGTTAAGTGTGCGTAAAGTTGTATCGGTGGTTGATAGAACTTGAAGGGAATATTAATTCTACCTTTAGCTCCTCGTTGGGTTCGACACTCTTATTTATCGAAAAAGCTACAATTGATCCCCTATACTTGTCGGTTATCATCTTCCTAGCAACTTACTATAATAGGCTATTTCCAAATTACGGTTTGGGTGCTTACGTAACTACGTAAGTGATAGCGTAGTTGCGGGGTTTGTAATTCCTTCCTATTTGCTCCCTGTGGGTTCGACACTTCACTTATCACGAAAGTGCTACAACAGCCCTGTGCACTTGTAGGTCATCAGCCGGCGCGCGGCACACGGCGTCTGCGGGGATGTACCCCGCAGACCGGAGCTCCTCGATGGCGCCCACCGTTACGGTGGAATGTGTCCACTTCCCCTTCAGCTCGGTGTCAGCCATCGTAGATGGAGGAGCTTGGAAGGAGGGAGAGAGCTTTTGGGACATATCTGAGGGCGCTGGAGCTCTGGGAAACTTTTGGGCAATGGTGCAAGGGTTGGAAGTGTGGGAAAATGATTTACTGCCCCCTTTGCTTTTATAGGTCAGTAAAAGACCAACGCTGAATAAATCGCCTGTTTCCCAACACGTCGTGATGTTATACGCGCATTGGTAATTCAACTTGATTGATGATATCCCTAGAAACCAGGGCACGGTCTCCACATTGATGGGACATGACAATGGAGGGCTACCTCGGGCCACGATGTGTGATAACTGATTCAACTCCACGATAAGTGGTGACGGTTCGATAAAGCTGTCAGGGTTTAGACCCTCTCACTGGTTGAATCTACGTGGCAAGTCTTTGAGACTAAGTTATTTTGAAGACCTCGGACGTAGGAAAGCGCCTAGCTAAGGACTCTGAGACTTCTCCACCGAGGATAAGGTTTAAAACGCATGGTCGCTGGGGTTAACTGTGAAAGGAGACCCGATAAGTTTTGTCAGCTGCAGAAGACTTCGGATCCGAGCATTAACCGTAAGTGAGGAACTCACTTGTCAAGTCGAAGACGCCAAGGACGAAGAGACTATTTCGAAGATAGAGATGCTGTCTTCGGCTTCGAAGACCAGTTCAGGGGGCTACTGACAGTGTCCTGGACTAAGGGGTACTAATCAATACGGCCCGCAGTCCATGAGCCGGACTCAAGGCCCGCCGATCACTAAAAGGAAGGATTACCGAAGCACGAACCTCGGCGTGATCAAGATGGAAATCTTCGAAGACTTGGCGTGTACTTCAAGGATAGCCGTGTAGCCAACATGTTGATAACCGACCATGTGTATGACCTAGGTACCCCCGGTGCATATATAAGCCGAGGGGTTTAGTCTTTAGGGACACAATTACCAGCCTTAGGGTTTAGAACACAATCATACGATCTCGAAGTAGATCATCTTGTACTCTGTACCCCATCGCAATAATACAATCAAAGCAGGACGTAGGGTTTTACCTCTTCGAGAGGGCCCGAACCTGGGTAAATATCGTCTCCCTTCGTCTATTGTTACCATCGTTCTCAGACCCACAGCTCAGGACCCCCTACCCGAGATCCGCCAGTTTAAGCACCGACAACGGGCTCGCTCGGGTTCAGTTAGGGAAGGGCTCGCACACGCGCACGTACGGGAGAAACGTGCAAACCACACTGCATCGCTCGGGCACAATCACCCACCGATTGCCCACCGTATACCGGGAAATCCCCGAAAAATTATCGGCCTCACTTCTACCATGATTTTTTACGTCATGGACGGCCCAAAGAATGTCATGCAGGTGCGCCTCCGGCCCGCCCTGGACGAAAAGCCCATTTTTCGTCATAATTTTTTATCACAAAAGTAGGAGCCCGCCACATCTATGATGATACGTGTTTTTGTCACAATTATCATCATGGAAGTGTCACTTCCATGACAGAAAAGTTTTCGTTCGGGCCATAATGTCACGGATGTGTCTTTTTTTTGTAGTGCTAGTATCCACTATGTTCTGAGATTGATGTTGCTATGACTTTGCTATGCTTAATACTTGTCACTAGGGCCCGAGTGCCATGATTTCATATCTGAACCTATTATGTTTTCATGAATATATTTGTGTTCTTGATCTTACCTGCAAGTTGTATGCACCTATTATTGTTCTGAACCCTATACCCCAAGGTGACAATAATTGGGATACTCTACAGGGATGACTGTAATTTGAGGAGTTCATGTATTCACTATGTGTTAATGCTTTGTTTCGGTTCTCTATTAAAAGGAGCGCCTTAATTACCCTTAGTCTCCATTACGACCCCGCTGCCATGGGAGGGTAGGACAAAAGATGTTATGCAAGTTCTTATCGCAAGCACGTATGACTATATACAGACTACGTGCCTACATATGATTGATGAATTGGAGCTAGTTTGTATCGCTCTAGATTGTGACCATTATCTATTGAATCTCATATGAACACCCCATCACTACTCCATGCCTACGCTTTTCTGTTATTGTCACCATTTCAATTACTATTGATCTACTTGCTACAAACTTGTTACTACTGCTGCTATTGTTACTGTTACTCTGCTATCACTATTATCATATTACTGTGCTACTAATAAATTACTGCAAGAAAGTTATCTCTCAGGTGTGGTTGAATTGACAACTCAACTGCTAAGGCTTATAAATATTCTTTGGCTCCCCTTGTGTTGAATCAATAAATCTGGGTGAAATACTACCCTCGAAGATTGTTACGATCCCCTATACTTGTGGATCATCAGATGTCGTGACTCGAATCGTACGCTATTTGAAGGGATGTCCTGGAAAGGGTTTATTGTACAGTCATCAGGGAAACCTCCAGGTTGAGTGTTATACTGATGCAGATTGGGCAGACTCACTGGATGATCGACGACCAACATCTGGGTATTGTACCTTTGTTGGTGGGAATTTTGTTTCATGGCGTAGGAAGAAGCAAACTGTTGTAGCTAGATCCACATTAGAGGCCGAGTTTCGATCTATGGCACATGGTGTATGTGAGGTATTATGGTTAAAGATATTACTCACAGAACTAGGGTTGTTCAAGGAGTCACCACTGATGCTACACTTGATAACAAGGCCGACATAGATATCGCAAATAACCCAGTGCAACATGATAGAACCAAATATGTGGAAATTGATCGTCACTTCATCAAAGAGAAATTGGATAGAGGGATAATATGTATGTCTTATGTAAGTTCATCTAGTCAAGTAGTGGATATACTTACAAAAGGTCTGTCTGAGAAAACATTCTCTATATTCTGTAGCAAGATGGGTCTGTATGATATATTCACCCCATCTTGAGGGGGAGTGTTGGTGTGAGTTGTAATTATGTAAGTACATAAGGACTACACTATAAAAGAACAAAATATAAATGAAGAGAAGTGAGAAGGGGATCGGTAGATGACCCCAGAATTTCCCCAATGTCTCCTCACCTTCATGAACCCTAGTTCACAAATCCATGAGTAACAAGACTCTGTGCAACTTTATTTGCATCTATGTGTGTTGATTTGATTGTTTTCCCTCGTGTTCATCGTGTTCTTCGTGTTATTCACCTCCAATTCGTGAAGATCGGCCCACCCTAGAGACTTGCCCTGCACCACTTTGGGGCAATTTTTCCATTGTCAATGCATGCAATCAATTGAACCAAGCATACCTGGAAAACCTCTTGCCACACCAATAACCATCAACATTTTTATATCTTGCACAGCTGGCTCTCTCAGATACTCCGCTCCAAACACTTTCACCATGGCACGGGCAAATCTCATAGTGGCGTCAAGGCATGTGCTCTCACCCATTTGAACCATCTCACCAACGGCATCAACAGCGGTACCTAATGCAAGCATCCTCAGAGCAGCCTGCATTTCTGGAAAGGAGAGAACGAGAGTTGTCCGCAAAAACCCTTCTTGAGACTGAAGTAGGGATCATGTGTCTCCACTCCCTCCACCACGCGCAAGAACAAGGGTTTGCGCATATGGAAGCGTCGACGAAAAATGTTTCACGAAAGTTTGGTACGGGTTGGAAGTAGTCCTTGTAGAGCAGCCGTGCGCCAACGACCCTATCCCCGTTTAGAACTCTTCTCCCTTTGATCGAACCCTTGAAGTTCATAATGTGCTCCACTTCCCTCTTCCTTTCCCATGGATGCTGATCATCATCATCAACTCGGCATCTTCGTCGTCCGAATTCGACAAACCGATGAACTCCTTTTGAATGAATTCATCAAGCTCCTTGTTTTGATAATCCCATCCGACGAACCCATCGTTTTGCCCACACACACAAAAAATTTGTTTAGACATTTTGTCGAACACATAGAGGGCAAGGTGTATGACACAAGGAGGGGGGGTACCGCGGCGGCGTCCGTGGCGGGGAGGAGTTTTATAGCGGTGGTAGCGACACTGTGTGGTCGGGACGGCATCGAAGCTAGGGTGGTGGTGGAGCTAGGGGAGTGCCGGCGCGAACGAGAGAGAGAGAGAGGAGAGGAAAGGGGCAGGTCCGACAAGATCGGGGCGATTTGATGAAATTTGAGGTGGATCCGGTCTGTCGGGTTCGACGTGGCAGACGCGCCCGAGCGCGTCCTGGCCTACCCATATCCGCTCCAGATATGAGCTGGATGTGGGGTACCGGTCAGGCCGGACGAATAGGGCCTGTCTATGGTCAAAGGACCGCAGAAAACATGAAAAAAAAAACACGAACACCTTTCCGCAAGTCTTTGACCAAAGAAACAACCACGTGCTCGTGTCAACGCCAGCCGGTTCGCAGAAGCGCACCCGCTCCGCAGTCACCACCAACTCCGCCCGCCGCTCCATCTACAAGTACCGTCTCTTCCGCTGCGCCGCACCCGCACCGCACGCCCAGCGCCGAGCACCAACCTCTTCCGTTTAGGCAAGCAGGTCGTCAAACACCCCGGCGGCGCGAACTGCAAGGCTCCCCGTCGGCCGGCCACCGACCTCATCAATGCTCCTAACAAAGCCCCACCCCGCCCTCATCCTCCCCTCCACATCCCTCACAAATCCTAACCTAAACGCCGCCCGCGTCAGCCCCCTCGCCTCGTCCGCGCCCCATGGACGCCGCGGGCTCCGCGTCTCGGCCTCCTCCCTGGCGCCGGCGCGGCCTGCGTCCGCTTCCCATCCCGCGGCCGCGGCGCTGAACCGCGTGGACGTCCTGTCGGAGGCGCTCCCCTTCATCCAGCGGTTCAAGGGCAAGACGGTCGTGGTGAAGTACGGCGGCGCGGCCATGAAGTCGCCGGAGCTGCAGGCGTCGGTGATCCGCGACCTGGTCCTCCTCTCCTGCGTCGGCCTGCGCCCCGTGCTCGTGCACGGCGGCGGCCCGGAGATCAACTCCTGGCTGCAGCGCGTCGGCGTCCAGCCGCAGTTCCGCAACGGCCTCCGCGTGACCGACGCGCTCACCATGGAGGTCGTCGAGATGGTGCTGGTCGGTAAGGTCAACAAGCAGCTCGTCTCCCTCATCAGCCTCGCCGGCGCCACCGCCGTCGGCCTCTGCGGCAAGGACGCGCGCCTCCTCACCGCGCGCCCCTCCCCCGACGCCGCAGCCCTCGGGTTCGTCGGCGAGGTGACGCGCGTCGACCCCTCCGTGCTCCGCCCGATCATCGCGTCCGGCCACATCCCGGTCATAGCCACCGTGGCCGCCGACGAGACCGGGCAGGCCTACAACATCAACGCAGACACTGCGGCGGGAGAGATCGCGGCTGCCATTGGCGCCGAGAAGCTGCTGCTGATCACCGACGTGTCCGGCATACTCGCGGACCGGGATGACCCCGGGAGCCTGGTGAAGGAGATTGACATCGCCGGTGTACGGCGGATGGTGGCCGAGGGGAAGGTGGGTGGGGGGATGATACCCAAGGTGGAGTGCTGCGTGCGCGCGCTGGCGCAGGGCGTGCACACGGCCAGCATCATTGACGGCCGCGTCCCGCACTCTCTCCTGCTCGAAATCCTCACCGACGAGGGCACCGGCACAATGATCACCGGCTGAACCATTTGGCGGCTGCCATTAAGCTGGATTGTTCGTCGTTTTTTTCTCTCTTCTTTGATTCAATGGGTTGATGGTTTTGCATCCTTTCATTTGTGGTAACTGTGTTTTCGATTCGAATCCTGAACAAGGAATGGTGAAAGATTGCAACTTTAAGCAGAATATATACATTTGTTGTAAGATTTTCCAATCTGGACTTTCTTTTCAGCATTCTATCTATCGTCTGAAACTACTCGCTGGCGCTGCTCAAGCTCTACAGTCTACACGCAGGGCCACCGGGTTGAAAAGCATTACACGATGAAGAATCAACATTGACTTTCAGTTACATAAACGAAAAACAGACTCACAACAAACAATACCTTTACAACAGTTTCATGAGCAAATGATTACAGCCCAGTAATAATCAATGTACAAGTTTCGTGTGCCTGTGATGTCCTACAAAACGTGTTCGTAGAAATCTTGCAATCACCACACTTCGAAATCCCACGGCTCATAACTGTATCCAAAAGCACCAGGAAACAAAAAAAGATAAGCACACTGCATGCAAGCTTAAATATTTAACTACGACCAACCACAGTTACCACACCGGCAATGTAAATTCTGGGCCTTTCAAACCAAGTCCGTGTGATCAATCTTGACTAAACTACGCTCACTAGATGATGTGCCCCTGCACAATAACTAAAGAGGCCATGAAAACACTGAAATTTAAAGTCGACGGGTTGTTGTGCTCACTTGGTACGAGCAACGGCCACCACGATGAAGACAAACACCGAGAGCATGAAGGACACCTTCACTGCATCGCTGTACAGATCGGGCTTATCTTCGTCGCTTTGAGGGTGGAAGAGCATGCTGACAATCTTCGCTATATTATCGAAGAATTCCGTTATTTTTGCCTGGGTGTTGGCCAGGATCCACTTAAGCACTGCAACAGGGCCACAAGGGTTTCCCTTTCTATTAACTTCTTTGCCTGAAAGATGTGGTAGAATGCAGTAAGACAAGGCATGTATATATTACCCAGACGAAAATAATAATACAACTGTGATACTTAATAATTTTTGCAAGAGTAACAAATCTGATCAAAATAGTCATTAGATGGCATCTGCCTGACTACTCTTCTAGGGGGGAAATGGCACTCTCTTCCAGGAAACAAACAGATAATATGTGATACTGGTTTATGCCAAACAGAGCTGATCATAAACATTTTAGCGTAAACATACCATCCTGTAAAGACCGCCTGAATTCTTGCACCGCCTCGTTATTCATTACAGCATCCCATACAGTCCTATCACATGACAAGGACATGACCATTTTCTGCAAGGTAGAGAAGAACAGTTCAACACAATAGTGTTTACAATCAAACATGGAGTTTGGGAGCACATGAAAATAGGTTAGGCCTCATTCACCTGAACATTAGGGTCTCTTTGCAGTAGACGGAAGGCATCCAGAACATTTCTATGCTCCCTGGTCAGAAGAGCAGTTGAGTTGAGAACATATGCAGCAGGTTCGACCCAATCATCTGATCCTGATGAATTGCTTGACGAAGAATCCTCTGAGTTGGACAGCAATGCTATTTGTTTCTGAGTTTCATCTGAATCCACACCATAATAAGAACCCTCAAACACCCTGAATGCAAAACAGTAAATCGATTAAATGGAGAGTAAGAGAAGAAACTGCATCTAAATGATCGCCTTTTAGTATAATGAGTTATTGGATAAAGGTCTATAAAACCTCCATCAGAAAATTTGCTCCTTTTACGCTATTGAAATGAGTACTTATGTCACAGGTGCTGTCAGAAAACAACAAAACAACAGAAGCAATCATCAAAAGTAGAGAGATTGATCTTTTCCTATTTAAAGGTAGGAGCACCATCTAACCCTGATTGAAAGTTGCTGCTCTCAATACTTCCGGATCCTAACACCCTATAACGTCCCAGACAGCACATAGCCACAGCCACTAATTACCATTGTGACCAAATCATGGACTCGTGATTATCTAATTTCGGTGGGGTTTAAATCCATGAATGAAAGTTATAGCGTCTATCGTGGGAGTCAATGAAGTACACGATACCGCCCTTGAGCTCCATCCAATCATGGCAAAGAAACCAATCTAGTACCATAAACAGCACGCAGACAAAATAACACGTTGGGAGACGTTTTTGTCGTTGTGCCCGAGAGGAACTAAGTTTCTCAGATCATACTGAAGTCCGAAGTCTGGAACTGAATCGAATTCATATGAGCAAGGTTAACTCGTCAGGCCAATCACCAACACATGGGAAGGGAGCACGGGACCGCACATACAAATCCTCCAATCCAATCTAAAGCAAGCGAACGAGCGGGGGCAAAGGAATCTTACTCCTGGATGCTAGAGAAGGCGGCGCGGACTTCGTCCCCGGTGGGCGGGGACCAGAACACAACCCTGTAGTCGCTGTCCACCTCCGCGTCGCCGGCGCCCGGAGCCGCCCCGTCGCGCGCGGCGACGACCTCTTCCCAGTCGTCCTCCCCGTCCCGGCGTAGCGTGCGGGACTCCCAGCAAGCGGCGGCCGCGACGGCGGAGGGCGGGGGCGGCGAGGTGGCCCGCAGGAGCATGCCGCCGCCGCCGCGGCTGCGCGGGCGGCCGCCGGACGGGGCGGCGACGGGGGACGTGGCGGAGGTGGAGGCGCTGGAGCCGCCGAGCCCGGACGAGGAGCGCACGGCGCGTGTGGCGACGCGCAGGAGGTGCCGGCCGGGCGGGTTCCTCATCGAGCCTATCGGCGGTGACGGTGAGGGTTCGCCCTCGCCCGCGCTATCCAATCCAATCTTCTCCTACCGCTGCTGCTGCGTTCTGACTGCTTCGTCGCCGTGCGTGCGTGTGTGTGGGGATAACAAATAACGAGAACGGAGTATTGACAGGGAAGTTGGTTGCGGAACCCGTTGCGGTGTGGTTTCATATCTAGGAGGGATGGAGAGGTGGAGTATTGCTTGGGGTCACCCAACTTGAACCACCTCGTTTGGTTTCGTGCGGTGTTGAGCGTGCTCATTGGTTGCTTTGTTTTTCCGTTCTCGTGTTTTCTCTATTTTTTTCATGCTATATACTACTACTAGGTGTTTTCAGTTTCGGGCTTGCTAAAACTCAGTCGACTGAGATTTAACCAAGTCTCAGTCGACCATGCAGCATTTTTTGCCATCGTTTGTAACATTTTTTCCTACCGGTTGCAACATTCTTCTTGCTGGTTGAAGCATGTCGTCTCTCATCGGTTGTAGCACGTCATCTCACCGGTTGCAACATCCTTCATTAACGGTTGTAGCATTTTAGTTAAAACGGTTGTAGCATTTGTTGTTGTTGTTTGCAATACCATCGCAACATTTTTCGTCACCGCTTGTAGCAAAAAAACAACGCTGACGTCACTCGACTGAGACTTCGTTAAGTCTCAGTCGATTGAGTTCTAGACACACCCTTTCAGTTTTTGTAATTCAATTGAATTTGCTTTAGTTCAGCAACATCACGTGGAGCCGTGTCACAAAATTGTAAGCGCTTGTATAGAAAATAAAATGGAATTAAATAGTATAGCAGATCTTTAGAATCTAATGCATGTCCCCGCAAAAAAAAAAATCGGCGAAAAGCATCAGATCTATTACTCCATCCGTTCCTTTATATAAGGTGTATTTGTTTTTCAAAAGTCAAACGAGTGCATGTTTGACCGAGTTTTTAGAAAAATATATGAATATCCACAATACAAAGTTCTGGAATGGAGGGAGTATAAAGTTCACCGAAAGTACAAAGCATCTCAAACATAATAAAAATTATATCGACATTCCGAGACCACTGAATAAACACTACTGCTGCTATAACGCGCCGCTGTCGTCGCTTCCCTACTAGAGCCGTCTTGACCTTATCGATGACAGCCGGGAAGTCTTCGTGCACGAGCTCCTAAGGACCAGCGTCCTGGAGCCGCAATCGTCGTCGTTAAACCCTTGCATAGATCTAAAGCACGTGACATCAAATCTCGCCACATGACCCAAGGAGACGACATGGATCTACACCAGAGCTCCGTCCGACTACATAATTCACACACATAATTTAGAAAAAAGAACTTGACAAAAATTGGTATACATACTGGCAAAAAGAGTAATGCTACACCTATGTCATGCTAATTACAAGTTTAACATAATGAACAACGTGGAGACTCGCGATTAGAGATAGAGGGAGGACGGGCCCACCCGTGTGAAATTCACGGGGGGAGAGTTAGTTAGGAAGTTTGTGTACATCGTTTGTAGCTGTCCGTAGATATAGGATTTTCACTGGCAAAATGAACAAGCAAGTCTTGTTAATATCCCCTAACATAGGTTAATATTTTCAGCAATAGGCTACAATATAAGTTCTCCACCATATTAGGAGATTTTATCAGTTTAATGCACTCATTTTTAGCAAGAAATATATTTTTTGCGGGAAATACTTCGATCTATTCATCAAAACATCATGGCAGTACAAAGAACACAAAAAATAATAAAATTTAAAATTATGTTCGTAGACTACCTAGCGATGACTACAAGCACTAAAGGGAACCGAAGGCGCGCCGCCATCATCGTCCATCCCTCGCCGGAGCCGAGCAAATATTGGTGTACTCCAATCCAAAAAAAAAAGTGCCCCAGCTTTGAACTAAGGTTGAACCAACCTTAGTTCAAAGCTGCAATACTTTTTCTCAATCGGAGGGAGTAGTAGATAGTCCGGAAATCGTTGTGCTAAGCCCCCAAAGAACCAATGTCCGATGACAAAATGAGCCTCTTCAATTAGCATGAATCTAAAAACGTAGGAATAGTAAAAACACACGATTGCAATGTCCTACCGATTTTAATCAATGAAATTTGGTTTGTTTAATTGTATCACAGGAAAAACAAATGTTTTTTTTTCTGAGTGGATGCTAATTTTTCTATGCAATCTGGTTTAAAGGAATCCTTAAGATAAAAAATCTGCATGATTACAATATATGAATGAAGACCAAAATGGCCAAAAAAAATACATAAACAGTTTATGGGGCCATGAACAAAAATCCGACGTGGACGAACTACGTTCCATCCCCTTCTCTGTCGGACGTTGCTTTGCCCTTTTGCGGGGCATAACTCGTCCACGTCACCGCTTTCCCGGTCAATTCCACGTCCCTATATGCCTGCAGGGACTCTCCCGGGCATGGAGCCCGGAAAGTAGACCGTCCGACCCCACATGGTCACACGCCATTGCTTTCAGAATCCAGACACGCCACTCTGCCAGCCTGCGCCGGCGACCAAAAGACGGCGGCGGCGCCGGCGAAAGTTTCAAAATGGCGCGTGCATAATTACGAGTTAAACCGCGAGCGCGTGCGCCTGACTGGTGTCTTCACGTCATTACGCACCGCGCCTCACCGTCGAGGTTAACCGTGGGCGAGCGCCGTGGTGCACCGAGATATAGCTGGCGTGCGCCGGCATGCATCGAGGAGATGCCAGGTGGGTGGGTATACGTGGAAGAACCGGCAATCGAAATACGCCCGGGAAGTACGGGGAGAAGCAACGTGACGGCGGCGGCGGAGACGCGTGGCGGCCGACGGGGAGAAGGCGCTGACGAGTCGACGGCGAGTACAAGGTCGTACGTCGCGTGCAACCTTCGTCGGTCTCGATCGCATGCGAGCTGAGGAAACGCGGCCGCGTGAGTCCGAGATGGAACGATGCGGATGACGTGACGACTGTGTGTTGTTGGGTTGGAAGACAAGTTCGTGAGATCAAGGCTAAACAAAATGTGTCAAAGTATGGGAGTAATTACTCCCTCAGTAAAAAAATATAAGAGTGTTTTACAGAGGGAGTAGCAGTTTAACCAAACAAGCCATTGTGGCAAGACCAGCTGAAATACCAACCCAACGTCCCCAAACACGTTTAGAGCATCTCCAACAGCCGCGTCAAATAAGGGCCGCGCTGAAAAAACAGTGTTTTTTGCGCGCGCAGCCGCTCCGCGCGCTCCAGCGGAAGCGCAAAAACCGCGCGCGCAGCAAAAGTGGTTCAGCGCGCGGGGCGAAACGGCATCGCGCGCCGCTTATTTCGAGCGCCCGCTCTCGCGCGCTGCACACTCGAGCGCCCGCGCCGCGACTTCCACCCACCGCATCCAGGCGCTCGCGCCGCCGCCCGCACCACCCATTTTCTCCGGCGACCCGACGGCGCTTCCCCGGCCTATCCCCGCGCCGCCGCCGCTTCCTCCGCCTTCCTCTAGTCGCCGGCGCCCCTCGCGCGCGCCGTTCCTCCAACGAACAGTGCCCGGCCGCCCACTGCCGCTCGGCACCCACAAGGTGTTCGACAAAACGCTTGCAAGGTTAGTATTGCTTGAACTTCACATTTTTTACATGAATTTGATGCAAGTTTTTTATAGAATAGTTTAAATTCAATATTGTAGATGAGTTCTTCATATGATTCTTCGGACGAAGAATTTGATATTCAAGAGGAGGAGGATCTTGCAATGATCCTAGCTATGCACGTCAAAAAAAAGCCGAAGCACGGTGGTTCGGTTATGGGTCGGCAGAAAATTTGGAGGGATAAGATCGATGCCGACAACAGATTTATGAGGCACTATTTTGTGGATAATCCCGTGTACCCCGAGTCGTACTTCCGGCGCCGGTTTAGGATGAGCACCGGGTTGTTCAGGCGCATTGCAGAGAAACTGGCGAGCCATGATCCGTTTTTTCAGCAAAGGAGGAATGCCGCCGGAGAACTCGGGCATAGCACCTTTCAAAAGGTGACAGCCGCTTTGCGTATGTTGGCATACGGTATTCCGGCTGATCTAGTTGATGACCACTTGGCCATGGGTGAGAGTCAAGCAATCATGTGTGTCAAGCGCTTCGCAGTCGGAATTGTGCAAGTGTTTGGCCCGGAGTATTTGAGATCTCCCATTGCTGAAGACGCCGCAAGGCTTTTGGAGATGAACAAAGCTCGCGGGTTCCCAGGTATGCTTGGCTCAATAGATTGCATGCATTGGAGTTGGAAGAATTGTCCTAAGGCATGGCATGGGCAATTCCACGGCCAGAAAAAAGGGTTCCACTATAATCCTTGAAGCGGTGGCCGATCACGAGACTTGGATTTGGCATGCTTTTTTTGGAATGCCTGGATCTTTGAATGACATCAACGTTGTTAATCGGTCACCACTCATGAATAAGATTTCAAATGGTGAACTGCCACCGGTGCAGTTTGTAGCAAATGGCCATACATACAACTATGGCTACTATCTTGCGGATGGCATCTACCCAAAGTGGCAGACATTTGTGAAGCCGTTGAAAAAATCGGAAGGTAAGAAAAATCTTGATTTCCACAATGCTCAAGCGGCGGCTAGGAAAGATGTGGAGAGAGCTTTTGGGATTTTGCAAGCCCAATTTGCTATTGTGAGAGGACCGGCTAGATTTTGGGATCAAAAGATCCTTTGGTATATCATGCACGCTTGTGTGATCATGCATAACATGATCATCGAAAATGAGCGTGGGCAAGATTTAGACTACTCCCAGTATGAGCTATTGGGACGTCCAGTTCGAGTGCGACGGAGGGCAGAGAGGGTGGCCCGATTTGTTGCCTCCTATCATGCCATTCGACGTGCCGAAACACATGATGATCTTCAAAAGGATCTAATCGAGGAGTGGTGGGCATGGAATGGCCGACAAAACGCATGATGATTTGTATGTTTGATGTTGTAGTGTCGAACTATTTGTTGTATTGGCAAATAAACTATTTGTCTGAGTTGTAATAAAATCGAACTATTTTATCTTGATTTATTATTGTTGTGTTTGATCTTCTTAGTTTTCTTTTGGGTGTATATGCTGCTTGTGCTGGGCGCGCGCGTCGTTTTTTTGCAGCGCCTGCTGGAGCGGCGCGCGCGCTGTTTTTTGCAGTGGCCGCTGAAGCTAGCGCTCCGCGGCGCGCAAAAAACGGCTGTGGCCGCGCTGTAAACTGGTTTTTAGCGCGCCGCGCGTTGCGCGCCTGTTGGAGATGCTCTTAGTTAAAGACTTCAGCAGCAAAAACACGTGTCTTTAATAATTTAATGCAAATGTTCAAAATTGTCATGTACTATAAATATTATAGAAAAATTGTAATGCTGCAGTCATTAATTGTCATCGGTTCAATCGGGATCCGACGTACTTGAGAGCATCATATTTTTTGACCCTTAAAAATCTAGCATCTATTGGGGTTCATAATTTATAGTTAGAATACCGCCCCCGCATCGCTCCTTTCCCCATGGTGACACGAGCGGCGATGCTGGCACCGAGCCAACATGCACCTCCTCCTCTCTCTCGTCTTCGCGGGCAGCCGCCGGTGGGTAAAGCTCGTGCAGAGCCGACGGAAATGGGATCTTCTCTCGTGTGGCTCTCTCGTGAGCCGGGGAACTCGCGGTGGTCGGCATCATGCTCCGTCGGTATGGTTGCTAGTGGAGGTTGCGGTGGGGATGGATTGTTGGTGGCCTTGTTGCGCTGCAGCGGTGTTGGTGGGTGTGAGGCTCTCGGCCCAGATCGGGAGGCGCATGATTTGCTCACCTGTCACATCATACCAATCATATGCATACCATATTTTTAGTGCATTTTTGAAATTTGAAGAATTAATTGGGCTATTTTAGAAATCCTACATCAATTTAAGGATTTATTTAATATTCCATATTAAATCCAATTGCATAAATTGATTTTACTAACATGCATCAGGGTTGGAAATATTTTTCCTATGATCTATAATAGACCTGCTATTTTCGTACAAGTTTCTGGATTTTTAGGATTTGAATTGGTAACTTAAAACTAAATTCAAATTCATAGTTCAAATCTATTAGAAAAAATGAAAAAGAATTTAAACAGTAATTGGGCCGACAAGTCGGCGCAACCCAGCCACCAAATCGGGCCACGACGTGTTTAAAGTCGGATTGGTACACGAGGGTTGTGTTAAGTCGTGATCGTGTGATCAATCGACAGCTCAACGCCCCCGAGCTTCGCAACCACTGACGCGTGGGACCTAGCTGTCGTCGTCGTCAACTTCCTACAGCAAACCCTCGCGCACGCCCGCGGCCCGTGTTGGGGAACGTTGCATGGGAAACAAAAATTTTCCTACGCACACGCAAGATCTATCCATGGTGATGAGCATATACGAGAGGGAGAGTGAATCTACATACCCTTGTAGATCGCTAAGCGGAAGCGTTAATAAACGCGGTTGATGTAGTCGAACGTCTTCGCGATCCAAATCGCCGAGCGTCCCGCGATCCAATCACGATCCTTCCGATCTAGTGCCGAACGGACGGCACCTCCGCGTTCAACACACGTACGGCTTGATGACGCCTTCACCTCCTCGATCCAGCGAGCGATGATGAAGTAGTGGTTGAGTTCCAGCAGCACGACGGCGTGGTGATGGTGGTGAGGAACGATCTCTGCAGGGCTTCGCCAAGCACTACGGAGATTATGACGGAGGAACTAGAGGGCTAGGGTTGCCGGCACACGGCTTGGGAAATCCTGATGTGTCCCGTGTGCTAGCCCTGCCCCTCTATTTATATGTTGAGCCTTGGGGTCTAAACTTGGAGTAAAAGCCTCCTCCGGGTCGGTTTTGCCCGCACAAGGTCGGTTTGGCCCGCAGGAAAAGAGTCCAATTCGGACCCTGCCGAATCGTGCACAGCCGCGCACAAGCGGTAGTACCGCTTCACACAAGCGGTAGTACCGCTTGGGCGGTAGTACCGCTTCACACAAGCGGTAGTACCGCTCCGGCGGTAGTACCGCTTCACCAAGCGGTAGTACCGCTTACGCGGCAGCAAAACTACTTTTGCACTTTCCAATACCTTGTGGGCTTTATCCCTTTGGCTCATATAAAGTGTTGCTGCACCCGAACACTTCGGTAAACATCCGGAACCCCTTCCGGTGAACTTCGGAACTCTTCCGGAGATCAAAACACTATTATCACATATATCAATCTTTACCTCCGGACTATTCCGGAGATCCTCGTCATGTCCGAGATCTTATCCGAGACTCCGAACAACTTTCGGTCACCAACATAATAACTCAATTATACTAATCGTCACCAAACGTTAAGTGTGTAGACCCTGCGGGTTCGAGAACTATGTAGACATGACCAAGACACCTCTACGGCCAATAACCAATAGCGGGACCTGGATGCCCATATTGGCTCCTACATATTCTACGAAGATCTTTATCGGTCGAACCTCTATGTCAAGGATTCAGTTAATCCCGTATGCTATTCCCTTTGTTCTTCGGTATGTTACTTGCCCGAGATTCGATCGTCGGTATCACTATACCTAGTTCAATCTCGTTACCGGCAAGTCTCTTTACTCGTTCCGTAATACAAGATCTCGTGGCTAACACTTTAGTCACATTGCTTGCAAGGCTCATTTGTGATGTTGTATTACCGAGTGGGCCCTGAGATACCTCTCCGTCATACGGAGTAACAAATCCCAGTCTTGATCCATGCCAACCCAACAGACACCCTCGGAGATACCTGTAGAGCACCTTTATAGTCACCCAGTTACGTTGCGACGTTTGATACACACAAGGTATTCCTCCGGTGTCAGTGAGTTGCATGATCTCATGGTCAAAGGAACAGATACTTGACATGCAGAAAACAATAGCAATAAACTGACACGATCAAATGCTACGTTTACAGTTTGGGTCTTGTCCATCACATCATTCTCCTAATGATGTGATCCCGTTATCAAATGACATCTCATGTCAATGGCTAGGAAACCTTAACCATCTTTGATCAACAAGCTAGTCAACTAGAGGCTTACTAGGGACACAGTGTTGTCTATGTACCCACACATGTATTTGAGTTTCCAATCAATACAATTATAGCATGGATAATAAACGATTATCATGAACAAGGAAATATAATAATAACTAATTTATTATTGCCTCTAGGGCATATTTCCAACAGTCTCCCACTTGCACTAGAGTCAATAATCTAGTTCACATCACTATGTGATTTACATTGTAATGAATCGAACACCCATGCAGTTCTGGTGTTGTTCATGTTTAGCCCTTGGAAGAGGTTTAGTCAACGGATCTGCAACATTTAGATCCGTGTGTACTTTGCAAATATTTATGTCGTCCTCCTTGATGTAATCGCGGATGGAATTGAAACGTCGCTTTATGTGTCTGGTCCTCTTGTGAAATCTTGGTTCCTTGGCTAGAGCAATGGCACCAGTGTTATCACAAAACAGAGTCATTGGGTTAAGCGCACTAGGCACTACTCCAAGATCTGTCATGAACTCCTTCATCCAGACACCTTCCTTCGCCGCCTCCGAGGCAGCGATGTACTCCGCTTCGCATGTAGAATCAGCTACCACGCTTTGCTTGGAACTGCACCAGCTAACCGCACCCCCATTTAGAATAAATACGTATCCGGTTTGCGACTTAGAGTCATCCGGATCAGTGTCAAAGCTTGCATCGACGTAACCCTTTACGACGAGCTCTTGATCACCTCCATAAACGAGAAACATGTCCTTAGTCCTTTTCAGGTACTTCAGGATATTCTTGACCGCCGTCCAGTGTTCCATTCCTGGATCACCTTGAAACCTTCCGACCATACTTATGGCAAGGCTGACATCGGGTCTTGTGCACAGCATTGCATACATGATAGAGCCTATGGCTGAAGCATAGGGGATGACACTCATCTTTTCTCTATCTTCTGCAGTCACTGGGCATTGAGTCTTACTCAACTTCACACCTTGCAAAACAGGCAAGAACCCCTTCTTGGACTGATCCATTTTGAACTTCTTCAAAATCTTATCAAGGTATGTGCTTTGTGAAAGTCCTATTAAGCGTCTTGATCTATCTCTATAGATCTTGATGCCTAATATGAAAGCAGCTTCTCCTAGGTCCTTCATTGAAAAACTCTTGTTCAAATATTCCTTTACGCTTTCCAGCATTTCTATATTGTTTCCAATCAGCAATATGTCATCCACATATAATATTAGAAACGCTATAGAGCTCCCACTCACTTTCTTGTAAATACAAGCTTCTCCGTAAACTTGTATAAACTCGAACGCTTTGATCACCTCATCAAAACGAAGATTCCAACTCCGAGATGCTTGCACCAGTCCATAAATGGATCGCTGGAGTTTGCAAACTTTGTCAGCATTCTCTGGATCGACAAAACCTTCTGGTTGCATCATATACAACTCTTCCTTAAGGAAACCGTTAAGGAACGCTGTTTTGACATCCATCTGCCAAATTTCATAATCGAAAAAGGCAGCTATTGCTAACATGATTCTGACGGACTTAAGCATCGCTACGGGTGAGAAGGTCTCATCGTAGTCAACTCCTTGAACTTGTGAAAAACCCTTTGCCACAAGTCGAGCTTTATAGACGGTGACATTACCGTCCGCGTCCGTCTTCCTCTTAAAGATCCATTTGTTCTGAATGGCCTTACGCCCTTCAGGTAATACTTCCAAAGTCCATACTTTGTTTTCATACATGGATCCCATCTCGGATTTCATGGCCTCTAACCACTTCTCGGAATCCGGGCTCATCATCGCTTCTCCATAGCTCGTAGGTTCATTGTTGTCTAACAACATGACCTCTAAGACAGGGTTGCCGTACCACTCGGGAGCAGTACGCGTCCTTGTCGACCTACGAGGTTCGATAGCAACTTGATCCAAAGCTTCATGATCATCATCATTAACTTCCTCTTCAGCTAATGTAGGCTCCACAGAAACAACTTTCTGCGCTGCGCTACTCTCAGGTTGAAGTAAAGGTTCAACAACCTCATCAAGTTCTATCTTCCTCCCACTCAATTCTTTCGAGAGAAACTCTTTCTCAAGAAATGTTCCGTTTTTAGCGACAAACACTTTGCCTTCGGATCTGAGATAGAAGGTATACCCAACTGTCTCTTTTGGGTATCCTATGAAGACGCATTTCTCCGCTTTGGGTTCCAGCTTTTCAGGCTGAAGCTTTTTGACATAAGCATCACATCCCCAAACTTTAAGAAACGACAGCTTTGGCTTCTTGTCAAACCAAAGTTCATATGGCGTCGTCTCAACGGATTTCGATGGTGCCCTATTTAAAGTGAATGCAGCTGTCTCTAATGCATAACCCCAAAACGATAGTGGCAAATCGGCAAGAGACATCATAGATCGCACCATATCCAATAAGGTTCGATTACGACGTTCGGACACACCATTACGCTGTGGTGTTCCAGGCGGTGTTAATTGTGAAACAATTCCACACTGTCTTAAGTGACTGCCAAACTCATAACTCAGATATTCTCCTCCTCGATCAGATCGTAGGAATTTAATCTTCTTGTTACGATGATTCTCAACTTCACTCTGAAATTGTTTGAACTTTTCAAATGTTTCAGACTTGTGTTTCATTAAGTAAATATACCCATATCTACTTAAGTCATCAGTGAAGGTGAGAAAGTAACGATAACCACCGCGCGCCTCAATACTCATCGGACCGCACACATCAGTATGTATGATTTCCAATAAGTCACTTGCCCGTTCCATTATTCCAGAGAACGGCGTTTTAGTCATCTTGCCCATGAGGCATGGCTCACATGTGTCAAGTGATTCAAAATCAAGTGACTCCAAAAGTCCATCAGCATGGAGCTTCTTCATGCGTTTTACGCCAATATGACCTAAACGGCAGTGCCACAAGAAAGTGGTATTATCATTATCAATTCTACATCTTTTGGCATCAATGTTATGTACATGTGTATCATTACTATCGAGATTCAATAAGAATAAACCCCTCACATCGGGTGCATGACCATAAAAGATATTACTCATATAAATAGAACAACCATTATTCTCTGATTTAAATGAGTAACCGTCTCGCAATAAACAAGATCCAGATATAATGTTCATGCTTAACGCAGGCACCAAATAACACTTATTTAGGTTCATCACTAATCCCGACGGTAATCGAAGAGCGAGCGTGCCGACGGCGATCACATCAACCTTGGAACCATTTCCCACGCGCATCGTCACTTCGTCCTTTGCCAGCCTCCGTCTATTCCGCAGTTCCTGTTTTGAGTTGCAAATATGAGCAACCGCACCGGTATCAAATACCCAGGCACTACAACGAGAGTTGGTAAGGTACACATCAATAACATGTATATCATATATACCTTGTTTGTTGTTGGCCGCCTTCTTGTCAGCCAAATACTTGGGGCAATTCCGCTTCCAGTGTCCAGTTCCCTTGCAATGAAAACACACAGTTTCTGGTTTGGGTCCAGCCTTGGGTTTCTTCACGAGAGGAGCAACTGCTTTGCCACTCTGCTTGGAGTTACCCTTCTTACCCTTGCCATTTTTCTTGAAACTAGTGGTTTTATTGACCATCAACACTTGATGCTCCTTCTGAATTTCAGACTCAGCGGCTTTCAGCATCGCAAACAGCTCGGCGACTGACTTGTTCATCCCGTGCATGTTATAGTTCAACACGAAGCTCTTGTAGCTAGGTGGCAATGATTGAAGAACTCTGTCAGTGATAGCCTCTGGCGGAAGGGGCATCCCTAACTCAGCCAGACGGGTGGAGTACCCAGACATTCTGAGCACGTGATCACTGATAGACCCGTTCTCCTCCATCTTGCAAGCATAGAACTTATCGGAGATCTCATATCTCTCGATCCGGGCATTCTTCTGAAAGATAAACTTCAACTCCTGGAACATCTCATATGCTCCATGACGTTCAAAACGTCTTTGAAGTCCCGGTTCTAAGCCATACAACATTGCACATTGAACTATTGAGTAATCATCAGAACGAGCCTGCCAGGCGTTCACAACGTCTAGAGACTCAACTGGAGCGGGTGGATCACCAAGCGGTGCATCAAGGACATAAGCCTTCTGGGAAGCCGTAAGGATAATCCTTAGATTACGGGCCCAGTCCACAAAGTTACTTCCATCATCTTTCAACTTAGCTTTCTCTAGGAACGCATTAAAATTCAGGGGTGCTACTGCGCGAGCCATGATCTACAACATAAATATAGCAAAGACAACTTAGACTATTGTTCTTAGATAATGAGTTTAGTTAATCATATTTAAAAAACTCCCACTCAAATTGACATCCCTCCGATCATTCGAGTGTAACATGATCCAAATCCACCAACTCAAGTCCGATCATCACGTGAGTTGAGGTGGTTTCAATGGTGAACATCTTCATGTTGATCATATCTACTATATGACTCATGTTCGACCTTTCGGTCTCTTGTGTTCCGAGGCCATGTCTGTACATGCTAGGCTCGTCAAGTTTAACCCGAGTGTTCCGCACGTGTAACATGGCTTACACCCGTTGTATGCGAACGTAGAGTCTATCACACCCGATCGTCACGGCGTGTCTCGAAACGACGAACTTTCGCAACGGTGCACACTTGGGGAGAACACAACTTTATCTTGAAATTTAAGTGAGGGATCACCTTATAATGCTACCGTCGTCCTAAGCAAAATAAGATGCATAAAAGGATTAACATCACATGCAAATCATAAGTGACATGATATGGCCATGAACTTGTGCTTTTGATCTCCATCTCCAAAGCACCGGCATGATCTCCATCGTCACCGGCATGACACCATGATCTCCATCATCTTGATCTCCATCAACGTGTCGCCATAAGGTTGTCGCGCCGACTGTTGCTTCCACGACTATAGCTAACGTTTAGCGATAAAGTAAAGCATTACATAGCGCTTAATGATTGACACGCAGGTCATACAATAATTAAAGACAACTCTATGGCTCCTGCCAGTTGCCGAACTCATCGACATGCAAGTCGTGATATTCTATACATCACATGATCATCTCATACATCACATATATCTCATCATGTAATTGGCCATATCACATCACAACATACCCTGCAAAAACAAGTTAGACGTCCTCTAATTGTTGTTGCAAATTTTACGTGGCTGCTACGGGTATCTAGCAAGAACGATTCTTACCTACGCAAAACCACAACGTGGTGTAGTGATTGCTTTTTGATCTTCTAAAAGAACCCTCTTCATTGAACCGATTCAACTAAAGTGAGAGAGACAGACACCCGCCAGTCACCTTTATGCAACAAGTGCACGCAGCGGTGAAACCAGTCTCGCGTAAGCGTACGCGTAATGTCGGTCCGGGCCGCTTCATCTCACAATACCGCGGAATCAAGTATCAACTAGTAACGGCAAGCAATATGTATACACCCACGCCCACAACTCGTTTGTGTTCTACTCGAGATCTCATCTACGCATAGACCTAGCTCAGATGCCACTGTTGGGGAACGTTGCATGGGAAACAAAAATTTTCCTACGCACACGCAAGATCTATCCATGGTGATGAGCATCTACGAGAGGGAGAGTGAATCTACATACCCTTGTAGATCGCTAAGCGGAAGCGTTAATAAACGCGGTTGATGTAGTCGAACGTCTTCGCGATCCAAATCGCCGAGCGTCCCGCGATCCAATCACGATCCTTCCGATCTAGTGCCGAACGGACGGCACCTCCGCGTTCAACACACGTACGGCTTGATGACGCCTTCACCTCCTCGATCCAGCGAGCGATGATGAAGTAGTGGTTGAGTTCCAGCAGCACGACGGCGTGGTGATGGTGGTGAGGAACGATCTCTGCAGGGCTTCGCCAAGCACTACGGAGATTATGACGGAGGAACTAGAGGGCTAGGGTTGCCGGCACACGGCTTGGGAAATCCTGATGTGTCCCGTGTGCTAGCCCTGCCCCTCTATTTATATGTTGAGCCTTGGGGTCTAAACTTGGAGTAAAAGCCTCCTCCGGGTCGGTTTTGCCCGCACAAGGTCGGTTTGGCCCGCAGGAAAAGAGTCCAATTCGGACCCTGCCGAATCGTGCACAGCCGCGCACAAGCGGTAGTACCGCTTCACACAAGCGGTAGTACCGCTTGGGCGGTAGTACCGCTTCACACAAGCGGTAGTACCGCTCCGGCGGTAGTACCGCTTCACCAAGCGGTAGTACCGCTTACGCGGCAGCAAAACTACTTTTGCACTTTCCAATACCTTGTGGGCTTTATCCCTTTGGCTCATATAAAGTGTTGCTGCACCCGAACACTTCGGTAAACATCCGGAACCCCTTCCGGTGAACTTCGGAACTCTTCCGGAGATCAAAACACTATTATCACATATATCAATCTTTACCTCCGGACTATTCCGGAGATCCTCGTCATGTCCGAGATCTTATCCGAGACTCCGAACAACTTTCGGTCACCAACATAATAACTCAATTATACTAATCGTCACCAAACGTTAAGTGTGTAGACCCTGCGGGTTCGAGAACTATGTAGACATGACCAAGACACCTCTACGGCCAATAACCAATAGCGGGACCTGGATGCCCATATTGGCTCCTACATATTCTACGAAGATCTTTATCGGTCGAACCTCTATGTCAAGGATTCAGTTAATCCCGTATGCTATTCCCTTTGTTCTTCGGTATGTTACTTGCCCGAGATTCGATCGTCGGTATCACTATACCTAGTTCAATCTCGTTACCGGCAAGTCTCTTTACTCGTTCCGTAATACAAGATCTCGTGGCTAACACTTTAGTCACATTGCTTGCAAGGCTCATTTGTGATGTTGTATTACCGAGTGGGCCCTGAGATACCTCTCCGTCATACGGAGTAACAAATCCCAGTCTTGATCCATGCCAACCCAACAGACACCCTCGGAGATACCTGTAGAGCACCTTTATAGTCACCCAGTTACGTTGCGACGTTTGATACACACAAGGTATTCCTCCGGTGTCAGTGAGTTGCATGATCTCATGGTCAAAGGAACAGATACTTGACATGCAGAAAACAATAGCAATAAACTGACACGATCAAATGCTACGTTTACAGTTTGGGTCTTGTCCATCACATCATTCTCCTAATGATGTGATCCCGTTATCAAATGACATCTCATGTCAATGGCTAGGAAACCTTAACCATCTTTGATCAACAAGCTAGTCAACTAGAGGCTTACTAGGGACACAGTGTTGTCTATGTACCCACACATGTATTTGAGTTTCCAATCAATACAATTATAGCATGGATAATAAACGATTATCATGAACAAGGAAATATAATAATAACTAATTTATTATTGCCTCTAGGGCATATTTCCAACAGCCCGACCCCATGGCCTGCACACCCCAGAGCCCCAACGGCCACCCCGAAATCCTCTATAAATCCCAGAGACGACACCCCAACAGGGCGGAGCTGCCTCATAGGCATTGGGGTTAGTTGACCCCAATGAAATTTGAAAATCCTTCACTAATTTAGTACTAATCACTAGCATTTATAGAAGGATGAACCCAGTGCCATGTACATGACCCCATCAAACTTTTTTCCTAGCTTCGTCCCTGCACCCCAAAACACCATGCAAGCACAAGTCGACGACACACACACCCAATCAATCAAACATGATACCCTAAAGACCATGCAAGCATGCAAGCAAGCATCTGACCTACTACTATAACTCCTGTAATGTGAAGATTAAAGGTACACTAAGGTGATTTTTAAAAACAATTATAATCATCTTACGAAATCTTAGCAATAACTCCCAAATAAGAAATTGCAAAACTATTGCCCTACCCTTGCTGATAGCAAGGAAAAGGGGGTTGTCCTAGAAGCTCTTGCCCAATGTAAGTATGCAATTGAACGTCCCTGACACACGGAGCTCCCCTGGCTGAACACTCGTGCCAGCAGGACCACATCGATAAATAGAATCCATTCAGATGAAGAAGAGTTCAAATCTTGCATTGTGGAGGACTAATTTCTCCATTCAATCTACACCGACCGACGCAAGCCTTCATCATGGTCGGTGAGAATTTTCTCAATTACAGGGACTCATCTATTCATCTAGATGGCGCCAACCTCCTAGAATTTATCCCTAGGCATGGTGTCGTCATTGGCCACACACACCATGATCCGTGACATACGTAGACATGATCCGGATGTTGCCAACTTTTGACATCACGTTGACGCGGTCATCAGGATGACGTTTTCGACATGAACTTTCCATGTCACTTTGTTAGACACTCTAAACCGAATGTCGATCAAGTGCTACATAGTGGGCGACGAGCGGTGAGAAAGGAGGAACCCAAACAAAAATTGGTTAACATGCGAATATCGATGGTTGGCGGTGCAACCGAGAGGCACTATGTGGCGCTGTTAGATGGGCCTCTCTCCCCCATGGTGACTAAGTCCATCAAGGGCCTGGCGAAGGGGATCAACAAGCTGAAGTAGGCGAAGAAGATGCTGGCTGCTGCGACGTCTGTGGTTATATCTGCTGCCTAAGCACTCTGATTGCATTTGTGTCTGTAGTGCGTGTAGGAGTCTGTTCCAATCATGTTAGGGACTAGCATTCTCTCTTCCTGCTGGTGGGGTGGCTGTTTGTGGCGGCGTTGGAAGGCAATTGTTCCTGCTCGGCCAACGCACGTTCCCTCGTTGTTGGATGTTTTCCTATGGTCTGCTGGGTATAAGGCGAAGCTGAGGGGGTGTTCTGTGTGCTTTGAACCTTGTTATAATTTTTTTTAAATTCTATGTCTCAACACAATGTTAAGATCCTCTGCTGGAACGTCTGTGGCCTAAATGTCCCTGCTCATCGAATGACTGTAAGAAAAATTGTGGATGACTCCAACTGCACTACTGTTTGCCTTCAAGAGTCAAAACTGGCTAATGTTGATGATACAATCATTAGAGAGGTGTTGTGGCCTAAATTTGTTGATCAATATGCCTTCCTCCCTACTGTTGGCATGCGTGGTGGAATCATCATCGCTGCGTCTTCAGGTTTCTTTGAGATGTCGCATCCCACGTCTACAACAAACACTCTCACTGTCACCATACATATGAAGAATGAGGGGACTCACTGGTTCTTCACTGGGGTTTATGCCCCAGGGAGATTATGATAAACTGCTTTCATTGATGAGCTCAAAGCAATGGCGTCCCTGCAGCGAGATTGGTGACTTATTATGGGTGATTTCAACCATATTTAAAAGGCTTCCGACGAGAACAACTCAAATATAGACCGTTGCCTCATGTGTGGCTTTAAGGCGGCGCTTGATGCCCTTGAGATCAAAGAGATTAATCTATCGGGGAGGAGATTCACTTGGTCACATGAACAACAAAATCCCACCATGACAAAAATTGATCGTTGTTTCTGCTCAACTGCTTGGGACGTTCTTTTGTCCGCTTCTCACCTTGAGGCCCTGCCAGTTGTTGCGTCCGACCATTGTCCTTTGCTCCTGTGAGGTGCAGTTGACCACAATAAGTCATACACTTTCTGTTTTGAATCCTTCTGATCGATGCCGTGGTTTTGGACGTGGTCACTGCTGCTTGGTGGAAGCACGTACACACAACTGATTCTTGTGTAGGCTTCACATTAAGCTTTCTCGCAGAACCAAGGCCCTCAAGAAATGGTACCGACAAAACTTCAAAAATATTGACATGCAAATGGCTCTTGCCTATGAAATTATTGGTCGTTTGGACGTCGCCATGGAGGGGCGGCCCCTCACTACTGACGAGTTTGATTTCAGATTGGAACTCAAATGTCGTTTTGAGGGGTTGGCGGTCATCCTAAAGATGCAGCGCCGTCAATGTTCCAGGCTTACCAATATTCGGGTTGGTGATGCAAATACGCACCAATTCCACATCCATGCTAATGGTCAGCATCGCAAAAAATTCATTGAGGTATTCCAGATGGATGATGGTGTCGCTGTCGACAGGGAGGACAAGGAAGCGTCATCTTTGACCACTTCCAAAGCCACCTGGGCACGCACTCCTGCCGCGACACTAGTCTTAATTTTGAAGCTCTTGGCTATGCCCCTTCGGATTTGTCGGCCCTTGAGGAGAGCTTCAGTGAGGAGGAAATTAAAGCGGCAATTTTTTCCATGCCAATCGAAAAGGTGCCAGGGCCTGACGGATTCATTGTTGTCTTCTTTCGGGTATGTTGGGACGTCATTAAAGGCGACATCCGTGCAACCATTGATCAAGTTGCAAATGTGAATGACTCTTGTTTGGGTTTTATCAACTCTGCGAACAATGTCTTACTGCCAAAGAAGGATGGGGCTCTGCGGGTGGACCATTTTTGCCCTATTAGCCCGGTACATAGCTTTGAAAAATCTTCGCAAAGCTCATGGCATTGTGTTTGGCACCTTTTCTGCATGAACTTGTCTCTGTGAGCCAGAGTGGCTTCATCAAGCGTTGTTGTATCCATGAATTTTTTCTACATGTAATAAACATTCTTTATAGGCTCCACCGAAAAAAATCAGGCCTCTTCATTAAGCTGGACATTTCTAAGGCTTTCGACTTGGTTAGTTGGCCTTTTCTGTGGAGGTTCTCACTGCTTTGGGTTTTGGACACAGATTCAGAAATTAGCTATGCTCTCTCTTCGCCACGACGAATTCAAATGTGCTACTCAATGGGAGGTTGGGCAAGTCGTTCGGTCACTGTTGTGGCCTCTGCCAGGGGGACCCTCTCTCCTCCATGCTTTTCATCCTTCCTATTGACCCATTACAGAAGTTCCTCATGCGAGCGGCTGAGGCAGTCCTGCTCATGCCTATCAAGGCCAAGAATGGTGTCCATAGGATATCCTTGTATACGGATGACGCAGCAATTTTTGCTAACCCGAATATCGATGAAATGTGCACTATTGCTAGGGTTTTGAAGGTCTTCGGTGATGCCAGTGGGTTGCTCGTCAACATGGAAAAACTGAGATTTTTCCGATTAGATGCCACATTGATGATTGCCTCTCTCTGCACTTCAAGAAGCTTAGAAAAATTGAGTTGCAACCTCTGATTGACAAAGTTGGTGCAAAGCTCCAACCGTGGATGGGCATAAACTTTGCCCGTGTGAGACGTGTTGTTCTTGCGAGGTCCGTCCTTACCGCGTTGGGCATTTTTCACATGTCTGTCCTACACCTTCCCAAGTGGGTTCGGAAGAAAATTGACAAAACGAGGAGGGCATTCATATGGAAGGGAGATGATGGGAACATGCATGTGGTGGGCACTCTCTAGTAAACTGGGACATAGTTTGTAGGCCAAAGGAGTTTGGTGACCTTGGTGTGCTTGATTTGGACAAATTTGGGCGGGCCCTCCGTCTTTGTTGGCCTTGAATCAACTGGACGGCCGTTGATAGGCCAAGGGCCGGGTCGGCGCTCCCTTGTAATGACAAAGACATGTCTCTTTTTAGGGTTGCTACTACCATCACTCTGGGTAATGGGTCCAAGGCCAGTTTCTGGTTTGATAGGTGGCCGGTGATAGGGCTCCAAAGGATATTCGTCGTGAATTTTCTGCTTGCAAGGTGCAAACGTGGGGCTGTTGTGAATGAGCTTCGAGACAACTGCTGGATCCGCTCGCTTCGGGCTATTACCACCACTCTGCAGATTCGCGAATATATCACTCTCTGGTCCCTACTTTAGGACATCTACCTTACTCCCATAGTTGATGATGCCATTGTGTGGACTGCTTCTTCCTCGGGTTCATACTCGGCCTCCTCCGCGTACAACAGTTTGCTGGTGCCACTTCCCCTTTATTGGCCAAGAAATTTTGGACTGCCAAGGTGGAGCCTAAATGTAAGTTATTCATGTGGCTTCTACTACACCGGAAGGCCCTTAATGCAGACCAGTTGGCGATCAGAGGCTGGCCTCATGACGAGGTCTGTAAACTTTGCCTCACCGGGTACAAACACAAATGAGCACCTCGCGCAGGAACGCCTTTTCACCCATGGCGTTTGGGGCATCGTATCCACTTGGCTTTGCATCCCCTTGGGACGACGCATTTTTCTCCTCTCTCGAGGATTGGTGGAACTTTCATACCCCGGGGCTTGCATGAGGTTCGGTCAAGCGACCATCTACATGCTTTGGAATGTATGGAAGGAGCGCAATATGCGTACTTTCAATGCCATTTCGTGTACTATACTGGATGTAGGATTTGAACCAAGTGCGTCTGGCCGCTGCTCGGCAGTGTAGCTCCCTCTCACGCTATGTAGTATGTAATTTTTTTTACGGCTACGAATGTAAATAACTCTTGTACATTGTTTTCTATTTTCCCTATCAATCAAACACAATAAGGTGCAGTCGAAGGGCGCCCTCTCGGCTGATCCACCTGTCCATTTTTACTGTGCCGAATTTTACTGTATCGAACGAACGAAGACTAAAAAAACGAGTGCTTTCTCTCCTTGCACCCAGCGTCTCCTCTTTTCTACTTCCTCCCGCCAGCTAGGGTTACCGCCGCCGTCGCCGCGCTGGTGCCCTCTCCTTCTCCCGCCCATCCACCTCATCCGGCCCCTGCTGCGCTCCGTCCCTTCCTCCTCGTTGGCGCTCAACTGGACGAGTTCCACCACTGAGCACCCCCTGCGTCGCCGCTGCTGCGAAGGGCTCCTCGACGCTGCCGCATCTGGGGAGGGCGCTACGGGAGAGCCCAGGCGACTCCATCCCCGGTCGCGTGCGGCGGAGGCCAGCCCAGATCCGCCTCTTCCAGCCCATCTTCTTCGTCACGCACAGCGGGAAAGGTTGGCCACAACGGTGCTGGTTCGAGCTCCGCCACCCCATCCCTGGCCGTTGTTCGTCGATGGCAGGCCGAGCTCCGCCTCCACACCCTGCGGACTGCGCTTGATGAGTTGGGACCGGACCTCGACGGCTTCTGCCTCTCTCTCTCTCTCTCTCTCTCTCTCTCTCTCTCTCTCTCTCTCTCCCTCTCCCTCTCCCTCTCCCTCTCCCTCTCCCTCTCCCCTCTCCCCTCTCCCCTCTCCTCTCTCTCTCCTCTCTCTCTCTCTCTCTCTCTCTCACAAGTGATTCATAAATTGATTATTAGCAGGTGTACGTGCTGATGATAAAAGGAGCACCACTCAACCAAATGGTTTGATTTTTTTAGTCTAATACAACTGTACGTTTACTTTCTTAGACTTGTTTAAAAATGGTCAGTATCTTGAGTTCCAGGAGTTCAAATTATCACACATATTAGAAGAGAAGTCACCACTTTTCAGCTGTTTTCTCTAAAATTAAATGTGTCTCTATAATAATCCCTAGGAAACAATTCATATCATATTAGTAATTTGAGAATCGCTGAGAGTGTTCTTCATTCTCTGATCCAAAAAGTTTATGTTCTAAATTTTGCAATACGACTACACATTTAATGATATATGGATGGTAAGGTGTCATTATAATGATGATTTCACTTTTATTTGTACCGCTCAGACTTCTGTAAATTCGTAGACTACTAATTGTTATAATGAAAGAAAAGCATATATTTAGCTCAAATATGAGAGTATTTAGTGATCTGATCCAAAACAGTTTCTTTGTCTTTAGATTTTTGCATTCAGATGCTAGAGCTCTGGTGGTATTCAGATATCGATGCATCATGGGGCAAGAGAAGGTCCTTTTATGGGGGATGTTAGATATGTCATTTTAATACCTGTTCAAATTTACTTCGTCTTATTTTTCCCTCATTCATTAAATTATAGGATGCTATTTCTTTGTATGTCGCATTGGTAGTGATATTCGACTTATATAAATTTACTTTTAAACATACTTTTAATGTATAGTTTGTTATGTCTATATTTAGCTCAAATATGAAGCTATTTAGTCATCTGATTCAAAACAGTTTCTTTGTCTTTGTCATGCAACCTCTCCCCTGAAGCCCCGACCAGATTGATTTACTTTGTTAGTAAGGAAGCTCTGACATGCATGGGCTGGTTGGTTCCACTTTGATATATTTTGTTTTATTTTTCATCATTAGAAATCAATCAGCAACCATATCATTCTTAGCCAACATTCCCTTCGATTGTTGGGAATGTGTCAGTTTGCTTTTTCGGATGCATCCTCCAGTTGATGATTGTTTTCCTAAGTAATAATTGGTTCTATTGTAGGACCATTTGTTGATAAGCTATGTAAGTTAGTTTCTGGAAGTAGCACAAACTTAATAGACATACCTTTTGACTTTTTGTTAAAAATGGGGACATCCTAACTGGCCATGGTGCAAGTTTGTCATTGTTATTATCATAGAGACTGGTGGTTCCCTATTTTGTTGCAGCCGATCTTATGAAGAAGTGCAATCCAATTAGATTATCCATTTTATTATAGAGCTGCATTTGTTCATTCGGATAGCTGGTTGTGACTTCTGACATTAGAATGAACAATTGTAGTACATTGTTATCTTTGCTCTGACGTCTGTACTTTGCACATTTGTTTGAGAGAGTGAGGGACTACCAGACTAGCACATTTATTTGTGTATTTCATCGGATCATTTGCTATAAATAAATGACACAAACCTCGCTATGCTTTCCAGGTCACGCTATCAAAGTGTATCTTATTCATGGTACATCAGACAACAAAATTGACGACAAAATTTTATTTTGTTTGACACAACAATACGCCATTGCGGTCCCCTATTACCTATTGTTATATTAAAGTTCAAAGATGCGGGTACATTTTTAAAAAAATTGGCTGTTGAATTTATTGAAATGCTTTTTCAACATAATGATTAGTTATATATATTTTCTTTACTAGATATTTGCTTGTATTTATATTAATCTTGGATGGAGAGTGACAACATTTGGGTGGATTGTATATTTTTTTCTTCCCCTGCTTGTCCACTGCCTCAGCTCAGCCTAAGCAAAAGAAAAAAAGGTCCAAGAGACAGACCCGAATAATTAAGAATGTAAATATTTATGATTCTCACTTAATCACTTTGTTTTTCTCGCAGAAATCGTCCATGGATATGCATTGTTAGGTGACAAGTTATTGTGGGTGATAAGATTCCTATCTCTCTCTGTTGAAATAGTCACCTATCATACTGATTCGATCTCAAGATTCCACCCCTTTTTCACATCTCCCTCATCGATTTGATTTTGTCTCTAGCGTAGTTGCTCTATGTAGTTTTTCATTAGTCATAGGTAAATGCATGATTTATTTGTTGCAGTATATCGAACATTAACTTGATGTGTGATTTATTTGTTGCAGTATATCGAACATTAACTTGGTGTATGACTCTTTTTTCCTTGATAATACCTTGATCTTGATGAGCTGCCGTATCCTACGGAAAGGACTGTTGATGCATTTAGTTTAGGATTTCTGCCCAACGACAAATAAAATCATAGGATTACTTACATAATCAATGCTTGTCGAAAAAGCATGTAATGAATTGTTTCATGAATGGAGCTTGCAGTTTTGTTAGTTTGTTAGTGAGTCCTTTTGTAGTTAGTTATCAAAACTTCAATGTCCCATTCCCATCTATCTAAGCCTAACATGATCTACATAAGCAATATCGCTCTTGCAGGCTCTAGATGATGAAGAACCCAATTGTTTCAAATCATGTTAGGAGGTTCAGCAGATGTGGTGTGACATGGAATTTAAACTCAAGCTATAATCTAACATTAAAAGAGACTCCGAATTGGTGTTCCATGGTGATAGTTTAGGCTAATTAACACGCATCAATTTTCAGTTCTGAATACCTTTTTGTTAGAACATTGCATCTATTATGTAATCAATGATATTTCTTCCATGTTTGCATTATGATGATAGAGCTGTCAATTTTGTAATATAACTTGTCGGAGTATAACATGGACTCTTGATTTTATATTTATCAAATATCCTGGTTCACCGCGTGGTTTTGTTATCATAACTCTACTTTACCAGGTAAATTTATGAGTACGCATGTAATGCAAGTAATAGGAGAGCTCCCAGCTTCCTCAGGTTGGCGTGGGCACATCAAGAAGCGCGTGGAGCCTGTCAAACAGGAGGTACAACCTACCATCTGTTGAACTAATCTGGATCAGTGCATATTCATTCCCTCTCTATACACTGGAAGCAAAAAATGCACCTTCTCATTTTGCTATATTTGATCTTGCACTAGCTTTGGCTATAATCGTATTCGGGTTGCAGGCAACGTGGCGGTGCTTGAGGTTGTTGTCGCAATGGAGTGGCTGAGGGATAAGGGAATGGGAGAAAACAACGCAAAAGAGCAGCGGCAGAGGGACTCGACAGCGATGAGCCGGCGACGAAGGTCGGCCATGTAGCCTTCTACCAGGAACAGCCGGTGCGTAGGGTCAGTTTCTCCCCCTCCAACCTTGTGGCGCAAGCATCCTCGTCCTGGTTGTCGGAGTCGGTGGCGTCTGGAGTCGTGTAGGTCGTGCTCTATGTAAGCATAGCCTTCTTCAGGCTTGCTTCTACTTATTTGTTAACAGAATGGAACCGAGTCAGGCAACGTGTCACTTCTTAGTTTGTTAATATATTGTGTTGGTCAAGCTCTCATAACTTGCATGTATGTGCCACTCAGAAAGCAAAATAGAAAGTGGAAAGGGCGTGTACCCACCTGGCACCGGCCCAACCACCTCTTAGGCGGCGCCACGATGGAATTTTAACCAATTAGGTTTCTACTAACTAAAACTAGGAAGTCAGAGTTTTTCCATCCAAAAAAGCCTTTCTAGTTTAAGATCTACATTTCTAGATATTATGGTAGTTCGACCGCGGAATTTTTTTGTTTCGGTATCTCTGGAATATGAGTGTGTGACTTGTTAGAATTGATCCTATTGATAATACATAGAAAGGGCCTGTTATCTCTATCAAGATGATTTTAATTCGTCAGATATTATTTATTCTAGGGTGGCGCCATTTTTCAGTAACCATCTGAACACATGCATCATGCTTTTCTGAATTATTCAGTGCCACACATTGCATGCTCGTTGCAAGCTTCTTTTTGGCTAAATGTTCTCTCTTACTACACTAGCTTCAGGATGACCAACAGGTTTGCTAACCATTTGGTCTTTTTTGTGCAAGTTTGCTACTAAATTCGTGAAGCTAGCACCCTGTTCACTATAGAATTTTGAAAGAACGGGTCTAACAAAGACAAAGGGATCCACTTTAACATATTCGAACAGGCACATGACCAAAGTTCCATTGCTTACATTCAACATCTCACTTGCTGCACTCTTATTCCGTTTACATCTGCTTTTCCGTCTGGCTTCACTTACCATTCTATTCTCACCACACAATTTATACTGAGACTGTTCCAGCATGACTATCTTCTACGTAACTATGCTCCATTCAATGCTTTTACAAAAATGAATCAAAACAAATTACCTTTGTTTAAGAATCTGTTTTGACAATGACATGAAAGTTGGAACTCAGAGAATTTCATTTTCAACCACTGCACTGTATGTTCCTCTTTTTTGTTACAGTTAAATTCATACACTGCAGTAATGACTATTTTCTCTTACCACAGGACTGCATTTCTTCAAACTATGCTGCTTTTTAGTAATTAGGCTCTTCATAATTTCCAGTGCTGCCAGCAGAAACTAATCTGATCCATCAACCAATTATAAAATATCATGTGAATATTTCATCGGGCACCACCAAACTGATACTTATTCATTTCATACTTTCAACGCTTGTCATTGAGTGTATGATTATTTTCTACCTGAACAAGATTTGCTTTCATCCACTAGATTATATGATAATCTTCGTATCTACAACCTAATTTATATTATTGTTTCCTTTACTTCCAACTCTCATTATTTACATTTCACAATTCACCAAGCGTGGTCCTTTTCTATTTAGATCTTCTTTTCCATCTAATTGCAGTCAACATTTTATTCTGACGACAAAATCTATAATGCAACTGTTCAAGCATGATCATGTCATGCATCCACATGTTCCATTCCAAACTTTTACAAAACTGAATCAAAAGAACCTACCTTCATTTTATGAATTTGTTTACACACTCACCGGAAGGATGTGGTGTTGGCAATTTTACATACATCGTTATTGCATCAATATGATATAAACTGGCAACATTTCATTTTCATCCGCTGCACTCTATCTTCATCTTTCGTGTTGCAATTAAATTCACTCACTGCACTATTACCAACATTTTGTAAAGGAACTGCAACACTAATTAGTTATTCTTACTCAAGGATGTATACCTAATCACCTGTGTTCAATTTATGAAGGCATTGTGTGTGTTAAAGTTTCAGGGCCGGTCTTGAGATTTCAGGGGGCCGGGGCGAAACTTTAACCTGGGGCCCTTTAATATAAACACTAGAATACAGACCAATATTATTACTACAAAGGGAGATGGTGGATATCGGATCCTCACCCTGGAGCAGAGTGGGTAGAGGCATCACCAGTAGAGGAGATGCCCGCCTCGATTTGTCGTCGAGGGACATGTGACCACAAGTTGTCAGACATGGCGTGCCACTATGGACAAAGATGGGCCGACTCAACCGGGATGAGACTCCTCAATGAGAACCGTCCCATTGGTCGAGGCCACATGGATCGGCGATGATTAGGCTTCTACCCCTGTCTCAGCCAAATGCGAAAAAGCCCTTGTTCAAAAACGATGTCCGGGACATCTGATGCACATGGATGCGGCCAAAATCCTGGTTGAGCCCATCTAACTAAAAATGGCCGAAGGAACAAAATAGATGAAGTCCAGACACCATGATCCATTGTAATGATGGCAAAAACCTAGAAACTGAATCTTTGCCACAGACTTTAATTTACCTTAATTTCTCTAACAGTGTGTGCTTGGGGAATCCAACATACACCCTACGAACAACCACTATCCCATATCCCAGACAAATAGCTTTGCTTTCCGGTTGAAAAAAAAAGTTGCTTTGATTCTAGAACAAATTATATCTCTTCTAATCTTTCACAGTCGGAGATAAAAAAAAATCAACAATCACAGCACCACCACTCAGTATACCCCAACAAACATGGATGGAAAAAAGTTTTAGGATTGACCTGTAGTACTGCGCCGCGACCTCCAATCTGCTCATCGCAGATCGCAATAGGGGGTAGGAGACTAGGAGGCTGACCTTTTTTTTTAAAGGAGGTTAAACCCCCGGCCCCTGCATCAATCGATGCATACGGTCATCTTTATTAATTATTCCACGAAGGTCTGACAAAAACATACATCAAGCCACCCGAAGCCACCACTCACACCTACAAACTTGATAATGCGGAGTGCTCTCACTCCCCGTATCTATAACCGATGTCGTCGCCGATCCATCCATATAACGTATCGGAACCAACAACCGGTGCGGCAGACCTAAAGCTACACCACATGCACACGTTTTAGAAGCCGCCATCATCATCGAACCGCTGTCCCATCTTCAAGAGAGAGATCTGCATCATCCTTGCCAGTCCGACCAACCGTCGACGCCACCACGGCGCCCAACGACGCCACCGCCCTGCGCTCGTCCATCCCGACGTGGAGACTCTGGAAGATCTGTCGTGCGTAGCACCTGCCGACCAGGCATGACAAAGCGTAGCACCTGTCGGCCAGGCATGACTTGACATCTCCACCGAAGCTCCGTTCAAGACGAAGCCGCTCCGCCTCCTGCCTCTGCCATCCAGCGCTGCTCCACAAACGATACTCCCAAGAGAGAAACGACAACGTAGTGACGCCATCGTCCGATCTGGAACACCAAATCCTAGGGTTTCCCCCGGAGCAGCACGAGTGGGTCGACAGTAGTTACTCGACGATGCCTTCATCAAGGTAACGGCGCAGAACGCCGCCATCGCCTGCCGTTGGCTCGGTTTTCACCGGCAACCATGTCTCTCCGACTCGCAGCCGGGACTAGATGACGGATCTCGAGATCCGACCACCCAGCCTCAGGCCGACCACCTCTGACGAAGGAGATGACCACCACCGTCGGCTGCACCGGCCAGAACAGATCTGACCGGAGGTGCCGCCAAGCAGCCCACCAGGCCCTCCACGCCGCCGCCGATCGGAAGCCGGATGACGCGCCGCCGCAGCAGAAGTCGCCGCCGCCCGTAACCTGGCTGCCCGACGCGCCGCAGTCGCCGTCGCCCGTGGCAGGGCCAGCCGCCGCCGCCGCCGCCGCAGCCTAGCGGCCAGCGATATTAGCGATCGTAGGTGTGTAGCGACGTGGATGTGGGGTTGGCAATCTTCTATCAAGCGTGTCCAGATGACCAGATAAAACTCAAAGAGCAGTACGTATACAAGAGATCAAGAATGGAAGGGCATCTCTGATTTTGATTTGGGCATGCGTACACACATGGCAACATGCCGCCTGCCTCCCGAAGTCAGCGGGCGTAGGGATTGCATAGCGTATGTCTATCGGGGGCCCGGGGCGGCCGCCCCTCCCGCCCCCCATCAGGGCCGGGCCTGTAAAGTTTACTTCTTATATCACTGGTGCTTCCCGGTTATTTTTCTAACATACCTCATGATATAATTGTCTCCATACTATGTTTGATTCTACTGAAATTAGCATGTGTCATTTATATCACAAAACATGCCTTGCTTACTTCTCTGACTAACAATTCTGTCAACACACGCTCCACAGCGCGACGAGGACGAGCATCCAGAGTACATCATCCGCGGTAAGCACATAACATAGCCGTCATGTAACAAACACCGCTGCCTCACCTCTCATAGGACCGAAACATGATCTCCAAACGCAATGCAGGAACACCTAGCGGGATCCAGTACTTTGAAGAGCATTGTCACTGGGGCAATGAGCACCATGTTGACGCATGTCTACACAATTTATGGCTTATTGAATGGTATGGTTGCTTTGTAGGATATGTCTCAGAATCCACCATGTCAAGAACTGGTAGCCAAAGATCTCCATGGAACTGGGTGGCATTTTCGTCACATATTTTGTGGTGATTTTACAATATGAGCATTCGGCTTGAATACCCTTTAAACTTTCTGTCGCTGTGTTCTTATTGTTTTGTTGTAGCACTTCATGTCACAATTGAATGTTGAATTCTTACCACTGCATAAACTTGCAGTATATACTGATTCATTACTTCCTGAGTAGTATGAGCTCTCTCCCTCTCTCTCAGGTTCTATGTCATGCCTTCCAATTTTTGTGTTTCACACGCCCTAATCTCTTTGTGTTTGAGCGTCATTTATTTAGCTCTTTTGAAATTCGTAGTGCAATTTCTTACTTGCCATGTCCATGTATTACAAGATACTCCCTTTGTAAAAAAATATAAAAGCGTTTAGATCATTACTTTAGTTATCTAAAATGCTCTTATATTTCTTTACGGAGGGAGTAGTAAGGAAGCAAGTGGAATGGGCGTTTGCCAACCTGGCAACGCCTAGCTTCCTCTTAAGAGGCGCCACGGGGTGGCGCCCCAACCCCTAGTGTATATGAAATGAGTAGAGCACTTGCTTTTCACGTCAAAAAGAAGTGATTGACATTCAGTTCACAAGTGACTGGAGGCTCAACTGATCTGAACTCTTAAAGATGAGTCTAACGAAATGAAAATAAGTTCATTATTTATTTAACTAAGTTTATGCTTTAATACAAAATCAGCATTTCTCGGGTACGCCCAGGTCAACATCGTAGCAATTTTTTTTACATCAACATCTACACGGTATAGTTAACAAAACATCTTAACATGGCGATCGCCGATTGTTGTTGCACCTTAGAGCATCTCTAATAGAAGATGTAGATGCAAAAATACCTAACTTTTGCATCTCCGAGGGCCAAAAACACCTCTCCAACAAATGGTGTAGATGCAAAAATAAATTGGACATCTCCGCCTCCCGAAGATGTAAACTACAACACTTCGCGGTGCAAATTTGCATCTCCACCTACAGGAGATGTAAAAACGTGACCGCCCGCCAACTGCCAACTGCCTTTCCTTTCCCTTCCGCGCGACCAGCCACCACCCGCCCGACTCCGCCGCCGGCCAAATCCGCACCAAATCGACGCCGCCGCCCCCCGCACGACGGCCGTCAGGCCCGCCGCGACTTCGCCCCCCCGTCCCCCGCCCCCTGCCTCGCTGGCCCGCCACCCATAGCCGCCGGATCACTTTCGGCCGCCGCCGAATCGAAGCTTCTCCGACGGCTGCGGCTGGCCTAAAACGCCTTCCCCGGCGAGGTCTACTTTGGGCTAGTCTTCTTCCTAGCCTAGACCCCCCGCCGGAGTGAGTGGAGGCACGCCACTCCGCCCGCCCGACGGCCGCGAGGTGTTGTCCGTTCTTCCGGCCGTGCGAAGCCGCCCGCCGGCCGCGCCGAGCTCCCGACTTCTTCTCTGCCGACTTGCGGCCATCTCCTCTGCCGTGCAGTCGTCGCCGCCCGCACCCGCCAATGCGACCGCCCGCCAACCCACAGCCGGCCAATTTCGTCCACCCCGCAAGCAAGGTGTTCGACGAAATTCCCGAAGGTAAAAAAAGATGAAACTTCACGATTTATTTGTTGGGGTTGGAGAGTTAGTTTGACGGTGATTTCCCGCATTGTAGATGAGCTCGTGTGACTCCTCTTTCGTGGACGATTCCTCGTCGGATGAGGAATTTGATTTGAACGAAGAAGAGGACATTGCTATGCTAGTGGCGATGCACAAGGGGAAGAAGCCGAAGCACGGCGGTTCCGTGTATGGCCGTGCGTTTATTCGGAGAGAACGGGTTGAGGCGCACAAGAGGTTGATGCGCAACTATTTCGGTTCACCACCCGTTTTTCCGGAGAGGTACTTCCGACGCCGGTTCAGAATGTCCAAAGACTTGTTCATCCACATTTGCAATTCCGTGAAGCAGCATGATCGATCCTTCGAGCAGAGGAGGAATTGTGCAGGGTTGCTTGGACATAGCACCGAACAGAAGGTCACTGCCGCATTGCGCATGATGGCCTACGGTGTTCCGGCAGACTACATTGATGACAACTTGGCGATGGCAGAGAGCACTTCTATCTTCTATGTCAAACAATTTGCAAAGACAATGGTAGAAGTGTTTGGTGCAGAGTACTTGAGAGCTCCCAATGCTCAGGACACTCAGAGGCTATTGGAGATGAACAAAGATCGTGGGTTTCCGGGTATGCTAGGGTCCGTCGATTGCATGCATTGAAAATGGAAAAATTGTCCAAAAGCATGGCATGGACAGTTCAAGGGAAAAAGTAAGGATGCCACTATCATTCCTAAGGCCTTCGCCGATCGAGAAACATGGATTTGGCATTCATATTTTGGGATGCCTGGATCTTGCAATGACATCAACGTGCTCGATCGGTCACCTCTTTTTGCCAAGTTAGCAAATGGAGAAGAACCACCGGTGACCTTCGAAGCAAATGGCCGCACATACAACTACGGGTACTATCTTGCGGATGGGATTTACCCGAGGTGGAGTACTTTTGTCAAGCCAATTTCAAAACCCCAAGGTAAGAAAGAACTCATCTTTCACAATGCACATGCGGCGGCTAGGAAGGATGTTGAGAGGGCTTTTGGGATTTTGCAATCCCAATTTGCTATTGTGCGAGGACCATCTAGATTCTGGGATCAAAAAACCCTTTGGTATATCATGACTGCTTGCGTGATCATGCATAACATGATCATTGAGAATGAGCGTGGACAGGGTTTAGATTACACCTTCTATCACTTGATGGGCATACGTGTTATGCCGATGAGAAGAGAGGAGCGAATCAAACGCTTCATGAAGGTGTACAATGAAATTAGAGACTCCGATGCGCACGATCAACTTCAGAAGGATTTGATGGAGGAGTATTGGAAATTGCATGGCGAAAGAGCCGCCTAGTTTCATTATTTGTTTGTTGTATTGTGCAAAACTATGTTGTGTGTGTTGCATTTGATCTTGTGGATTTGATGAATTTATGTAATAATTTGATATTGTGGACATGTGAAATTTTTAAGTTGATTTTCAGATGTTTTATTTTAGTTTGTGCGGCTGAACAGCGGCTGTACAACAGCAACAGCGGCCGCCGGCCGGTTTTGCATCTCTAGTTTGCATCTTCTATTGGAGTTGCTCTTTTACATCTCTGTTTTACATCATCTGAGCGGCCGCCGAAGATGCAAAAAGCATTTTTTGAAGATGTAAATTTTACATCTCCTATTTTACATCTTCAAATTTGCATCTTTTATTGGAGATGCTCTTATGTTTACATGGTGCTCATACAGGTTTGCACATTTTATTGTTGCACGCGGGCACCTTGGTCGCTCCCTGTGCTAAAACAAACGGGCTGCCGAGGAACATAGAGACAAAGAGGACACAGACTTATGAGGCGCTAAGCCTGAGCGACTCGAAGGAGTGCTCGAGCTGAGCAGTCCCGCCGGCTGCCTGCCGGAGCAGATTCTTCACCGACTCCACCCACTCCTGCTTATGCATCCTGCTCTCGCACTCGAACTCCACCAGGCCCTGCGCCGTCCTCAACCCGAAGTGGCGCTTCTCCGACGCCGCCGTCGCAGAGTCCGGCATGCCGCAGGACTCGTGCCCCGGGGGCCACGCCGGCATGTCGTCGTGGACGCCGTACACGACGCTCCTCTTCTTCTTGGAGAAGGCGCCGCCGATGTGCTTGCTCTTGAGCTTGACGATCACCTGCGACCTCTTGTTGATGTACACGGACACTCGCTTCCAGCGCAGAGCGCCTTTCCGGCTGCGCTTGAGGAGCGTCCCTTCCTTGCACCATATGTCCGCGCCGCAGCTGCCGGCCTTCTCGAACGGCGCCACCGCCGCTTTGCTCCTCGTCTCCCGCTGCTCTCTCAGCCTCAGCGCCGTGGCTCCTCGCAGAGCTGCCGCCATTTAGCAATGTCACACCCCGGCACGCGTAACAAAGAATCTCATATGTAGAGACAGTACGGTGCGAGTGTTTGCTCACCTGTGGCAGCGGCGGCGGTGAGAGTCATGAGATCGCCGGGGCTCTGGACGTCGACAGCGCCCTCGACGGCGGAGGCCACCTGGTCGTGGTCTGCCCCGGCGAGCTCGGCAAACTCGATGCAGTGCGAGGCCAGAAGCTGCGTGGCGGATGCCAGCGCGGCGTCCATCTTGGCGTCCTCTGCGTCCTCCGGGTTGGTGGCTCCCGCCGCGAGGGCAGCGACCGCGGCGGCCACGCTGGCCACGGAGACCGCCGCATGGACGCGCGCCCGCTCGGCACGGGCCTTGTCCACCCTGCTGCCACCGTCCTTGTGGTGGAACCACCTACCGATCGTGTGGTGGTGCGCGGAGATCGCGCTCCTGCTCCTGCAAGTCTGCGCACGCAAATTGTGATACATGTCAGCTTAATTTACAGAACTCTCAGACTGTACGTGAGCAGAGTACTTGGCATTCGCTTGTACTCTTACACGCTTTTTGGGGCTGTTGGTGCCGGAAGCGGCGGCGAGCGCGAGCTTCTCCGGCATGAGCATCCCGGAAAGGCGATCGACGACGAAGTTGGAGCTCCGCCTCCCGCCGCCGACGGCCAGCACCTTGGATAGGTCCGACGCGGACACGCTCCACGACCGCGACAGGAACTCCATAGGCTCCACCGGCGTCTGCGGCGACTGCACTGCCCCGGCGCTGTCCATGAGCAGCAGGTGATCCCTCCTCTTGGTCCTCCCCAACAGGTACCCTTCCATCCTCACTTCTCTCTTACCGTTCGCTAGCTGTCGCACTATGTGTTCTTTGCTGCCTCCGGCTGGTGATCGATACTTCGCTGATGCGTGCCTCGCCGGCTACTTATGGGGCCCGGCGAGCGGAGGCCGCACGAAGCACGGGAAAGAGGCTGTTTGGGCGGCAGGACACACCAAGGCTTCGGTTTCCGACGGAGCTGCCGCCCCTGTCGCGTCGCAGCGTCGGGCCCGGCGACGCGTGGCACTGTAACGGCGTCGCCTGCGGTTGCAGAGTGGCCATTGCGGTCCGTGTACGCTGCACCGGAGAGATGGGACGGTGCGTAGGGGACAGGGTCGTCGGGGTTTGGTTACTTCTCTTGCCTCGTGGAGTATAAAAAGTTGAACGAACGAAAGGACACCTAGGAATCGTGAGCCAGCCAGTCGTACATTCTTTGCTAATTTATTTATACACTGTCTGGACCGGCCAGCCCGAGCCCAGAGACGAATCTCAAGTCGGAGCAAACGGACACGAGTCAGAACGTGGACGGGCTCCTAAGAATAATTCCAAGATGATCCCAGCTGATAGGTTGTTTGGAATTGGAGACAAACTGTTCATGATAAAAATCACAGTAGAGCCTGAGTCTCTCTATGAGGATGATGATCTACTTGATGATGATCCTAACCTTGACAAAACTGAGATCCAAGATGGAGTTGGGGCTCCTACCTCTGGCCCTGGAAAAACCACCCCTACCCCTGGTGCTAATGCTAGCACTAGCAGCAATACCTCCTCTGAGACACCTGGTAACAAAACCTCCTCAGCCAAGCAGGTTGCTTTGGAAATGCTGCAACAAATGCATGACCCACACTCAGAGAATTTCTGCTTGCTTAGGGAAATGGAACTGGCAGAAGACGAAATGTCCACTGATAGTGAGCTTGGAATGGAGGATTTATTTGACTGTGAAGATGTCAACTTCAGCCCAGTGACTGGATGTCTGCACCAAGCACCAAACACTACAGTCCCAGCCCTACCCCCGCAAGATCAACCACCAAGTCAGCCCCCAACCCAAAAAACTGCTCCTGTTTGGGGCCCTGTGCTTGCCTCAAGGAAGAGTAGCAGGGTCGAGATTGGGGGCAGAACAATGCTTGAAATTGCAGTAGACAAGAAGAAAGTGGCCAACCTGGAAGCCCCAAAAGGTACTGTGCAAGGTACAATTCTGAAAATCTTTTAAAATGTTCAATGATCCCTAGTTTATTTCTGTAGCAAAAAAGGTAGGAGTAGAGATAGATATTGAGTCTGCCCATGCAGCTCCCCTAGTTCAAAAATTCGTTGGACCCCATGATTCTATGAATCTTGGAGGAAAATCCACCCTAGTTGATAATTCTAATGGACCCCATGAAACTGGAGAAAAGTCCTCCCTAGCTCCTAAAGCTCTATATGTAGATATGGTCAGAAAACCTCCCAAGGTGCCTGACACATCTAGTAAGTTACAAGCTTCTGCTATCCCTACTAGTGTTTTAGATGTAATGAAGCTTCCTACTGATAATGAGTTAGATCTTGCTTTTAAGGAAGTTCAGTGCTCCTCTGAATGGTATGAACACCCACCCTCTGATCCCGAGGATCATCCTTTACTCTGGAGCAAAATCTTAAAACATGGGCGGGGCAAGCACCCCAGGAAAGTGGTTTCCCCATGAATTGTCTTTTTTGGAACATTAGGGGGATTACCACCCCTGGGAAGAAACCATGCATCCTGGATGTCTTATCTAAAATAAGCCTAGTATTATAGCTTTTCAGGAAACAAAAAAGGAAGAGTTGTCTTCTAGTTTCCTTAAATCTATTAGCAATAATTTTAATTTTGATTGGCATCACCTACCAGCTGTTGGTACCTCTGGTGGGATCCTTGTAGGAGTAGATAGTGACATTTTTATATTATTTCTTGGGAAGATAGGAAGTTTTCTGTCTCCTGCATACTAGTAACTAAAGCTAGTGGTATTAAATTTAGACTAGTAGCAGTATATGGGTCGCCCTATGAAGAAGGTAAAGATGACTTTATTTCTGAACTCCATAGCTTGTTTATAGATGAACAACTGCCCACTCTTATTGGTGGAGATTTCAACCTAGTAAGGTTCCAGCATGACAAAAGTAATGGAAGCATTGATCATAGATGGAGGGACAAGTTCAATGCCTGGGTTGAAATCTGGAGTTTGTTAGAAATTAGAATGTCTGGTAGGCAATTTACCTGGGCAAATAACCAAAGTAATTTGATTATGTCCATCATAGATAGAATTTTTTGTACTACAGAACTAGACACTATCTTCCCTCTAAGCTCTTCTCAAGCTTTGCCTAGGACAGGTAGTGACCATACCCCCTTGTTGTGGGACTCTGGTTTAGGGAAAAAAACCTCCCCCATCTAGTTTTAAATTTGAAAAATGGTGGCTCCTTGAAAAAGATTTCAAGGAACTAGCCACCAAAAACTGGGAGAAACCCACCAAGAGCAAGAAAGCCTTGGATGTCTGGCAGGAGAAGGCCAGAAGATTTAGGAAGTTTGCCAGGGGGTGGAGTAGAAATGTAGGTGCTGAGATTAGAAAGCTCAAAGCCTCCCTGACACTAGAATTTGATGCCCTAGACATTAAAGCAGAAACAGTTAGGCTGTCTGATGAAGAACTAGATAGAATGAAAATCATCCAGCAAAGGCTGGATGAGATCTGGCTTAAAGAAGAGACCAGAGCTAGACAAAGATCTAGAGATAGAGATATTTTAGAAGGTGATAGGAATACTAAATATTGAGGAGAAGGAAAACCTTTATCCAATCTCTCGAAGGTCAGGATGGCCCCACATCTGACCTCCCAAAAATGTTAGACATTGCTTCCTCTTTCTATAAAGAACTTTTTAAAAAAGAGGAAAGCACTGGTTTCAAGTTGAGTGAAGATTTCTTCTCTGTAGATGAAAAACTACTTAGCTCCCATAATGCAGATCTAGAAGCCCCATTTACAGAAAGTGAGGTCAAAGAGGCTGTCTTTGGCTCTTATGCTGAAGGGGCCCCAGGCCCTGATGGCCTCCCTTTCCTCTTCTACCAAACCTTCTGGGAAGTGATTAAGGGAGATCTCATGGCTTTATTTAAGGAATTCCATGCTGGCACCTTGGACATATATAGATTAAATTTTGCCATCCTTTCACTTATCCCCAAGGAGAAGAATGCCTCTAGCATGAGGAAATTTAGGCCTATTAGTTTGCTAAACTGTTCCTTTAAGATCTTTACTAAGGTTCTTACCAATAGATTGACCAAGATCATGAATTGGCTCACTGTTGGGAACCAAACAACTTTCATAAAAGGTAGGTATATACTAGAAAGTGTGGTTACTGCCCATGAGGTTCTCCACTCTGTCCATCAATCTAATCAAGCTGGCCTTGTCCTAAAACTTGATTATGAAAAAGCTTTTGATAAAGTTAGTCTAGAATTCCTCATGGACATTTTGTCCAAGAGAGGTTTTGGCCCTGTCTGGTCTAATTGGATTAGAATGGTCACTCATGGCGGTTCTGTAGGAGTTAAAATCAATGGTGTTGAGGGAGGATTTTTTTCCCACTGGTAAAGGTTTTAGACAGGGAGACCCCCTCTCCCCCCTTCTTTTCAATTTAGTGGTAGATGTGCTTACTAGAATGCTTTCTAAGGCTAGTCAACAAGACATGATCAGTGGGCTTTGTACAAACCTCTGTCCAGGAGGGGTCATCTATCTGCAATATGCAGATGACACCATCCTTTTTGTGGACAAAGATCAGGGCAAAGCCAAAAACCTCAAAACAGTGCTGACTTGTTTTGAGAGAGTTTCTGGGATGAAAATCAATTATTCTAAAAGTGAGCTCATTCCTATGGGCATGTCTCCAGAGGCCCTGGTAGACTATCTTAAGATTTTTGGCTGTTCTGAAGGCAAATTCCCCATTAAGTATTTAGGGATACCCCTCCACTATGATAAACTCAGGAGGGAGGACATACAACCTTTGATAGATAAAATCCTTAAAAGTATTGCAGGTTGGAGAGGGAAACTACTCTCCTATTCTGCTAGGCTGGTGTTGATTAAAGCCTGCCTTAGTAGTATTCCTGTTTACCTCCTTTCCTTCTTCAAATTCCCTAAATGGGCCCTAGACCTGATCAATACACAGCTTGCACAGTGTCTTTGGAATGATTTTGAGGGGAACAGGAAACTGCATCTAGCCAACTGGAATTTAGTGTGTATGAAAAAAGAATTTGGTGGCCTAGGCTTACCAAATATCAGAGATGTCAATCTGTGTCTCCTAGCCAACTGGATTAAGAGGTACAATTGTGATGAAGGTAAGATTTGGAGAACTATAGTAGACCAAAAATACATGAAGGACTCCCCCAACATCTTTGCTTGTGGTGCACTAAGAACTTCAAAGTTCTGGCAAGGTGTTATGTGGGCAGCAAAAGCTGTCAAACATGGGTATAGGTGGGTCCCTGGTAATGGTAGAAAGATTAGGTTTTGGGAGGATACCTGGTTTGGTACCTCCCCCCTATCTATCCAATTCTGGCCTCTTAATACAATTTGTCACCAACAATGTGTGACACTCTCTGAGGTCTGGGATGGCTCTAACATTAAACTCTCCTTTAGAAGGGTGTTCACTCCTCAAATGATGGAAACTTGGTTCTGTTTGGAGCAAATTATACAAAGTACAAAGCTTACCGAGGAAGATGATGCCCTTATTTGGCAACATGACTCCAAAGGGGTTTTCTCTACTAGCTCCTTATATAGCATTATTAATTTCAGAGGGGTGAAACCTGTTTACATTCCTGCTTTTTGGTCCATTGTCACCCCCTAGGGTACACGACTTTCTTTGGTTGTTTGCTAATAATAAAATTATGACAAAAGACAACCTCAAGAAAAGGGGAATTGACAAACCACCAAGTTGTCTGTTCTGTTCTGAAGATGAGAGCGTCCAACACCTTTTCTTTGAATGTGTGGTTGCTAAAGCAACTTGGATCCATGTTAAGAATTTTTTTAAACTCCCTCTTGGGATAGACTACCTTTCTATTGCCAAATACTGGCCAGCCAGCAAAAATCATTCTGCATTGAACTCCATTTGCGCCTGTGTCCTATGGTGTCTATGGAAAACTAGGAATGCATGTGTTTTTAACAATGTTGTCTGGTCTGATACTAAGCAGGTATGGTGGTCGATCCTTACAACCCTGAAGAAATGGAGAATTATCTTCAAACATCAAGAGGAGAGGGTGGACGCCTTTTCGAGTATGCTCTCGGAGCAAATCAAGAAGCCGTACTGCCTGACAGTGGGGTGAGCATCTCCCCAGAATCAGCACCGGGGCATGGCCTGTGGTCGAAGCTGTCTCTGACTGGAAAGGTGAAACCAACCCCAACACCTCCGCGCATCCCACCACCGTCGACCCCGACGATCAAGAACTCTGTGATCAGCCCGGTGTCCATGCTGGAAACCTGCTCTCCAATTCAGACGCCGCTGAAGAAATCAAAGAAAGAGCAGTACACCCCGGCCTCCGGTGTGGGCGGCGGCCCTGCTGTTTCAGCTTAGTGCATTCCTGCACCTTTGCCCCTGGCGTTTTTCTGGAGTGATATCCCTGGCTTGTAATAAAATGGCTTCTGATACTTCTTTAGACTAGCCGTTGAGGGTTTTTTTTAGTTCCTTTGCTGTAGTTTTGGGCGTCTTCACGCACCGATAGCTTGTTTACTGTTCTGTTTTTCTTTTCCTGAACTACTTTTGTCTAAACTGGTTTCATGCTCTGCAATGGAACCGGGGAGGCCTTTTATGGCTCCCTGATGCTCTAAAAAAAGAATAATTCCACACCTATGTATCCCCCTGATGTCTACAACACAATTTATTCTTGTAGACTCATGTTGGGCCTCTAAGCGCAGAGTTTTGTAGGACAGTAGCAATTTTCCCTCAAGTGGATGACCTAAGGTTTATCAATCCGTGGGAGGCGTAGGTTGAAGATGGTATCTCTCAAACAACCCTGCAACCAAATACAAGAAATCTCTTGTGTCCCCAACACACCCAATACAATGGTAAATTGTATAGGTGCACTAGTTCGGCGAAGAGATGGTGATAAAAGTGTAGTATGGATAGTAGATATAGGTTTTTGTAATATGAAAATATAAAAACAGCAAGGTAGCAAGTAACAAAAGTGAGCACAAACGGTATTGCAATGCTTAAAAACAAGGACTAGGGTTCATACTTTCACTAGTGCAATCTCTCAACAATGCTAACATAATTGGATCATATAACCATCCCTCAACGTGCGATAAAGAATCACTCCCAAGTTCCTATTAGCGGAGAACATAAGATAGAAATTGTTTGTAGGGTACGAAACCACCTCAAAGTTATCCTTTCTGATCGATCTATTGAGCTATTCCTATAAGTGTCACAAATAGCCCTAGAGTTCGTACTAAAATAACACCATATGATACACATCAACCAACTCTAATGTCACCACAAGTATCCGTGAGTTGATTATACGATATGCATCAAACAACCTCATAATCATAATATTCAATCCACACAAAGAACTTCAAGGAGCACCCCAAAGTTTCTATCGGAGAAAAGATAATGAAAACGTGCATCAACCCCTATGCATAGATTACCCCAATATCACCGCGGGAATCCGCGAGTTGAGTGCCAAAACATATATCAAGTGAATCAATATAATACCCCATTGTCACCACGGGTATTCATATGCAAGACATACATCAAGTGTTCTCAAATCTGAAATATTCAACCCGATAATAACGAAACCTCAAAGGGAAAAGATTCGATTCATCACAACAACATAGAGAGGGAGAACACCATATGATCGAACTATATTAACAAAGCTCGCGGTACATCAAGATCGTGCCAAATCAAGAACACGAGAGAGAGAGATCAAACACATAGCTACTAATACATACCCTCAGCCCCGAGGGTGAACTACTCCCTCCTCGTCATGGAGACCGCCGGGATGATGAAGATGGCCTCCGGTGATGATTCCCCCCTCCGGCAGTGTGCCGAAAAAGGGCTGTAGATTAGATCGTGGAGGCACAGAGGCTTGCGGCGGCGTAAAAACTCATCTAGGTTAACTTTCAGGGGTTTCTGAATATATTTGATTTTTCAGCGTTGGAATCACGCGAAGAGGTGCCACAGGGGGCCCACGAGGCACCAGGGCAGGCGCGCCCAGGTGGCTCATGGGGCCCCTGTGGCAGACCCCGACCCCACAAAATCCCCCTCCAGAGCAAACCCTGGGCTCACTTCACTCCGCTCCGCTCCACTCCCATTCTCCAATTTGTCCAATCCCGAGCGTCAGCGACCATGTCCAGCACCGACAGCCACTCCGACGGCAGCTCCGAAGACGAGGACGGGTTGGCGCTCCATATCGCGCTGGATCGCTCATGGGTCAATATGGGCGGCAGCTCCGGTTCAGGTGCGACGCCGCCTGTTGATGACCTGCAAGTGCACAGGGTTGTTGTAGCACTTTTGTGATAAGTGAAGTGTCAAACCCACAGGGAGCAAATAGGAAGGAATTATAAACCTCGCAACTACGCTATCACTTACGCAGTTACGTACGCACCCAAACCGTAGTTTGGAAATAGCCTACTTTAGTAAGTTGCTAGGAAGACAAATAAAAGGGCAGTGTTCATCTAAACTACAAACAAGAAATAAAGGACAGAAAATAAAGGGACTAAACTACGTGAAACGGTGCTTGAGTAGTAAACGTTCTCGAGGGAATCAGAGTCATCTCCACAAGTATGATGCTGACAACACATGGTAGACATGCCTCTCTACTTGTATCACTAATCCACTTGTATATGATCTCGCGTGGGCAGAGCCAATAAAGTACATCCCCACTCCGGTTACTGCCTACACTCGTGCCACCATCATGCTTCCCCACTCCGGTTATCACAACGATGATTAAGGGGAGTGAACTCCCCGTGGTCACGGCCTTAAGTTCGGGGGTTCTCCACTAATCCCTATTGCAATGACCATGGACGAAGGGAGAATAGGACTGTCACCACCTACCCTCCACAACCAGCCTGCTCACCAACATAAATCACCTCAAGTCCATAAGTGGCTAATACTATGTGGGCGCTCTTCACAACAGCATGAGACAATCAACGCAATATATATAAAGAGGATGATCGGATCGCTTATTCAACAAAGTACTAATCAGGCAAGGGTTCATCCAATTCCTCAAGAACTAATACAACTACTCAAACATAGGAGAGGGAGAAGGCAAGTTACAAGCCGGCACGAAGCCGGTGAAGGAGAGGAGCATGGCGGCGGTGATGATGGCGGCGCCGCCGGCGGTGAAGATGGTGATGGTGGCGGCGCCGGTGATGAAGACCGCACCGTCCTGGGGCGCCCCTCTTCCTTCTCTTGGATTGGCCCTTCTCTTCTCTATGGAGGTGGTCTTGGAGCAGTGATGGAGATGGATGACGGCTGCGTGAATGATGATGGAGAGTAGAGGCGCCTAAGGTTGGAGGTGCTTATATGAAGGCCTCCCTGTGTCTCCTCCGTTGATATGGTCATCCAAGGGCTCAAGATGAGCCTTATCCTCTCCCAATCCCTTCATTATGAGCCAAGGATCCCGTGAGAACAATTGGGGAAGAAATCGATAAAGAATCCCGTCTGGAGAGGCAACTTTTGGAGCTGTCTGCATGTCATATGATCAGCCAAACGACCGGCCACGGTTGCATGGAACCCCGTCTTTTGTTCTGACCTTCTCCGGTAAAACGACTGACATTTCTTCATACGAACTCAAAATTTGACGTTCTTGGGCTCATTGGATTCGTATGAACGATGCCGATCATTTCTGGTATTAGATCTTGATTTGGACAACTTTGGAAAATTGACTTTTTCCGACCTCCGAAATGGCTAAGTATGCCCCCTGGGTGTCTCCGTATTGAACCCATCCTTGATTCTTTCATCGTGCTTGGTCCTAGGTTGCTCCAATACACCTGTAGACACAAGAAAACAAAAGTAAACTAATAAAAACCTAATAAATACACAAATGTGCAATGCACACAATGATAAGTGCAAAAATAGACAATCAGCATAATGGACACATATTTGGTTCAATGGGACGTAATATATGAAGAGAACATGCAACAAATGAGCTCTAAAAATGCGTAAAATATAGAGACATCAACCTCCTCACGGTTAAACCTTGCTCGTCCTCGAGTAAGAAGGTTGACTAGCAAAAGCTCACTGTTACCAACTCTAAAGCTTACATTGAATCAAACCCCAAAAGTGATATCCATGTTCATCGTGCAAGAATGCAAAAGTTAACCAGCAAGGGAGTAAGACAAGCTAGCCCCTTAGTCCCATTGCCATGGAGGTTGAGAAAGAGGAAAACATTTTTGTGAGCCCAGATGTCTACTATGCAACTTTTATTCTTGTAGACGTTGTTGGGCCTCCAAGTGCAGAGTTTTGTAGGACAGTAGCAAATTTTCCTCAAGTGGATGACCTAAGGTTTATCAATCCGTGGGAGGCGTTGGATGAAGATGGTCTCTCTCAAACAACCCTGCAATCAAATACAAGAAATCTCTTGTGTCCCCAACACACCCAATACAATGGTAAATTGTATAGGTGCACTAGTTCGGCGAAGAGATGGTGATACAAGTGTAGTATGGATAGTAGATATGGGTTTTTATAATCTGAACAATAAAAAACAGCAAGGTAGCAAGTGATAAAACGGAGCACAAACGGTATTGCAATGCTTGAAAACAAGGCCTAGGGTTCATACTTTCACTAGTGCAATCTCTCAACAGTGCTAACATAATTAGATCATATAACAATCCCTCAACGTGCGATAAAGAATCACTCCAAAGTTCCTATTAGCGGAGAACATAAGATAGAAATTGTTGTAGGGTACGAAACCACCTCAAAGTTATCCTTTCCGATCAATCTATTGAGCCATCCCTATAAGTGTCACAAACAGCCCTAGAGTTCATACTAAAATAACACCATATGATACGCATCAACCAACCCTAATGTCACTTAGACACTCCAATGTCACCACAATTATCCATGAGTTGATCATTCGATATGCATCAAACAACTTCAGATTCATAATATTCAATCTACACAAAGAACTTCAAAGAGTACCCCAAAGTTTCTTATCGGAGAAAAGATAATGAAAACATGCAACCAACCCCTATGCCTAGATCACCCCAAGGTCACGGGAATCCACGAGTTGATCACCAAAACATACGTCAAGTGACTCAATAGAATACCCCATTGTCACCACGGGTATCCACATGCAAGACATACATCAAGTGTTCTCAAATCTGAAATATTCAATCCAACAATAACGAAACCTCAAAGGGAAAGACTCAATTCATCACAAGAAGATAGAGAGGGAAGAAACACCATATGATCCAACTATATTAACAAAGCTCGCGATACATCAAGATCGTGCCAAATCGAGAACACGAGAGAGAGAGAGAGAGAACAAACACATAGCTACTAGTACATACCCTCGGCCCCGAGGGTGAACTACTCCCTCCTCATCATGGAGACCGCCGGGATGATGAAGATGGCCTCCGGTGATGATTTCCTCCTCCGGCAGGGTGCCGGAACAAGGCTCCAGATGGTATTTCTTCGGTACAGAGGCTTGCGGCGGCGGCGTCGAAGTTCTAGGTTTATTTCTGGGGGTTTCTCTATTTATAGGATTTTTTAGCGTTGGAATCACACGAAAAGGAGCTACGAGGGCCCCACAAGGCAGCACGGCGCGTGATAACCCACAAGTATAGGGGATCGCAACAGTTTTCAAGGGTAGAGTATTCAAACCAAATTTATTGATTCGACACAAGGGGAGCCAAAGAATATTTGCAAGTATTACCAGTTGAGTTGTCAATTCAACCACACCTGAAGACTAAATATCTGCAGCAGAGTGATCAGTAGCACAGTAGTATGGTAATTTGATAGCAGTAGCAATAATAGTAACAGTAGCAGTAACAGTAGCAGCAATAATAGTAGCAGTTGTGACAGTAGTAGCAACGGTAGTAACTTAGCAAGGAACAATATGTGAAAAACTCGTAGGCATTGGATCGGTGATTATGTTGGATAACATTCATCATGTAACAGTCATAACCTAGGGCGACACAGAACTAGCTCCAATTCATCAATGTAATGTAGGCATGTATTCCGTATATAGTCATACGTGCTTGCGATAAGAACTTGCATGACATCTTTTGTCCTACCCTCCCATGGCAGTGGGGTCCATAAGGAAACTAAGGGATATTAAGGCCTCCTTTTAATAGAGAACCGGAACAAAGCATTAACACATAGTGAATACATGAACTCCTCAAACTACGGTAATCACCGGAAAGAATCCCAATTATTGTCACCTTGGGGTATGCGGATCATAACACGTAGCAGGTGCGTATAACTTGCAAGATCGGATCAAGAACACAAATATATTCATGAAAACGTAAAGGGTTCAGATCTGAAATCATGACACTCGGGCCCTAGTGACAAGCATTAAGCATAGCAAAGTCATAGCAACATCAATCTCAGAACATAGTGGATACTCGGGATCAAGCCCTAACAAAACTAACTCGATTACATGATAAATCTCATCCAACTCATCACCGTCCAGCAAGCCTACAAAGGAATTACTCACTCCCGGCGGTGAACATCATGAAATTGGTGATGGAGGATGGTTGATGATGACGATGGCGGAAGATCCCCCTCTCCGGAGCCCCGAACGGACTCCAGATCTGGCCTCCCGATGAAGAACAGGAGGTGGCGGTGGCTCCGTATCGTAAAACGTGATGAAACTTCTTCTCTTTTTTTTCTGGAATTGTGAATTTTACAGGCCTGAGATTAGGGTCAGCGGAGCCACGTGGGCCCCACAAGCCACCAGGGCGCACCAGGGGGGGGGGGTGGCGCGCCCTGGTGCCTCGTGGGCAGCAGGTGGCCCCCCTCGAGTGGATCTTGGCTCCAGTATTTTTTATTTAATCCATAAAAAATCTCCAAAAAGTTTTGTCCAATTCCAAGAACTTTTATTTCTGCACAAAAAACAACACCATGGTAGTTCTGCTGAAAATAGCGTCAGTCCGGGTTAGTTTCATTCAAATCATGCAAATTAGAGTCCAAAACAAGAGCAAAAGTGTTTGAAAAAGTAGATACGACGGAGACGTATCAACTCCCCCAAGCTTAACTCATTGCTTGTCCTCAAGCAATTCAGTTGACAAACTGAAAGTGATAAAGAAAAACTTTTACGAACTCTTTTGTTCTTGTATCTATATATATGCTTAAATAATACCCAGGGTTTCAGCAAAGATTATAACTAACCATGCAAATGATAACTCTTAGAAATTATATTCACTCATATCAATGGCATAATCAACTAGCGAGCAATAATAAGATATCTCAAATGCCAACACTTTGTCAAAACAATCATGATATAATATGACAACATGGTATCTCGCTAGCCTTTCTGAGACCGCAAAACATAAATGCAGAGCACCTCCAAAGTTCATGCAGCGACTAAACATTGTAATTCATGGTAGAAGAGATCCAGTCATGATGCACACAACATTAACTATACACAATGCATGAGAATGACAATAGTGCTCTCAGGACTGGTGCTTATTGGAGAAGGTGGTGACTCAACAATAAAAGTAAAATAACATAGAAGTAAATAGATGGGCCCTTCGCAGAGGGAAGCATGGATTTGCAGAGGTGCCAGAGCTCAGAGCTTAAATCAGCGATAAATGTAATTTTGGGAGGTATGCCTTTCCTGTCAACGGGTGCCCTCCATACCAACAACTTTCCGGGGGAGTTTGTTTTATTACTTTGCAATTTTAATTATGGGACTGGGCATCCCGATTACCAGCCCCTCTCGTGCAAAGACAAGTGAATAAACACTCATCATGAGAATAACCCGCTTAGCATGGAAGATACTGACCGCCCCCTGTCGCTCCATGAGCGGTACGGGCACACAAAACAGATGTTCATTTGAATATTTAGAGGTGGCACATGCAAATTTACTTAGAACGGTAGGGTAATACCGCATATAGGTAAATATAGTGGACTCATCTGGAATACCTTTGGTTTAAGGGTTTTGATGCACAAGCAACATTCCTGCTTAGTGCAGGCGAAGGCTAGCAAATAGGTTGAGAAGCGACCAGCTAGAGAGCGAAAACGGTCATAATCATGCATTATGAGTAATCAACATTGAATACTAGCATGAGTAGGATATAAGCACCATGAACATAAATATCGTGGAGGCTATGTTGGTTTTGAATCAACTACATGCGTGAACATGTGCCAAGTCAAGCCACTTGAAACATTCAGAGGAGGATACCATATCATCATACTACATCACAAAAGTTTTAATGCATGTTGACACCCAAGATGAATCATTATCCACTCCTAGCTACTTAAGCATGACATGAGCAACTATAATCTCTAATTATCATCATAAACATGTTTAATCATAATATGCCGAATCATGGATACTGAGTTAAACATATTTACAAAAACAAAAAAAAGTTGAGTTCATACCCGCTTTTCCTTGCCACAGTCACTTCATCAAATCATCGTCATTATTGCCTTTCACTTGCACGACCGAATGATATGAAAATAATAATATTGCAAGTATGCCATGGACTAAGCTAGAATCTGCAAACATTTTATTCAAAGGAGAAGACAAGGTAATATGGGCTCTTTGTTAGATCAATAATAATGCATACGAGAGTCACTCAACATTTTCATCATGGTCTTCTCCTTACAATGACTCAACAAAAGGAAAGAATTTCAGAGAAACACACTGAAATATTTTTGGAGTTCCTAGTTTTTTCTTGAAGGAAGCAAATTAAAGAAGACAAAACAAAAAACAAGAAAAACTATTTACACGGGAAAGCTCCCAACAAGCAAAAGAAGAAACGGGAAATCTTTTTGGGTTTTCTTTTAATACTACAACTAATTAAGCTAGAAAGAAAAACCGAAAAGAAACGAGAAATGTTTTTGGATTTTCTCAAAGTTTTTCAAACACACAAGAAGAAAGCGAGAAAATAAAACTAACATGGATTATACAATGAAAAGGGATGAACACCGACAACTGGAATGAAATGTGTGGACATGAATGAAATGTCAGTAAGAGATACATACTCCCCCATGCTTAGGCTCTTGCCTAGCTTGGTCTACTGCCATGGCTGTCCTGGATAATAATCGAAGTGGTAGCTCGTAGAGGCGTTCTGAGCCGCCTCCTCAGCCCGACAGACAGCTTCAACTGCCGCATTGTACTCGTACACCTCGCTCTTTGATAGAAAATATCTCTGTTTGTTCTGAAAATCAAATAGGGCAGGAGCAGGCAAAGCAACATACACACAGCGATATTTATCAAAAACTAAGTTATATTCATACCCATGTGCGTCGCATTTTAAAAACTTATGTTCTCGCATTGCTTCGAAGTTCAAATATTTATAAGGGAAGAGGGGATCATTGAAATTGGGCGAGACCCCTAACTTTGCAGCTAAGCGGGAGGCATAAATTCCTCCATACAAATCATCATTACCCGCGTTACGCTGCAGTGTACGTGCAACAATAGCCCCAAGATTATAACGCTTGCTACCAGTCAAAGCTGTATGAATGAGACTCAGATCAGGGGCGCAAAGTGCACTACAGTCTTGCTTACGAACAACACATTTACCATTAAAAAGTGTGAAATACCGAATAGCGGGGAAGTGAATGCTAATTATTCTGGCCTGCGTAACTCCCCTATCCTCACCATTGCAAAGGCCATTAAGAAACAACTCATAATCAGATTTTGATGGTTCATCTAATGAACCCCAATATGGAATTTTGCATGCATCACAGAATTCTTCTAGAGATATATTATAGGATTTATTATAGAGATGAAACGAAACTCTAGAATTACGAGCATTATACCCAAAATGTTGAGTGAATGAATGGGTGAGGTTGTAGTGCTGCGGAGGCTTATCTGCGAGGAAGGCGGAAAGCTCAGTGTTCTGAATATATTGCTGGAATTCCTCCTTAATCCCTGTACCCAACATGAACTCCTCACAGGGCCATCGACAAGATTTTTCCTCGGCACCTCTCACCGAACTTGCTCTTGGTTCCTCATATGATTGGCGTGCTGAGCTTTCACTTGATGACGCTTCCGAGGACCTCCTCCTCGAAGAACTCCTCCGGAAGAAGTTCATTTTCCTAAGTATAAATTTCTGAAAAATTTTGGGCCACAAAATGATGTTAACAAAACTTCACAAAATTGATAGCAACTACTCATATGGATGTCTAGAGGCCATATCAAGCATTCAAACTACTTGGAACTCAAAGAATTCAACATGCAAGCTCATTTTCAGTAGCACCAAGAGCAGCTAATTATGCAAAATATAATACACTAGAGCAAAAACTAATTGGAGCAATGGAGGAGTCACATACCAAGTAGCAATCTCCCAAAACAGTTTCGGAAACGGAGCTCCGAGCAAAGAGATCGAAAATCTCAGGTTTGGGAGCAAGAACACGAGAGAGAGAGAGAGAGCTACCAGGAATTTTTGCTAGAGGTAAGAGACGAAGTGGCCTAAAGGGATAAGTGAGGGGGTCCCTGTGGGGCCCACAAGCCACCAGGGTGCGCCAAGGGGGGGGGGGGGGGGGGGGTTGGCGCGCCCTGGTGCCTCGTGGGCACCTGGGGCATCCCCCTGGTATGTTTTTAGTTCTAAAAATTCTTAAATATTCTATAAAAATTCATGCAAAAATTTCAGATCATTCTGAGCACTTTCATTTTTGGGCATTTTTTATTGCACGGATAATTTAGAAAACAGGGCAATCATGGCATTTTATTGAATTTAACTAAAAATAACAGAAAACAAAAAGTGGGTGCAGAAGGTTGTGCTTACTAAATTCATCGACCACATGCCTCTCAAAAAGAATCCATTAATAAGGTTGATCAAGTCTTATTAACAAACCATTTCCGAGTAACATGAAACCGAAGAACTTTCGTAAAACACTAGGTTACCTCAACGGGGATGTGTACCTCCCCAATAATAAGAGTTTCATATTTCTTTTTGACAGTAGGAAGAGGGAGTTGAAAACTTCCAATAGTAATTGTCGGAGTCTTTTCAATAACATGAATACCATTTGCTTGAAATTGTTTCTTCGGAAAGTGCACCGTATGTTCATTACCATTGATATGAAAAGTGACCTTGCTTTTATTGCAATCAATAACAGCCCCTGCAGTATTCAAAAAGGGTCTACCAAGGATAATCGACATGTTGTCGTCCTCGGGCATATCAAGTATAACAAAGTCTGTTAGGATAGTAACGTTTGCAACTACAACGGGCACATCCTCACAAACACCGATAGGTATGGCAGTTGATTTGTCAGCCATTTGCACTGATATTTTAGTGGGAGTGAGTTTATTCAAATCAAGTCTTTTATATGAAGAGAAGGGCATAACACTAACACCGGCTCCTAAATCACACAAAGCAGTTTTGACATAATTTCTTTTAATGGAGCATGGTATAGTTGGTATTCCTGGATCTCCTAGTTTCTTAGGTACTCCGTCCTTAAAAGAATAATTTGCAAGCATGGTCGAAATTTCAGCTTCAGGTATCTTTATTTTATTTGTGACAATGACTTTCATATATTTAGCATAAGGGGCCATCCTTAAAATACCAGTCAAACGAGTACGCAAAAAGACTGGCCAAAGCATTTCAGCAAAGCGTTCAAATTCTTCCTCATCCTTATTCTTAGATGGTTTAGGAGGAAAGGGCATGGGTTTTTGAACCCATGGTTCTCTTTCTTTACCATGTTTTCTAGCAACAAAGTCTCTTTTATCATAACATTTATTTTTAGGAGGTGGGTTATCAAGATCAACAACGGGTTCTATTTCAACATCATTATCAGGTTCTTTATCATTATCTGGTTGGGCATCCACATGAGCATCATCATTATTATTATCATCAGGTGAATGTTCATTACCAGATTGTGTCTCAGCATCGGAAATAGAAACATCATTACTATCTTCCAAGGGTTTTTCTACCTCAGGTTCACTAGAAGTATGCAAAGTCCTTTCATTTTTCTTTTTCTTTTTCTTTTTAGATGGACTAGGTGCATCAACATTAATTCTTTGAGAGTCTTGTTCAATTCTTTTAGGGTGACCTTCAGGATAAAGTGGCTCCTGAGTCATTCTACCTCCTCTAGTCATTACTCTAACAGCATGATCATTCATATTGTTATTCATTTCATTGAGCAATTCACTTTGAGATTTAACAACTTGTTCTAACTGGGTTTGAACCATAGATGCATGTTTACCTACACCTTTGACATCATTAGCAATTCTAAACAATAAGTCACTCAAGCGATCAATCATGTAGGCATTTCGTTTCAATTGTTTCATAACATTGGCATTGAAATGATCTTGCTTAATAATATAATTGTCAAATTCATAAAAACATTGACTAGGGGGTTTGTTATAAGGAATATCACCTTCATCAAACTTTATAAGAGAATTTACCTCTACTACCTGTGGCGGTGTGTCAAGACCATGTATTTCTTCGATAGGTGGCAAATTCTTAACATCTTCAGCTTTAATACCTTTTTCCTTCATACATTTCTTTGCTTCTTGCATATCTTCAGGACTGAGAAATAAAATACCCCTCTTCTTCGGAGTGGGTTTAGGCGGTGGTTCAGGAAGTGTCCAATCATTATCATTCTTCAATATATTATTCAATAGTTCCTCAGCTTGTTCAATAGTCCGTTCCCTGAAAACACAACTAGCACAACTATCTAGGTAGTCCCTAGAAGCACCGGTTAGTCCATTATAAAAGATATCAAGTATTTCATTTTTCTTATGAGGATGATCAGGCAAAGCATTAAGTAATTGGAGAAGCCTCCCCCAAGCTTCAGGGAGATTCTCTTCTTTAATTTGCACAAAGTTAAATATTTCCTGTAAAGCAGCTTGTTTCTTATGAGCAGGAAAATATTTTTCAGAGAAGTAATATATCATATCCTGGGGACTACGCACACAACCAGGAGCAAGAGTATTATACCATTCCTTAGCATCACCCTTTAATGAGAAAGGAAACAACTTAAGGATATAGTAATAGCGATTTTTTTCCTCATGAGCGAATAGGGTGGCTATATCATTTAATTAAGTAAGATGTGCCACAACGGTTTCAGTTTCATAGCCATGGAAAGGATCAGATTCAGCCAAAGTAATTAGCTCAGGATCGACAGAGAATTCATAATCCTTATCAGTAACAAATATGGGAGAGGTAGCAAACTTAGGATCATATTTCATTCTCTCCTTCATAGATTTTTCTTTCATTTCAGCAAGCAATTTTATAACTTCATCTCTATCATTACAAGCAAGAATGGCTCTAGCCGTCTCCCTATCAAAGCAATGTTCATCAGGTGATACAACTCTAGTAGGAGAGCTAGGCATAGTAGGTGAATCATAATTCTCAAGAGTTTCAACATTTTCAATTTTCTTTAGCTTTAGCAATTTGTACATCAAGAAATTCACCAAGTGGCACGGCATTATCAAGCATAGTACTAGCATCATCATAAGTATCATTCATAGCAGAAGTAGTATCATCAATAACTTGCGACATATCAGAATTAATAGCAGGTGGTGGTGTTGCAAGCTTACTCAAAACAGAAGGTGAATCAAGTGCAGAGCTAGATGGCAGTTCCTTACCTCCCCTCGTCTTAGAGGGAACGATCCTGGTCTTAGCGTCTTTCAGATTCTTCATAGTGATCAACATATATAAATCCCAAGTGACTCAGCAAATAGAGCTATGCTCCCCGGCAACGGCGCCAGAAAAAGGTCTTGATAACCCACAAGTATAGGGGGTCGCAACAGTTTTCGAGGGTAGAGTATTCAACCCAAATTTATTGATTCGACACAAGGGGAGCCAAAGAATATTTGCAAGTATTAGCAGTTGAGTTGTCAATTCAACCACACCTGGAGACTAAATATCTGCAGCAGAGTGATCAGTAGCACAATAGTATGGTAATTTGATAGCAGTAGCAATAATAGTAACAGTAGCAGCAATAATAGTAGCAGTTGTGACAGTAGTAGCAACAGTAGTAACTTAGCAAGGAACAATATGTGAAAAAGTCGTAGGCATTGGATCGGTGATTATGTTGGATAACATTCATCATGTAACAGTCATAACCTAGGGCGACACAGAACTAGCTCCAATTCATCAATGTAATGTAGGCATGTATTCCGTATATAGTCATACGTGCTTGCGATAAGAACTTGCATGACATCTTTTTGTCCTACCCTCACTACTGGAATCAGAGAATTTGCCATCAGTCCATTCTTTGCCGTCTGCTAGCGGACGGCAAAGGCGGTCTTTGCCGTCTGCTTCCACAAAGCGGACAACAAAGAAAGGACTCATGGCAAAGAAATTTTTTGCCGTCTGTTAGCAGACGGCAAAGAGCTCATCTGGGCCCCACTGGACCGTGCAGGTGGTTAGGTCAAATGAAATACATTTTGCCGTCTGCTAGCAGACGGTAAAGTGTCTTTAAGCAGACGGCAAAGATCGGCGGACGGCAAATATTAGCAGACTTAACTAACGGCCGTCCCCCACCCCTCCCCCCCTCTCTCTCTCTCTCCCTGACACCACCCGCCGCCCTCACCACCCACCGCCGCCCTCACCACCCGCCGCCCCACCACCCGGCGCCCGGCCGCTGCCGCCGCCCCGTCGCCCCACCACCAGCCGCCCCGCCACCCCGGCGGCCCCGGATCCCCGCCGCCCCCGCCGACCCGGCGCCCTCGCCGGTGCCAGGCCGCGGCGCCACCCCCCTCCCCGCGGCCCTTCTCCACCACTGCGGCACCGCCTTCCTCCCTTCGCCGGCCTTCCTGCACCACCGCGGCCCTCCTCCAAGGTGATTTTTTTTTCTGTTTTTTGTTTCTGTTTTTTGCTGTTTAGGTTTAGGCTAATTAGTGCTAGGTTTAGGTTAGTGCTAGGTTTAGGTTTAGGTTTAGGTTTAGATAATTAGAAGAAGAAGAAGAAAGATGAAAAAAAAAGAAGGAAGAAGAAGAAGAAGAAGAAGAAGAAGAAGAAGAAGAGGAGGAGAAGAAAAGAAGAAGAAGAAGAAGAAGAAGAGGAGGAGGAGGAGGAGAAAAGAAGAAGAAGGAGAAGAAGAAGAGGAGAAGAAGAAGAGGAGAAGTATAGGAAGAAGAAGAAAAGAGGAGAAGAGGAGAAGAAGAGGAAAAACAGAAGATGGTCTGAAGATGAAGAAAAAGAGGAGAAGAAGAAGGAATAGAGGAGAATATAAAAAAATAGAAAAGTAGTTATATATATATAGAGAGAGATTTTTTATCGGGATTGAATATTTGTGTTGATCGGGTGGATTTAAATGTGCAGTTGTTTCGTCGGTGCGAGGGTCTGGTGTTCGACGACCTCCTCGTGCATTCGACGAGCTCCCCTGCGTTCGTGGGTGAGCACAAATGACATCTCCTCCTCCCCCCTTAATTTGCTCTGTTCCGGTCTTCGTGCCGATGAAACTTGCTAGCTATAGGTGTTCAATCATCAGTATGCGTGACCAGTATGCGTCTCCTGTTCGAAAGGGTTACAGTTATAAGTATGCATGCATTTGCATATTTATAACCGTGATTCTTTCGAATTGTCCAACGTTATCCATGGACAGCCCGAGTATGTGTAGATTGGGTTCGTTTTCCCATGCTCTGCTCCGGATCCGATGCAGAATTTCGTCAGTGCCTCCTTGTTGTTCTCCGGGTACACATCCTCTCTGTTTATTGCCGAGACGTGTATCAGGAGAACAGCGGGGAGGTGCTGCCGAAATTTTGCGTCGGATCCGGAGCAGAGCATGGGAAAACGAACCCAATCTACACATACTCGGGTGGGATTAGGACCTATCTTTACCTATTAGCGTGTAGGTTGCATGGACGTAATAAAATTGACAAACTTGATTAACTGATGAATATATATGCTGAATTATATATATATTTCTTGTGTGTTTAGTAGGTAGGCAAGATGAGTGATCGTGCGTGGATGTATACCGGTCACACTAGTCAGAAAGACACGACCAATGAATGGTTAACAAAAACCAAGGGGTTTGTGAAAGCCGCATTTGCAAATGGCCAGAGAAAAACCTAGTGCCCCTGTGTTAGGTGCGACAACTTTTCACAGAGGACAGAGGGTGAAATGGGTAAACACCTGCAGAAGTGGGGTTTTACGCCTGATTATACGGTGTGGACATTTCATGGTGAGCTGCCCAACGTACCAGAGCTGACGTGGTTCGTCGTCGCACCGACGAGCATGGTACCGGGATCGAAGACATGGTGCAAGACTTTGATGATGCTTGGGATTCGGACGATGAGATGGAGGAATCTGCAAAGGCCTTCAATGAAATGTTGGAGTCTTCAAAACGTTCTCTCCACGAGCACACTGAGCTTTGTCAGCTGGATGCCATCGCACAAGTAATGGCTCTGAAGGCTCAATTCAACTTGGGCAGAGAATGCTACGACGTGATGATGACACTATTTGGACGCTTTCTACCCAAAGGCCATGTACTGCCTGCAAACCTGTACCAGTCGGACAAAATCCTCCGTGTACTTAAGATGCCCTATGAGAAGATAGATGCCTGTGAGAAAGGATGTGCCTTATTTAGGCTTGAGTATGCGGACTTGAACTATTGTCCCATTTGCAAGTCTTCCAGGTATGCTGTGGTAGACAATGGTATGGGTTAGAAGAGGCAGACCAAAATCCCTGTTAATGTTCTTCGGTATCTGCCAATAGTACCAAGACTTCAACGTCTTTTCATGGTCGAAGAGACGGCCAGACAGATGACATGGCACAAAATGGGCAAAAGAACCGAACTAGATGCAGATGGTAATCAGATGATGGTACACACATCGGATGGTTCTGCGTGGAAGCACTTCGATGCATTACATGAGCAAAAAGCGGCAGATCCAAGGCATCCTCGAGTCTGCATCGGCATGGATGGGTTCAATCCGTTTGGTATGACGGCAACCCAATACAGTTGTTGGCCTGTATTTGTCATTCCACTCAATCTCCCCCCCCCTGACAGATTATGCAAAGAAAGAACATTTTCCTGACGTTGATAATTCCAGGGCCCAACTATCCGGAGAAGAATATGAATGTGTACATGCAGCCGCTTAAGGATGAATTGCAAGAAGCTTGGGATAATGGGTTCAAGACATACGCCGCCGCCAGCAAACAAAACTTCATAATGCGTGTCTGGTACATGTACTCGATGCATGACTTGCCGGCGTATGCGCTATTCGTTGGCTGGTGTACGCATGGAAGGTTCCCGTGCCCCACATGCAAGGCAGCTCTTCAGTTTCATTGGCTGTAGGCGGGTCGCAAGTATTCTTGCTTCGACTTGCATAGACAGTTCCTGGATCCTCGCCATAAGTTCAGAAAAGACAAGAAGAACTTCACCAAAGGTAGAGTTGTCAAAAACTCTGCACCACCTGCGTTGACTGGCCAACAGATCCTGGATCAGTTAAATGCTCTCGAGCCTGATCCAGAGCATCCAGGGTATTTCAAGGGGTATAATTCGGAACACGCCTGGACTCACAAGACTTGCTTGTGGGATCTGCCTTACTTCAAAGACCTCCTTCTTCCACACAACATCGACGTGATGCACACTGAAAACAATATCGGCGAGGCCCTTTTTGGTACATTGTTCGACATAGATGGGAAGTCAAAGGATAATACTAAGGCTAGAGTCGATCTGCAGACTCTATGTGATAGACCGTTACAAAACATGCGACAACCGAAAGTAAAGCAGAACTGGATGAAGCCAAAGGCCTGGTTCAATCTTGGAAGGCCAGCTATGAGGGAAATTATCTTGTGGGTGAAAATGCAGTTGATGTTCCCCGATGGGTACGCAACAAATCTAAAGAGGGGAGCGAGTCTTGAAAAATTGAAAATATTTGGTCTCAAGAGTCATGATTGGCACATATGGCTTGAGCGGGTAATGCCGGTGATGTTGCGTGGCTTTATCCCTGAGGATGAATGGCTAGTACTGGCAGAGCTGAGCTATTTCTTCCGTGTTCTTTGTGCGAAAGAACTATCGCCTGCCGTGATAGATGACATGGAAAAGTTAGCGCCGGAGTTGCTCTGCAAGTTAGAGAAGATCTTTCCACCGGGCTTCTTTAATCCAATGCAGCATTTGATTTTACATCTCCCGACCGAGGCAAGATTGGGGGGGCCCGTGCAAAATCGTTGGTGCTATGCAACTGAGAGGATGTAGAAGACACTTCGAGCAAAATGTAAGAATAAACGTAGAATTGAAGCATCGATGGCCGAGGCATTCATTACCGAGGAGGCGGCAAACTTCGTGACAGCACACTACGAAGCCAAAAATCGTCATTTGCATAATCCGAAGCCTCGGTACAATGCTGGCGACCCTAAAAAAGGTGGATCCAACCTCAGCCTATTCAAAGGGAAGCTCGCCCCAGCTGGTGCTTCAAAACTAGTAGGGTTGGATGTCGAAGAATGGCGGACCATTTCGTTGTATATCTTCAACAACCTAACTGAAGTGCGGCCGTACATCGAGTAAGTTCTCGGTACATTGTTTCACAACTTCTAATTCCTTTGAACTGCTCTTATTCCCGGATATTTGATACAGTCGATACGTCGCCAAATTCTCGGATGGAGCGGTGATCCAAAAGGATTCCATCGAAGAGTATGAGCTTTTGGCAAAGCATGGAGGCGGCTATCCCGGTTTCATCTCTTGGTTCAAACAAACGGTGATTACCATTAATAGACCATTTCATTTCTTGGTCTAATTTGTGGCTAATGCAACAATCCTTTCGTATTAAACTTTTGTAGGCTAATTCAGAGTCTATGGACGCCGAATTGAGACAAGCCGCTAATGGTTTTGACTATAAGGTCCGTTCATTTGAGAAATACGACATCAACGGGTATCGCTTTCGTACCTTTGGCAATGAGCTATCTATGGCCGACCGAAAATCTACAAATTGTGGTGTCTCTGCTATCGGTGAAGGAGGTACCGAGTATTATGGAAGAGTTGAAGCAATTTATGAACTTCTATTCTATGGTGAAAACCCACCGAACGTCGTAGTCTTCAAATGTTATTGGTTCCAGCCGAAGGAGACTAGAAGGACTCATGAACAGATAGGGCTAGTCGAAATCAAACAAAGCACCCATTTAGATGTTCCCGATGTCTATATTACGGCTCAACAGGCGACCCAAGTTTTCTATCTACCGTGGGCCTGCCAAACTAATGCAAATCTGAATGGTTGGGATGTCGTTTATGAAGTGCCGCCACGTGTTAGACCACCTCCCCCCAATGAAGAGGATTATGAACCTCACATTAACCCAGACACATATGAAGGAGAATTCTTCCAAGAAACACGTCTTTCCAAAAAACGTTTCAAGAACCGCTCTACTTCACCCCAGAACATGGAAGTAGACAGCGATAGTGAATCCGACTTCACCCCTGAGCCGGAACAAGAAGAGCCGGAACAAGAAGAGTCGAAACAAGAAGAGGTTACTGCTGCGGATGACCTGTCAATGCTTGACCGATTACAGAAAGGCCTTCCACATGTTGATGCCGCTGAACCCGATGAGCACGTCATTCATGACGACACGCGTGATAGTGATGATGATGATGCATCTATTGATCCCGAAGCATATATAGACGATCCAGACTATTAGTTTGTATGCATCCCAACTTAAATTATATACATATTATTATTCATGTCATGTATTCAATTTTTTTATGTTGTACTAATTTCGTTTACTCTTTGTCATGGCAGGTGTTGAAAGATGGTGGGAGCGGGAACGGTGAGTTTCATTTGAATGGTCATTATTTACTAGTCTTAACTTTTGAGTGTCATCATGCTAACGAGACTTTGCAAATGATCTTTGGTGCAGCATAACTCCGGAGCCGCATCGCACAACCCTTCTCCAGGTGATACCGGCTCGAGGAACCCCGGTGCTTGACCTCCGGTAAGTTTTCTCTAGTGTTTTGCTTAACAAATGCATACTTAGCTTCGTACATGTTTGTTAGCCCTATTATGCCACATACTTAGCTTATTTTCCCCAAAAAAGACATACTTAGCTAATTATCCTCCAAAATGACATAATTAGCTTATTTAGTTCATTTATGACATAATTAGCTTATTCATTTCAAAAATGCCATAATAACATTGGTTAGCTCATAAATGTCATATACTTACCTTATTTTCCTCCAAAATGACATAATTACCTAAGTTAGCTCTAAAATGACCTATACTTACCTAAGTTAGCTCAAAAATGGCATAATTACCTAGGTTAGCACAAAAAATGACCTATACTTACCTTATTTTCCTCCAAATTGACATAATAAGCTTACTTAGCTCAAAAATGGCATAATTACCTAAGTTAGCTCTAAAATGACACAAATAAGGAATAAGAAGAAGAAAAACAAGGAAGAGGAGAAAAAGAAAGAATAGAAGAAGAAAGAGAAGAAAAAGAAAGAATAAAAGAAGAAGAATGAGAAGGAAAAGGATAAAAAGATAGAAGAGAAGAAGAAAGATGAGAAAAGGAGAGAAGAAGAAGAAAATATATTCTTATTCTTCCTTTTTCTCTTCTTTCTTTTTCTCCATCTTCTACTCCTTCTTATTCTTATTCTTTTTCTTTCTTTCTTCTTCTTCTTCTTCTTCTTCTTCTTCTAGTCTTCTTCTTCTTCTTCTTCTTCTTCTAGTCTTCTTCTTCTTCTTCTTCTTCTTCTTCTTCTTCTTCGTCTTCTTCTTCTTCTTCTAGTCTTCTTCTTCTTCTTCTTCTTCTAACTTTCTTACTCCCATTTTTGCAGGTTTGATTCACTTCATGGAAGCTGGCATTGATGGACTGCTAGTGTTTAGTTTTTGTTTTGATTTGTATTGATGAACAATGTGAAACTATGTATGTATATATGGATGAACTCCGTGAAACTATGTATGTATTGGATCTTTTAATACCCTATGTGTTCTCTTGCATTGATGGACTGCTAGATGTTGGATACATGGCCTATGCATTGATGGACTGCTATATATATATCATATTTGTGTTTTGAAAATGCAGGGAAATAACAGAAAACAAACAAAACAGTGGCAATACAGGCACTTTGCCGTTTGCCAGCGGACGGCAAAGCCCTTTGCCATCGGTAGGCGGACGGCAAACGTGCCACGTGGCAACAACCTGTGCAACCTAGGAGCAGCAGGTCTGACCATTTGGTCATTCTACCGTCTGCTGGCAGACGGCAAAGACCAGCCCTGGCAGACGGCAAAGACCAGCCCTGGCAGACGGCAAAGACCAGCCCTGCCATGGGTCTGCTGACGTCATAGAGCTGACGGCAAAGTTTACCGTCCGCCGGCAGACGGCAAAGTTTGCCGTTTGCCATCTAACGGGGCTAACAGCTATTCTTTGCCGTCCATGATCTTTGCCGTCAGCTTGGCCAGGAAAGAAGACGGCAAAGTTCTTTGTCGTCCGCTGTCATTAGGCAGACGGCAAACAAACTCATTACCGTGACTTTCAGTGCCGGAAGTGTTTGCCGTCCATGGCAGACGGCAAAGAGGTTTGCCGTCGGTGTTCTTGTTCTTTGCCGTCTGCTATGGCAGACGGCAAATTAGCTAATTCCTGTAGTGCCACCCGTGGCAGTGGGGTCCATAAGGAAACTAAGGGATATTAAGGCCTCCTTTTAATAGAGAACCAGAACAAAGCATTAACACATAGTGAATACATGAACTCCTCAAACTACAGTAATCACCGGAAAGAATCCCAATTATTGTCACCTTGCGGTATGCTAATCATAACACGTAGCAGGTGCGTATAACTTGCAAGATCGGATCAAGAACACAAATATATTCATGAAAACATAAAGGGTTCAGATCTGAATTCATGACACTCGGGCCCTAGTGACAAGCATTAAGCATAGCAAAGTCATAGCAACATCAATCTCAGAACATAGTGGATACTAGGGATCAAGCCCTAACAAAACTAACTCGATTACATGATAAATCTCATCCAACTCATCACCGTCCAGCAAGCCTACGAAGGAATTACTCACTCCCGACGGTGAGCATCATGAAATTGGTGATGGAGGATGGTTGATGATGACGCTGGCAGAAGATCCCCCTCCCCGGAGCCCCGAACGGACTCCAGATCTGGCCTCCCGATGAAGAACGGGAGGTGGCGGCGGCTCCGTATCATAAATCGTGATGAAACTTCTTCTTTTTTTTTCTGGAATTGTGAATTTATAGGCCTGAGATTAGGGTCAGCGGAGCCACGTGGGCCCCACAAGCCACCAGGGCGCGCCAGGGAGGGGGGGGGTGTGGCGCGCCCTGGTGCCTCGTGGGCAGCAGGTGGCCCCCCTCGAGTGGATCTTGGCTCCAGTATTTTTTATTTAATCCATAAAAAATCTCCAAAAAGTTTCGTCCAATTCCAAGAACTTTTATTTCTGCACAAAAAACAACACCATGGTAGTTCTGCTGAAAACAGCTTCAGTCCGGGTTAGTTTCATTCAAATCATGCAAATTAGAGTCCAAAACAAGAGCAAAAGTGTTTGGAAAAGTAGATACGACGGAGACGTATCAGCGCGACCCCCCAGGCCGCGCCGTGGTGCCTTGTGAGCACCTCGTGAGGCTTCTAGTTCTTCCACGATGCTTCGAGGGTCTCTTTTGGTCCAAAAAAAATTGTCAAAAAGTTTCGTCCAATTCCGATAACTTTTATTTCTGCACAAAAAACAACACCACGGTAGTTCTGCTGAAAACAGCGTCAGTCCGGGTTAGTTCTAATCAAAGCATACCAAAACCATATAAAATTGTTATAAACATGGCATGAATACTTCATAAATTATAGATACGTTGGAGACGTATCAGCATCCCCAAGCTTAATTCCTGCTCGTCCTCGAGTAGGTAAATGATAAAAGAAATAATTTATGAAGTGTGAATGCTAGCATAGTGCACAAGTTTGATCAACGATAATTTCAATCACTTTTCCTAGCACCATAACAACAACTCTTTCTCATAAAACTCATCATGATAAAATAGCAATCAATTCACATGTTATGGTTCAAACAATGCATTCTCTTGAAACTTAAAAACCTATGTGCTTAGTCACCAAACAATTGCAATTCAACTTATCTTCAACAGAGTCTAAGTAAGAGCTCCACATACTCAATTATCATATACTCCTCTATGATTGCTAATACTCAAAGCATATTTTTAGAACAAATAGCATCCATCGAACACAGAGAAAGATAGGGGCTTGATGTTTCGCCTCCCAACTCATTTATCATAGAGATAATTGTCAACAATAATAAATCATGATCAAATATATTTGAATGGATATGTGCCTGGATCTATCCCCACCACATGATGCTTGCCAACTAGAGAATAGGTTGGAATAAGAAGTTGACTCAACAAAAATAAATAACATGAAAGTAAATAGCATAAAAGTAAATGGATTGTCCCTTCGCAGAGGGAAGCACGGACTTGCAGAGGTGCCAGAGCTCATAGCTTAAAACAGAGATGAATACATTTTGAGAGGTGTACTTTTCCTGTCAACGTCACGACCGAGAGTTCTCAATAGCTTCCATGCTAAACACATTATAGGCGGTTCCCAAGCAGAAAGGTAAAGTTTACTCCCCCTCAACCATTCAAACACAAGCCATGGCTAGCCGAATCCTCGAGTGCCCTCCATACAATCAACTTTCCGGGGGAGTTTGTTTGCATTATATAATTCGATTTTGAGCATAGGACTGGGCATCCCAATTACCGCCGTCTCTCGTGCAATGACAAGTGAATAAACACTCATCATGAGAATAACTTGCTTAACATGGAAGATACTGACCACCCACTGCAGCTTCATGAGCGGTACGGGCACACGAAACAGATGCTTATTTGAATGATTAGAGGTGGCACATGCAAATTTACTTGGAACGGCAGGGTAATATCATATATAGGTAGGTATGGTGGACACTCATGGAAGAAACATTGCTCAAGGATTTTGGATGCACAAGCCGTATTCCCGCTTAGTATAGAAATTTAGGCTAGCAAAAGATTCTAAACAAGCACCACATGTTAGAGGATCCATAACAATATAACTTCTATGCAAATATACCCAAACATAACTCATTACGTTGTCTTCCTTGTCCAACTTCAACTAATTTGCTCAATCTTGAAAATAATTAATGGGTATTCACAATCATAAAATATGTCCAAGATAATATATTTATATGTGAAAGTTCTCTTCCATATACTATCTTTCATGAATTGCTCGAATGACTAATATTGTGATTGTCAAACTTCAATAGATATTACTTTCTAAACCAAGTGTGAAATATTTCTAAGCATGAGACAAGCATATGAAGCACATCTAATTTCAACTTTATGATATTCAATTCATTCAACAATTTACTCTTGGGATATAAGTGAAGCACGAGAGTAAACGAGAAACTACTCCAAAAGATATAAGTGAAGAACAATGAGTAGTTAAACAATTAAGTAGCTATGTGAAGACTCTCTCTCAATAAAGATTTCAGATATTGATAATTTTATTAAAACAGCAAACAAAATGAAAATAAAAGGACACTCCAAGAATAGCACATATCATGTGAAGAAGTAAAAATTTAGGCTAACCGATAGGTGTTGATGAAGAAAGGTGGGATGCCAACCGGGGCATCCCCAAGCTTAGTTGCTTGAGACTTCTTGGAATATTATCTTGGGGTGCCTTGGGCATCCCTAAGCTTGATCTCTTGTGTCTCCTTAATTCCTCTCATATCATGACTTCTCCTAAATCTTTAAAAACTTCATCCACACAAAACTCAACAAGAACTCGTGAGATAAGTTAGTATAAATCCACTCAAAACCTTAACATTCTCTACTGTAACAAATCACAAAAATTATAATTAAACATTTCATACTAAATTCCTCTGCATATTTAATACTCCTATCCACAAATAGAAACATTAAACAAGCAACATATGCAAACAATGCAACTATAACCGAAATCTGTCTAAACAGAACAGTCTGTAAAGGGTGAATAAGAATTCATACTTCCCTAACTCCAAAAATTCTGAAAAATTACCACGTGACAGAGAACTCATGCATTCTTACTGTGTAAAAATTTCAGATTTTTATCATGTTCTGACTATTCGGGAATATTCTGGACATAACAGAAAATTTTCTGTTTTCAAACAGCAACACATAAACTTGCAAACTGAGCATGGTAAAGGCTATAATTGGAATTTTATTGAACTAAAAGATACAAAACATGATTATTGATAACAGCAAGCAAAGAAAACTAAAATAAAATGATGCTCCAAGCAAAACATATATTATGTGATGAATAAAAATATAGCTCCAAGTAAGATATACCGATAGTGTTGAAGACGAAAGACGGGATGCCTTCAGGGGCATCCCCAAGCTTAGTTGCTTGGGTCTTCCTTGAATATTACCTTGGGGTGCCTTGGGCATCCCCAAGCTTAGGATCTTGCTGCTCCTTATTCTCCTCATATCGATATCTCACCCAAAACTTGAAAATTTCAATCACACAAAACTTAACGGAACTCCGTGAGATAAGTTAGTATGATAAAAATAAATCATCCACTTAGGTACTGTCAAGACAAGATTCATAATTGTTCTGACATAATTCCTACTGTATTCTATCATTTCCACAATTTATATTACTCAATATAAGGTATGGAAACACTAAAACAAGCAAACTATGCATTGAAAATAGAATCTGTCAAAAACAGAACAGCATGTAGTGAGCGATTTAAAAACCATACTTCTGTACCTTCAAAAATTCTGAAAAATTAGGAAAACGTAAAAAATTTGTATCCCAATACTTTTTAAAAATTTCAGAATTTTATCAAACTCCAGTACAGAATAGAAATTCTAGCACTGGACGCAAAAGTTTCTGTTTTTGCACAGAATCAAATCAACAAGTATCCACACTATCCCAAAGGCTTTACTTGGTAAATTATTTAAAAAAGCATATAAAACATGATTACTACAGTATATTAATCATGTTAACACACAAAAACAGTAGGGGTAAATGTTGGGTTGTCTCCCAACAAGCGCTTTTCTTTATTGCCTTTTTAGCTAGGCATGATGATTTCAATGATGCTCACATAAAAGTAAAGAATTGAAACACAAAGAGGGCATCATGAAGTATATGACTTGCACATTTAAGCCGAACCCACTTCCTATGCATAGGGATTTTATGAGCAAACAACTTATGGGAGCAAGAATCAACTAGCATAGGAAGGCAAAACAAACATGACTTCAAAACTTTCAACACATAGAGAGGAAACTTGATATTAATGCAACACCTACAAGCATATGATCCTCTCTCATAATAATTTTCAGTAGCATCATGAAGAAATTCAACAATATAACTATCACATAAAGCATTCTTTTCATGATCCACAAGCATAGAATTTTTACTACTCTCCACATAAGCAATTTTCTTCTCATTCATAATAGTGGGAGCAAACTCAACAAAATAACTATCATGAGATACTTGATTGGCATAATCCAATTGAAAATTAAAATCATGATGACAAGTTTCATAGTTATCATTATTCTTTATAGTATACATGTCATCACAATAATCATCATAAATAGCAACTTTGTTGTCATAATCAATTGAAACCTCTTCCAAAATAGTGGAATCATCATTAAATAAAGTTGTGACCTCTCCAAATCCACTTTCATAATTATTGCCATAAGATTCAACACCCTCCAAAATAGTGGGATCATTAGTACATAGAGTTGACACTCTTCCAAACCCACTTTCATCAATATAATCATCATAAATAGGAGGCATGTTATCATCATAATAAATTTGCTCATCAAAACTTAGGGGACTAAAAATATCATCTTCATCAAACATAGCATCCCCAAGCTTATGGCTTTGCATATCATTAGCATCATGGATATTCATAGAAAGCATACGAACAACATTGCAATCATGCTCATCATTCAAAGGACTCACATTAAACATTTTATTAAATTCTTCCTCTAACAATTGAGCACAATAATCGGAATCCTTATTTTCAAGAAAGACATTATAAAGATAAAGCATTTGAGGCAACCTCAATTCCATTTTTTTGTAGTTTTCTTTTATAAACCAAACTAGTGATAAAACAAGAAACTAAAAGATTCAATTGCAAGATCTAAATATATACCTTCAAGCACTCACCTCCCCGGCAACGGCGCCAGAAAAGAGCTTGATGTCTACTACGCAACTTTTATTCTTGTAGACGTTGTTGGGCCTCCAAGTGCAGAGTTTTGTAGGACAGTAGCAAATTTCCCTCAAGTGGATGACCTAAGGTTTATCAATCCGTGGGAGGCGTAGGATGAAGATGGTCTCTCTCAAACAACCCTGCAATCAAATACATGAAATCTCTTGTGTCCCCAACACACCCAATACAATGGTAAATTGTATAGGTGCACTAGTTCGGCGAAGAGATGGTGATACAAGTGTAGTATGGATAGTAGATATGGGTTTTTATAATCTAAAAAATAAAAAACAGCAAGGTAGCAAGTGATAAAACGGAGCACAAACGGTATTGCAATGCTTGAAAACAAGGCCTAGGGTTCATACTTTCACTAGTGCAATCTCTCAACAGTGCTAACATAATTGGATCATATAACAATCCCTCAACGTGCGATAAAGAATCACTCCAAAGTTCCTATTAGCGGAGAACATAAGATAGAAATTGTTGTAGGGTACGAAACCACCTCAAAGTTATCCTTTCCGATCAATCTATTGAGCCATCCCTATAAGTGTCACAAACAGCCCTAGAGTTCGTACTAAAATAACACCATATGATACGCATCAACCAACCCTAATGTCACCTAGATACTCCAATGTCACCACAAGTATCCATGAGTTGATCATTCGATATGCATCAAACAACTTCAGATTCATAATATTCAATCCACACAAAGAACTTCAAAGAGTACCCCAAAGTTTCTTATCGAAGAAAAGATAATGAAAACGTGCAACCAACCCCTATGCCTAGATCACCCTAAGGTCACGGGAATCCACGAGTTTATCACCAAAACATACATCAAGTGACTCAATAGAATACCCCATTGTCACCACGGGTATCCACATGCAAGACATACATCAAGTGTTCTCAAATCTGAAATATTCAATCCGACAATAACGAAACCTCAAAGGGAAAGACTCAATTCGTCACAAGAAGATAGAGAGGGAAGAAACACCATATGATCCAACTATATTAACAAAGCTCACGATACATCAAGATCATGCCAAATCGAGAACACGAGAGAGAGAGAGAGAGATCAAACACATAACTACTAGTACATACCCTCAGCCCCGAGGGTGAACTACTCCCTTGTGACACCCCGACTTAATCGTGCGCTAATCATACACGCAAATGCACACGATCAAGCCTAAGGACTCACTTGAAGATATCACAACACATCTCTAAACACAAATAAAAGTCATACAAGCTTTATATTACAAGCCAGAGGGCTCGAATACACAAGCTCGAGTCATACAAGCATCAGCGGAAGCATCAGATATCTGAGTACAGACATAACGGTTAAACAAGTCTGCCTTAAGAAGGCTAAGCAAAACAACGACACTGGAACGAAAGGCGCATGCCTCCTGCCTGGGTGCCTCCTATCTACTCCTGTTCGTCGGTCTCCACGTAGTAGTAGGCTCCACCGGAGGGGTAGTAGTAGTCGTCGACTGGGGAAGCTAGCTCCGGGGCTCCGTCATCTGGTCGCAGCAATCGGGTATGGGGGAAAAAGGGGAAGTAAAGCAACCGTGAGTACTCATCCAAAGTACTCGCAAGACTTACATCAGATCTATACTAATTATGCATGAGTATCAAAGGGGAGGCTGTATCTGTGGACTAGACTGCAGAAATGCCAGAATAGATAGAGGGCCTACCCTATCGAAGACTAGCATCTTCAGCGTCTTGCAGCATTAGAAGAGTGCAGATTAGTAACATAACATATAGTAGTAGCAACAAGTATAACAATAGCCATGCCCAGAGATCCTTCCTCGACTCCCTGCGAGAAAGCGATCCCGGAGCTAACATATTAAAATATCACAAGTATCCAGTTCTAGTTGTAATAGATCGGGATATTTTCCGAGCGTCCTATTACCGTGGACACGGCTATTCGAATAGATATACTTCCCTGCAGGGGTGCACCAACTTACCCAACACGCTCGATTAACTCTGGCCGGACACACTTGCTCGGGTCATGCCCGGCCTTGGCTGATCGACACGTCGTAGCCCTACCTAGGTTCAACAGAGAGGCCAGCACGCCGGTCTACTCCCTAAGCGCTCAGGGGTCTTGGGCCCATCGCCCTTTGCACTCCTGCATGTTGCGTGGGCGGCCGGGACCAGACCTAGCCCCTGTATATACACGCAGGCTTTCGCGGTCCACCCGGGCACGCGCCGCTCAATCGCTGACATCTGAAGAACTTTGGCTGATACATACGACGCCGAGTGCCCATACTGTTCCCGCTTGGTGGTTAGTGCGATAAGGCCAGAGGCCTACTCAGATCACATATCCTAACCCATTAGTGTGTTGGGAGCTCGCAGTGACAATCAGCGATCCATGATCTGTGGTCCCGTCGCCCCGTCTCGTGGACTTACGGCAAGGGCTAGGAATGCCCGGCCGTGCCACGTAATTATCTCGCGGGTACCCTCACGGTCAACCCGACTCCACATCTCTCGCGGGTACCCCTCGGGGCCGACCCGACTTTAATCAGTGACTGAAATAAGTGCATGGTATCTGTGTGTCCACAACATCAAGGAGGAATCCGAGGAATCACCCTCGTTGGATTCCCACTCGATGCATCCATCAAGGTGAACCCGGAGGAATCACCCTCGATGGGTTCACACTTGAGGGGTTGCACGACAGAGGCATCATCGGAGGTGGTGAAAGAGGAATCACCCTCGTTAACCCACAATCGACTAGCTACGCTACAGAGATATCATCAGGAGTGATTTAAGAGGCATCACCCTCGTCACTCGATATTAGCTCTGCAGAGTCGTACAACTTAGGGGGTGTTGTCGGTACCAAAACCGGCAGATCTCGGGTAGGGGATCCGAACTATGGGTCAAGGAGTCGATGGTAACAGGGAACGTAGAGACAGCGATTTACCCAGGTTCGGGCCCTCTCAAGGAGGTAATACCCTATGTCCTGCTTGATTGTATTGATGTGATTGTATGAAGGTTACAGAGTTGATCTACCTCGAGATCGACTGGGCTAAACCCTAGGTAATGATATCTCCCCTTCTACAGACTAGGCCTTCTGGTTTATATAGACACCAGGAGGTCCTAGGGTTACACATGGTCGGTTACCATCAGGGGACAAACATGCCGATTATGCCAACTGTTTCTTGGAGGAGACGCCAAGTCTTCGGAGGTTTCCTTCAGATGCACGGGGTCGTCCACAATCCGGCCTTCCATCGACGTGTAGAGGGCGGCCCACCAACCCGGCCTACAAGAGATAGGCCGGCAGCCCGAGTACCCCCTAGTCCGGGACACCCTCAGTAGCCCCCGAACTAGTCTTCGAAGCCGAGGTAGACACCGAACACCATTGGCTTCGTGGACCAGTTCACTTTCCTCTGCGACACCGGTAACAGGCCTGTATTACTCCGAGTTGTATTCTCAAACATTGTCCGGTCGTACATACGCCGAACTGTACCTCAGTAACGAAGTATAATAATAACTTAGCCCCGAAGGCTAGCCGCTTCGGCATGAACAGTGTACTCATCTGATAACTTTTACCGAAGGGTCACACCTCGCCACGACCGCAAGTTGGTTTATGACAAACTCGATACGCGGTTCGAGGCGGTTTTCACTGGCACGTTCCATCGATATGGAGATCGTGTCCTGTTTTCAAGGGATATGATCAATAATCTCCCCCACCCCACGTGCGCATAATGGCACGGTTACAGGGGGAAATGACGAGGACTGCGGCGCAGTAAAAGGACCGTGGGTTTTTACAGCCCATAAAAGGGGCACAACCATCGTTCCCTTCGTACGCTCTCATTTCTCCCCTTTGCCATTGCCTTTCCCATCTCTTGAGCTCCAACGCCGAGATCCGCCCTCTCAGAAACCCTTCCTTTCACCCGCCCAATCTAGCAATGGCGGGTTCCGGGTCCAAGGGCAAGTGGGAGGCCTCTAGCGTTATCAACAGCGCCATTTTGGAATTGAAGAGCGCGGGCTACCTCCCGGCCGACATCGCCCACCGTGCTCCGAAGGCGGGCCAGGCCATCCCCACGCCGTGGCAGGGCGAGAGAGTGGTATTCGTTCCCAACTTCATCCGAGGCTTGGGTTTCCCCCTTCACCCCTTCGTCAGGGGCCTCATGTTCTTCTACGGGCTCGACTTCCACGACCTCGCGCCGAACTCCTTCCTCCACATCTCGGCTTTTATTATCATCTGTGAGGCCTTTCTCCGAGTCCGGCCACACTTCGGTCTGTGGTTGAAGATCTTCAACGTCAAGCCAAAGATAGTAGATGGCCAACAGGCGGACTGCGGGGGGGCCATGATCAGCAAGCTTCCGCGGGTGGAGTGGCCAGACGGTACCTTCATTGAGACCGTCAAGATATGGCAAAAGGAGTGGTTCTATATCACAGAGCCGAGGCGCGCAAATTGGGAGGCGATTCCGGCCTTCCGCTCCTAGCCCCCTACAAGGCTGGTCTCATGGACCAAGAAGGGCCTCAACTGGGGGACGAATAAGGAGGTGGTGCTGCTGCAGAGCCGGATTGCCAAAATGATAGAGAAGGGCATCGCGCTGGTCAACGTGATCCAGATCATGCTCGGCCGCCGAATTCTCCCTTTCCAGGACAGGGCTTCCCCCATGTGGGCCTATAAGCCCGGAGACCCGGCCACCGTGCGCGGCTTCTTCCGCACCTCCCACGCCCAACTATGGAGGGCGCTATTCAAGCCGCAGAAGGACTGGCTGGCCGAGGAAGAAGACATCGGACTCGACGCCGCAAATCCCCCACGGGAGGTATGAGAAGTTTTGTATGTTTTATCCGAACTGTTCCCTTTTAACAAGGTACTCAGCTTTGCTACTTTTCATCCGCAGAAGTGGCTGAAGAAGGCCCAGCGGATCGACAGTCTGGCGCCGCTGCCAGAGGGACCCAGGACGCCCCTCTTGACGGCCATGCTGGCCGTGAAGTCGTATGAGGCGCCGGACAGGAAGGAGAAGAAGAAGGACCAGCAGGGGGAGGCCAGAGAGGGCCTCCTCTCCCGAAGACCCTCGGGTGCTAGATCCGGGGACACCAATGCTCCCTCCGCGCAAGAGGAGGAGAAGGAGCAAGGAGAGGACGGGGAGGAAGACGATTCCTCCCGAACAGGGAAGAGGGTGGCGTCCGAGGATGCCGAGGAGGGGCCTTCTCAACCCGCTTCCAAAAGACCGCGCAAGGCCAAGGTAGCCTTGTCCGACGATAGCTCGGCTTCTGCCGAGGACTCTGAGGCCTCCGAAGAGGTTCCACAGAAGATCCCCAGGGCTAAGCCACATGCTCAAAGGTATGCGTTCTAATAATCACTTGACCGTCCTTAACCGAGCTGAGTTTGATATTGATTATGCTTCCGTTTGTAAATTTGTAGCCCGCTGCGCAATCTCCCCACCGACCGAGTCTCAGAGAAGGATTCTCCACCGGCAGCGCTAGCGGAGAGCGGGACCGAATCCCGCGCCTCGCCTCCCCCGATTGTCGAGGAGGCCAGGGAGGTCCTATCAAGGAGGACCCCTCCCGCGCCATACGCGGGGGGAGAGGGCGATACTATCATGGCCGAGGTGAACACCTCGGTCACCGAGGACCAGGAGGGGAGGGCCCCTCTGGTGAACGAAAGGGAGGGGCTCGGACGACCCGAGCTCTCTCCGAGGACGAATCCGGAGACGTCAAGGTGTCCAGAGTCCGGCGCTCTGGACTTCGAGAAGGAAGGAGCCGAAGTGCCGCCGCCACCCCCGCCTTCCCGAGAGCAGGCATCGACCGGGTGGCCGGACGAGATGGAGGATGCTCTAACCAGCTCCTCCATCGCCGAAGAGCACCGTGCACTTATGGGCGCGGTGTTACAAAGTATTCGGTCCGTAGATAACGGACTGAAGGAGGCCTTTAGTGGCCTTCTTACCGGCTTCAAGGTGAGCGAAGTAATGCTTTTCCCTTAGAAATATTCCTTTGTGTAAATGTATAGCCTCATACATAGTAGCCCCCGAGACTCTGACCGGTTTGAGCAAAGCCGATCGGAGGATCAAAAATTGACATCTCGGATACTAACGCGCGTAGAATAACGCGCAGGCATCATCTTCGGTCGCAGCCGCCAATGCCGAAGAGTTGGCCGAGCTGAATCGGAAGCTAAAGAGCTCTGAGGACGATCTGAGCCTGGTGAACAAGAGGTTCGACGAGGCGCAAGGTGAGTCCGAGCTATAATATAGAGTACAACCGTTGTCTTGTAAGCAGATTTCAAAGTATCCTAACGGATTTTACTTATGCTACGACAGCTGCCTCCGCAGAGGTGGAAAACCTCAAGGCCGCGCTAAAGATGGCTCAACTGGAAGCAGCGGAGAAAAAGTTGGTGGCCGAGAAAACGGCCGCCGAACTGGTCGTGGAGCGAACCATGAGCCAGAAGCACGAGGCAAGGGTGCTGGAAGTGCAGCAAGAGCTCGGGGATGCCGTCACAAGGTGTGAGGCACTCGAGCAGAAGAACAAAGAGCAGGCCGCCGAGCTGACCTCGTCGGCGGCGGTGGCTACGGAAGCATGGACAGAGGCGCACGGTTACCAAGAAGAGATCTGCCAAGTCAGGCTTATAGCTGATGGTAAGCCGTACTTGCTACAAAGTGTCTTTGGAGGTAACAGGTTCGCGTTGCTCACGCGGGTATGGCGTTCCGCAGGCGCCTTTGCGGACCTCCCGAAGAGTGCTGCGGATGCGGCGAGGTTCTTCGCCGGCCAGGAGGGTTGGGCCGAGCAGAGGCTTTTCTGGGCGCAATTTAAAGCGCCCGAACACCCTCCCCTTCTCAACAACCAGATGAAACAGCTGATGGAGCTGCATCAGATGGCGGAGCCGGTGATGAAGGACCTCTGCATCAAACTATGGCCGTCGGAGCCGCTGCCGAGTAGCTACTTCGGTCTGGTGCAGAGGCCGTACGGCGCCCCTTCTCGGGTCGATGCCTGGAAGCGCTCCGCATGCATCGAGGGCGCTCGGATGGCCTTCGGCAAGACAATGGTACATTGGCCAAAGCTAAAGCCCGCCGAGATGGCCACCGGACCGCCGCCGCCAGGGAAGGAGCATAGGCGTCCCGAGCAGTACTTTCCCGCTGTGATGGACGGTGCTCGGGAAGTAGAGGCCCAATGCCCAAAAGATGTAATTTATGAGTAGATGTAGTTTCCTTGTAACCAAGGAGTTGAAACTTTTGTGTAAATGCAAATTGTTTGGCTAGGAACAAAGATGCCTGATTATGTTAATTTTGACTCCTGTGCGGCCGTTTGTAATCTGAAAGTTACCAGTCGTCCGCTTCAGCCCCCTTGCAAATATTGCATGGGGTGTTTTCTCGTAATACGTAAACCCTTAGCCAACGTCTCGGTGCCCGGAGGCGGTTGTATGTACGGAAAACCAGGCAATCAGACTATGTGGTTTTAGTGCTTTCACTTAGCCAGAGGAGCTTGACGGTGGGGCCCGGTGACGAGCCCCCGGTGTTTGTGATACTCGGACGAGCCACGGTTGATACCATCATCACATGGTTTCTGTAACAGAGAATCCTTCGTATAACACGGACTAACCTCCAACGATTGTAGGTGTAACACCAGTCATCGGATCTCCCACCAGTTCTCGCTTATTGGGATAGTCAGTTTTCGGCTTTCTCCACTGAGGTACTTAACCAGGCTAGCTAGAAGTACAATCGCAGTGGCTCTCCCTTTACCCTCTTAGCCGAACAGTGCGAAACGTAAGAGGGTAAACATAGGAGCCGGGCAACCCAACTATTGACCAAAGACGCAATTCGGAACTGATTCATATAATGCAATATCCGTGACGCCGAGCACATGAAAGAGAGAGAAGTGCCGGTATAAAGTTTTTAGGCAAGATCTATGGTCGAGCCCCCGGTCTATTAGCCGGTTTGAAATAAATGTATCGTGATAGTTTACTTCGGCTGAAAAAGGTGGAAAGGAATATGCAACGTGAATGACTGCACGAGTATACCATAATAAAGTGGTCTTTATTTGCTTTGAATGTGTGACGTCCAACCGTACAATCCGGATTGCCGAAGTAACTTTAATAGATACTTTTAAAGAAATGTATATATTGAGAGTAAAGGTTCACACAGGGCCTTCATGAGTGGTTTGACGTCCCAACTACGCCCTGCTGCATGTCTGCGCCTTTGCTCTTCAAGAAGCTTCTGTGGAAGCGAAGCTGTCCGCTGTGTATTCGGCGGAAGTAGTAATCTTTGGCGGGCGAGCCCTTGGAAAAGGGTTTTGAGAAATCGCCGTGGTATATCAGCTGGACGCTGATCAGGCCCTAGATGGTGCCCATTGTTGATGTCGATTTGAAGACATCCGTTGGCCATTGGTCGGTCGAACCGAGCTCTTGACCTTTGTTTGATGTGTCCCCACAACTGCCCATGGAATTTTGAGCGCGAAATTGTGCACTCGAGGTACGTATTTCGCGACTAGGTGGGCCATGCTGTTGGGCGCGTATCCCTATTTGGGGTGAGCATGGGAGTGCGCCGGGGGCAAGGCTGCAGCTCGGGAGCGCTTGCGTGCGTCCAGTGTCTTGGCAGTGGACTGGGCTTGCGACGCCTCTTCGGCAGCTTGGACTTCGGCGGCGAGAGCCGCAGTGTGTTCCTCTGTTCGGAGCGAGCGCTCGGTATTGCCGTTAATGGTAATAACGCCCCTTGGTCCTGGCATCTTGAGCTTCAGGTACGCATAGTGCGGGACGGCGTTAAAGCAAGCGAAGGCGGTCCGTCCGAGGAGTGCGTGATAACCACTGCGGAAAGGAACAATATCGAAGATCAAGTCCTCGGCGCGGAAGTTGTCGGGCGAGCCGAAGACTACTTCCAAAGTCATGGATCCCGAGCAGCGTGCCTCGACGCCAGGAATTACACCTTTAAAGGTGGTGTTGCTGGGTTTGATCCTTGACGGGTCGATCCCCATCTTCCTCACTGTATCTGCGTAAAGCAGGTTAAGACTGCTACCTCCGTCCATCAGGACCCTAGTGAGGTGAAATCCATCCACGATGGGGTCGAGTACCAGAGCCGCTGTTCCTCCATGGCGTATACTGGTCGGATGATCTCGACGGTCGAAAGTGATCGGGCAAGCCGACCACGGGTTGAATTTCGGGGCTACCGGCTCTAAGGCGTAGACATCCCGAAGCGCACGTTTCCGCTCCTTCTTTGGTATGTGCGTGACATAGATCATGTTCACGGTTTTGACCTCTCGAGGGAACTGTTTTTGGCCTCCATTATTCGGCCCGCGAGGTTCGTCGTCGTCCTCGCTCTGGGGGACCTTGCCCTGTTCTTCGGCTGTGGCCTTGCCGGCCTGCTTAATTACCCAACAGTGACGGTTGGTGTGGTTAGCTGGCTTGTCGGGGGTGCCGTGAATCTGGCAGGGCCTATCCAATATTCTATCCAGCGCAGACGGGCCATCTCGGTTCCCTTTAGAGGTTTTTTTCCGCTGTCCCGATTTCGAGCCACTGAATCCGGCATTTACCGCTGTGTCATCGGCTTCACCGCCGTTGTTTGAGTGCCGGCGCTTATTGTTTCTATTGCGCTGGGGTTTCCCATTTCCGTCCTGGGTCTCTGAAGTGCCAGGGTCTTCGGGGTGGTTGCTTCGACGAGCCAACCAACTATCCTCACCCGCGCAAAAGCGGGTCATTAGGGAGGTAAGAGCCGACATTGTTCTCTGCTTATCCTGGCCGAGCTGTCGGGCGAGCCACTCGTCCCGAATAGTGTGTTTGAATGCCGCAATAGCTTCAGCGTCCGGACAGTCGACGATTTGGTTCTTTTTGGTCAAAAATCGGTTCCAGAATTGCCGGGCTGACTCGCCGGGCTGCTGAATAACGTGGCTCAGGTCATCGGAGTCCGGTGGCCGAACGTAGGTGCCTTGAAAGTTAGCTCGGAATGCATCGTCGAGCTCTTCCCAGCTCCCGATGGAGTTTTCGGGTAGGTTGTTCTGCCAATGCCGTGCCGGTCCCTTGAGTTTCAACGGTAAGTACTTGATAGCATGGAGATCATCTCCTTGAGCCATATGAATGTGGAGAAGAAAATCCTCAATCCACACAGCTGGGTCAGTTGTCCCATCATAGGATTCTATATTAACGGGTTTAAACCCCTCGGGGAACTAATGCTGCATTACCTCGTCAGTGAAACACATTGGGTGTGCGGCGCCCCTGGCCCGGGCTACATCGCGTCGTAGATCAGTTGTCATCCGGGCACGGTGCTGCTCCCGAGCTCTGTCGTTTCTATCACGCCAGGCCTGGTATCCGTCCCGTCCAGCGGGTGCTTATCCTGTGGATCCATAGATGGATCTCGACTGGAGCCCGCGTGCGTTCAGGTCGTGGCGAAGATCGTATTGGTCATCCGGTTGAACCGGGTCTTTGCCAGCTCGGCGAGAGGGCACGAGTGGGTATTCGGTTTCCCTGGCCGCCCTATCCCGTCCTCGAGGGGGCACGGGTGGAAGTTCGGCTTCTCCGGCCGCTCTATCTCGTCCTCGAGGGGGCGCGGGTGGGTATTCGGCTTCTCCAGCCGCTCTATCTCGTCCTCGAGGGGGCACGGGTGGGAGCTCAGTTTCCACAGCCGGCCTATCTCGTCCTCGAGGGGGCCGGTCGGGCTAGTCTCCGTAAGTTCGTCTGGGAGGTACGGGCTCGAAGGCCTCATCCTCGAATTCTGGAAGGAGGTGCCGCCGTGGGTAACTCTTATATTGGCCCTTACGTTGATCGTCGAGGTCTTCTTCGGCGGCTAGGACCATCGTCCATCTGTCGTTGAGTGTATCTTGTTCGGCCCTTAGCTGTTGTTGTTTCATCTTCAAGCTTCGGGCAGTGGCAATGAGTTGCCGCTTGAATTTTTCTTGTTCCAGGGGATCCTCTGGGACGATAAAGTCTTCGGGTCCGAGGCTATCTTCCTCTTCGGATGGAGGGAGGTAATTACTGTCCTCGGAATCATCGAGGTCCTCGGGGTCACCCTGGTCCTCGTGCCCTTCAAGGGCGTCAGGTCGTTGCTCGGGCGTGTTATCGCCGAGCTCCTCCAGATTATCCGGAGTCTCGTTATCTCCGGTGTCGTTTGTGTCTGTGTGATTTTCCTTGCCCTTCCCCCACCCTCTGGCTCGCCGTCGTCGGCGTCAGGGCGGGTCTTCGGTGGTGTCGTCGCCGCCCTTCTTGGTTGTGTCACCATCCTTCATGGGGGTGTCAACCATGTAAACGTCATAGGTGGAGGTGGCGGTCCACTTTCCGGTATTTGCAGTGGCAAGGAAGGTATCCGTGTAGGGCGGGACGTCAATGTCCTCGTCCATGTCGTCAGCCTCCTCGGAGGCGTAGTCCAGCATGTCGGTTAAATCTTCGACAGTGGCTACCAAGTGGGTGGTGGGTGGGACGCAAAATTCCCCGCGGCCGGCATCCTGTCTGACCTGCTCCTGGTCCGAGGACGGGCCGTCCGCGATATTTATCATCTGGATCTGGTCCAGCATCTCGCTTAAAATCGAGGGGTCCACCGGATCTATGTTCGGGCAGCCATCGGAGCTGGGTTCCGGCGCGCCGATAACGGGAGTGTGTTCGGCCAAGGGCGACCCTTGGTTTTTTGGCTCCGGGGTCGGATCCAATCTCAAGATCAGATCCGAACCGAGGCCCGCCCCGAGGACGGGGGCGGGGAAGGAATCCGAAGTCAAGGCCTCGGGGTTGATGGGTTCCTCGGGTAAGGCCGAGAACCCAGTGAGGACCAGATCGCCTCGAGCATCGGCGACGTACTCAAGGCCGCCGAACCTGATTTCCTGCTCGGGGGCGAAGATGCCGACCTGGTTGAGGCGACCGGTCGGATCGGCGTGCAACACGATGCTGCCGAACGCGAAGAGCTTGCCGGGGACGAAGATGTCCCCGCTGCGAACTCCGTTGCTGAAGAGAAGAGCTGTCCGAGGACGATGATATCCCCGCTGCAGGTTCCATTGCTGAAGAACTGTCCGGGGACGGCGAGCCATCGATCCTTGGCGACCCACGACGGGACTCTCAATGAAAGCACCAATGTCGGTACCAAAACCGGCAGATCTCGGGTAGGGGATCCGAACTATGGGTCAAGGAGTCGATGGTAACAGGGAACGTAGAGACAGCGATTTACCCAGGTTCGGGCCCTCTCAAGGAGGTAATACCCTACGTCCTGCTTGATTGTATTGATGTAATTGTATGAAGGTTACAGAGTTGATCTACCTCGAGATCGACTGGGCTAAATCCTAGGTAATGATATCTCCCCTTCTACGGACTAGGCCTTCTGGTTTATATAGACACCAGGAGGTCCTAGGGTTACACATGGTCGGTTACCATCAGGGGACAAACATGACGATTATGCCAACTGTTTCTTGGAGGAGACGCCAAGGCTTTGGAGGTTTCCTTCAGATGCATGGGGTCGTCCACAATCCGGCCTTCCATCGACGTGTAGAGGGCGGCCCACCAACCCGGCCTACAAGAGATAGGCCGGCAGCCCGAGTACCCCCTAGTCCGGGACACCCTCAGGTGTGCAGTGATGTGTCGGTCTCAGCCCATCGATCAAATCGATCGGGGCATCAGTAACAAAGTGGGGCAACTGGGACAAGGATGAGGGGCCACAGATGGTTCACTAACCAACCTATACTAAGCATTTAGGATAGCAGAAATGGTATCAACAGTAGTTACAAAAACAGGTTATGCATCAGAATAGGTATTTCGGAACAATAACTGTAGCAATTCTAATGCAAGCATGAGGGAGAAAGAATAGGTGATATAGGCATGTTCAAGGGGGTTTGCTTGCCTGGAAGCTCTGCGGCAAAAGAGGGGTCGTCGGGGATGTAGCAGTCCTCAGGGGCAGCGTCGGTCTCGGGGTCTACCGGAGAGAAGAGGGGAAGAAACAATAAATAAAAAAGCAAACAAATGCAACACAGATGCATGGCATGGCAATATGCTGTGGTGGCGGTGACCTATCGCAGTGCTACACGTTAGGGACGGAGCGGGAAAAAATCTGAGAATATTTTCCTGGCTTTTAGGCATCTGTCAAACAGATGAACCGGAGGGGAAGGTTCCATGTTTGCTGTGTTGTGGGCATGTGACAGCTACATGGAGGGCATATTCGGGTTCGTCTCGTTTTTCTGATCAACTTTCATGTAGAAAACTTTTTGATCCGAGCTACGGTTTATTTTCTTTGATTTTTCAAAGATTTAAACCATTTTCTGAAAATCCTGGAAATTAAATAATATTCAAAAATAACAGAAAAGGCTTTATTACGTCAGCATTGGGTCAGCATGACGTCAGCAGTCAACCCAGCCGGTCCAGGTCAAACATGACAGCTGGGTCCCATATGTCAGTGACTCTGGGCTAAACAGAGATTAATTAAACTAATTAGAGGTTAATTAATAGGTGGGGCCCCACCGTCAGTGTCTAATTAAGTTAACAGATTAATTTTAATTATAAAAACGTTAACTAACGGGTGGTGCCCGCCTGTCAGTGACACTGTGCTGCCCAGTCAGCATGTTGACCAGTCAACGTGGTCAACTGGGGCCCCTGGGCCCACTGGTCAGTGACCCAGGGGGTGCCCACATGGCGGACAGGTCAGCGGCGGCCGGTGTTTAAATGCCGGCGACTGAAAAACACGGCGGAGGGCCTCGGGCCTCGCCGGAAAACGCGTACAGGGGGCCAAATCGAGCGCGGCCGGTGCCGTTCGAACGAGCACTCGACGCCGCGTCGATTGATGGTGGTGTCGCCGGAGATGGCCGGAAATGACGACGGCGAGTAGCGCGGCGGACGCCGGCGTACGGGTGTGGTCGGGATCGGCGATGCGATGCACGGTAAAGGAAACGGGCGACGGCGTTGGGCTCCTACGAGCTCCAGGAGCTCGCCCACGAGCTCGGACGTGCGTGACAGCGGCTGCGGCCACGGTGGCGAGCTCAACGGCGGCGACGCGTTCGGCCGCGGTGAGTTAGCTAGCTAGGGGGCGTGCGCGATCAAACAGAGAGGGGGAGAAGGGAGAGAAGCTCACCGAGCGGCACATAGAAGCCAGTGAGAGCTTAGGAGCTACAGGCATCGCCGGAATCGGAGGAGATCGCCGGCGACCCGAGGAGGAAGAAGGCGGCGCGGATCCGTGCGGTGGGGCTCCCCGGCTTGCGTTCGTGGCCGTAGTCGACGTAGCGGAGCACGGCGGAGAGCTAGGACATGGCGGCTAGGCGTGAGGTGGACGGCGGCCACGGAAACGACGGCGAGAGGCGACGGAGGCGCTCGGGTACGGTTGGGATCGAGAGGGGGAGAGACGATGGAGGAGGGGGGAGTGGATGAGGACGACAGGGAGGCCGAGGAGCTCCCTCTTATCCACTCGGCGGCGCTGTAGCATCGCCGTGTGGGCCATTCGCCGGAGCACGCACGCGCGGCCGGTGGCACGGCGACACACACAGGAGAGAGAGCGGGAGGAGGGAGAAAGGCCGGGGTGGGCCGGCCAGGCCGCACTGTGGACTTTAAAGCCCATCTGCACAGTAAGTTCCCTGTTTTCCTTTATTCTTTTCTGTTTTTCATTTTATAGAATGGTTTTGCAAATGTTTGAGCTGCCAAAAGACTTTTGTAAAATATGTGACTTGGCCACATAAATACTAGGCAATATACTGCACTGCCACAAAAAGTTTGGGCAAAGTTTGAATCCATTTGAATTTTTCATAAATGAAATGGCATTTAAATTGTTGTTTTCACTGTTTTAAATGCTCTAGCCCATTTTAGCAAATAGGTGATGTTGTTTTCCTGAACAAATTATGTTTTGGAATATTTGCTAAAACATGAACTATTTTTCAGCAATTTTTGAGCAACTTCAAATTTCACTTATGATTTGAATTGAATTTGGTGGTGGAATTTGAAATGAGATATGAATCCACATTGATCAATCATTGCAAATCAACTTGACTTAGCACAATCATTATGGATCTCTGTTGCTCAATACACAGGAGTGTTTCAATTCTCCTCCTCTAAAAGAAATTCTCGTCCCGAGAATTCAGGAGGTAGAAGGGAAAAGATCGGGGTATTCTTCCCGAAGATGATCCTCGCGTTCCCAAGTGGCTTCATCTTCTGTATGATTTGACCACTGCACTTTAAGGAACTTGGTTGTCTTCTCACGGGTCCGACGTTCAGCTTGATCAAGAATGCGGATCGGATGCTCTTTATAAGATAGATCATCTTGCAATTTGAGCAATTCATGATCCACTGCTCGGTGCGGATCCTTGAAGCAACGTCGAAGTTGCGACACATGGAAAACGTCGTGGATGTGAGAGAATTGCGGCGGCAACTCCAATTTATAAGCCACATGTCCACGTCTGGCGAGAATGTGGAAGGGACCAATGTAGCGAGGACCTAATTTTCCCTTGATCCCGAAGCGGTGAGTGCCCTTCATAGGAGTGACACGCAGATAAGCTTGCTCACCAGGTTGATAGATCGATCACCAGTGTTTACAATCATAATTGCTCTTCTGGCGAGACTGGGCCACCTTGAGATTTTCCCTGACAATACGAACTTGCTCTTCAACGTGTTGGATAATATCCGGACCAATGAGTGGCCGTTCCCCAGTTTCTGACCAATTCAGAGGGGTTTGGCACTTACGTCCATATAATACCTCGAAGGGGGCCATCTTTAAACTAGCTTGATAGCTGTTGTTGTACGAGAATTCAGCATACGGGAGGGATTCTTCCCACTTCTTGCCAAATGAGATAACACAAGCACGCAACATATCTTCAAGCACTCGATTCACTCGTTCAACTTGGCCTTGGGACTGGGGGTGATAAGCAGAGCTCCAGGTTATATGAGTTCCCATAGCTTCTTGGAAACTTGCACAGAACTTTGAAGTGAAGAGGCTGCCACGGTCTGAACTGATCTCCTTCGGAATGCCGTGGAGTGTTATAATTCTGGAGATATACAGATCTTCTAACTGACTAGCAGTGATCGTCTCCTTGACTGGCAGAAAATGTGCAACTTTGGAGAGTTGATCGATGACGACAAGAATTGCATCATGACCCTTTTGTGACCTGGGAAGGCCAGTAATAAGGTCCATCTGAACCTTATCCCATTTCCACTCAGGGATAGGAAGCGGTTGCAGAATTCCAGCTGGTTTCTGATGTTCTGCTTTGATGCGACGACAAACGTCACATTCAGCAACATATCGAGCAATATCTTGCTTCATTTTAGACCACCAGTACCTTTGACGGAGATCACGATACATCTTGGTTCTACCCGGATGAATAGACAACGGTGTATCATGTGCCTCCTTCATAACTTTGTCCGTCATAAGCTCGAACCGAGGTACTACAATGCGATCTCTGAAATACAAGGTTCCATCTTCTGCAAGCAAGAAATCTCTGGATTTTTCAAGGTCAAGATCTCTTTTCATCTGATCAACTTCAACATCTTTAGCTTGCGCAGATTTAACAGCTTTCTCAAGATTCGGCTGCAGAACAAGGGTGTTAAGAGAACCCTGTGGAACGATATGAAGGTTCAACTTGCGAAGTTCTTCATAAAGAAGGGGTTGAGCTCGCTGAACCATGAGGTTGTTGCAATAAGACTTGCGACTCAAAGCATCGGCCATTAAATTAGCCTTGCCAGGGGTATACGAAATACCGCAGTCATAGTTTGTAATTGTTTCCAACCATCGTTGTTGGCGGAGATTGAGATCCGGCTGAGTAAACAAATACTTCAAACTTTGGTGTTCAGTGTATATTTCACACCAATTACCAAGGAGGTAATGTCGCCACAGCTACAATGCATATATCACTGCAGCAAGTTCAAGATCATGCACTGGGTAGTTCTCTTCATGAGGACGCAACTGTCGCGAGGCATAAGCAATCACTCTGCGCTCTTTAATCAGGACATAGCCTAATCCTTGACGAGAGGCATCGCAATAAATCACGAAGTCCTTGCGAGAATCTGGAGGAGCATGCACTGGAGCAGAGGTCAGCTTGTCCTTAAGGGTCTGGAAACTTTCCTAACATTTGTCTGTCCACTCAAACTTAATGCCTTTGTGAAGCAGATTAGTCAGAGGCTTGGCAATCTTTGAGAAGTTCTCGACAAAGCAGCGGCAATAGCTTGCGAGTCCGAGAAAACTTCTGACTTGCTTGACATTCTTCGGGGGAGACCAGTCAAGAATAGCCTGAACTCGTTCTGGGTTGATGGCAATACCATCCTTGGAGATCACATGACCAAGGTAGGTCACTTTGGATAACCAGAATTCACACTTGGAATATTTGGCATACAGCTGATGCTCTCGAAGCTTTTCCAGAACAAGACGAAGATGTTCAGCATGTTCTTACTTATTCTTGGAATATACCAGGATATCATCCAGGTAAAGCACGATGAATTTGTCGAGGTAATCCATGAAGATATAATTCATCAGGCGGGAGAACGTAGTTGGAGCATTAGTTAAGCCGAAAGACATGACAATGTACTCATATGAGCCATAGCAAGTAGCGAAGGCAGTCTTGGGGATATCTTCTTCGCGAACCCGGATCTGATGGTAACCCAACCTCAAGTCGAGTTTAGAGAATACTGATGATCCAGCAAGTTGATCATACAGATCGTTGATCCGAGGAAGCGGATACTTATTCTGAATTGTTGCTTGGTTGATAGGTCGGTAATCTTGGACCAATCTGTTCATACCATCTTTCTTCTTGACAAAGAGGGAAGGTGCTCCCCAGGCAGAGGAACTTGGACGAATGAAACTCTTGCAGAGTGATTTGTCGATTTCCTCCTTAAGCTCAAGAAGCTCATGCGGAGGCATCTTATAAGGACGCTTCGCAATAGGAGTTGTGCCTGGTTTTAGGTCGATGACAAACTCGATAGCTCTAACAAGGGGTACTCCTGGAAGTTCTTTTGGGAAAACATCTTGGAAGTCGCGAACGACTGGAACATTTTCGATCCCCTCAAGAGGAGAAGCGTTCAACGCATTCAGGGCATAAATTTGAGCCTCGACATTTTGAGCGAGATGAGCATGGTAGTTTACTATCTCATCCGAGGGGTGTAGGAGTTGGACGGCTTTAGTGGCACAATTGATTAAGGCGGTGTGAGCCTTCAACCAATCCATTCCTAGAATGAGGTCAACCTTGGAAGACTTCAAAATAATGGGAAATGCATGGAATTCCAACCCTTCAATTTCAATAGTGACATCGGGGCTGAACATGGAGGTTCGACATTGGCCCGCGGGGGTGTTAACCACTAAAGATTGGTGTAGCTCTTCACATTTAATGTCATGCATGCGTGCAAAATTTTCTGATATGAAAGAATGCGATTTTCCTGAATCAAACAAAACAGAAGCTGGTACTGAATTAACAAGAAGAGTACCCATCACAGTGGCTGGTTGGTCTTGATCTTCATTCATGTTGATATGATAAGCCTGACCATGACCATAAGAAGGTCTGGCATTGAAGTTGCGAGGCTGGTTGTTGCCACGGCCATTACCACGGCTAACAGATTGAAGTGCCAACTGATTCTGGTTCTGACGGCAGTCTTTGGCACGGTGACCTGGACGTCCACATGTGAAACACAGTCCATCCTCGGGACGGGGAGCAGGAGCTCGAAGCAGTGGAGCCTGAGTTCTTGGCTACCTCGGTGGTGGAGGAGGCAGACGAGGTGTAGCATAGAACGGCCTTGGTGCAGGAACAGTCGGACGATACACGCTATGAGGAATCCATAGGCGGTGCTTCTGTGAAGACGAGCCTGAAGATGAGCCCGCTTCACGGGTGCGCTTGAGCGCGTCCTTGTGATCCTTCAAACCAGTCTCAACCTGTATGGCCTTGTTCACCAAGGTGGCGAAGTCGGCGAAGTCTTGGACTAGGAGTGCGAGCTTGATATCTGGGTTGAGCCCTTCACGGAACTTTTCCTGTTTGCGGGCATCAGTAGCAATGTCCTCTTCAGCATAGCGAGATAGTTCAAGAAACTCCCGCTGATAAACCTCCACAGTCTTGCTGCCCTAGGTAAGGTTGCGGAACTCATGCTTCTTCCGGTCCATAATTCCTTGCGGAATGTAACGGGCACGGAAAGCAGCTTGGAACTGTAGCCAGGTGATGATTGTTCTAGCAGCTAGGGTATGCCTGTGACTGTCCCACCATTGAGCTACGGGTCCCTTCAGAAAGTAGGATACGAAAGTGACATAGCTGGCAGGGGCTGCATTGGCTGACTCCATCTCATATGTGATATCACGGAGCTAGTCATCAGTGTCTAGCGGCTGAACTGAGTTGCGGAAGATGGTCGGATTGAGACGCACAAACTCTTGCAAAGTGATTGAGGCTGGCTGCTGGTTGGCATTCGGATGAGGAAACTAATCCATAAGCCCTTGCATGAACTGGCAGTGCATTTCAAATTGTTGCATCATTCCAGCCATATAGTCGGGCGGTGGTGGATTGTTGGCACCACGGCCATGACCTGCGGGTCTAACCATCCTGCTAAAATCAATAGGGGGTAGTTTAGGAACGAGCATTGTAGCTGTATGGAATCATTCTTGAAGTAACATGCACAACAAAAGAAGTGCAATAGATACAACATCATTGCCAAACATGACATACAGATCCATACATAGATTCGGTTACAAGCCAGCGTTACAACATCGGAAAGGAAAGCTAGACACACTAGGCGGCACGCAGGCACGCGGTGGAGGGATACAACAACGGGACATAGTGATAGCTACATCAACGTCGGAGAAAACCACTGAAGCCAGGCAGCTGCAGGTGACGACGCAGGGTGCCCTTGATATAAGGATCCTGCGCTCCGTGAACACTCTGGTGCAGAACCTGGTCCCGAACTGGAAGAAGAGGACCACGTGGAGGAGTACAACCTCCAACAGCAGGCCACTCAAGACCTGGCGGCATCTCCGTCCTGTGCGGGTAAAGGATGTACTCTGGATGCATCCGCGAACTGACCGCTGGCAACAAATGTGTCAGAGCGTCGTAAAGACGAGCACGAGTGGCGTACAACTCGGCAGCAAGAGCTCGGGCAGTGCAATCCAGAGCCTCAGTGTACTGAACCAAAACCTGCGGGTCATAACGACGTCGCACGTAAGGTGTACAGATAGCAATGTAGTACCCACTCTCATCCCCAGTGGGGGAATACGGGATATATCTGAAAGCAGTCTCCTCCAAGCGACTATGCTCTCCACGGAGACGGGCAATAGCAGTATAGGCAGCATCATGGACGGCCATGTCGACAGTCACTCCAACACCATGAAAGGTGTGCAACTCAGTGATGGAGTTGTTCTGCCGATCAAAGATACGAACTACAGCGTGGTACTGCTCCTGGTTGAATTCGCGGTAGTCCTCGTAAACAGTGTACTCGGGGTACCAGCGATATCCCAGTCTGGTCAAGAGATCGACCAAGATAGCAAGGAACCCAGTCGCATCAACAACCATAGTGTGGCGTACGAGCTGTCTTGCGGGACGCATCTGAAATAAGGAGTGCAAGATGTCAAACGACAGTGTGAGAAGCATATGATAGCATTGGAAAGAAATGTTGCAGATAATCCAGCTCTCCGGGTGAATATGATTACGAGAACCTAGCGTTAGAGTTAGCAAAATCTTTAACCCGAATAGAAGAGAGATCAGAGTCCCAGAGTAAGGAAGAGGAATAAAAGATCGTAATACCACCCATTGGCGACGTGGGCCCGTAAGCCACACAGCCATGTTAGTAAAACAGTTTTTTCAAAGACTAGACTCAACTTCGGCCAAGGAGTTGGAAAGGGGGGTTCCTGCAGGCAGTCGGCTCTGATACCAACTTGTGACACCCCGACTTAATCGTGCGCTAATCATACACGCAAATGCACACGATCAAGCCTAAGGACTCACTTGAAGATATCACAACACAACTCTAAACACAAATAAAAGTCATACAAGCTTTATATTACAAGCCAGGGGCCTCGAGGGCTCGAATACACAAGCTCGAGTCATACAAGCATCAGCGAAAGCATCAGATATCTGAGTACAGACATAATGGTTAAACAAGTGTGCCTTAAGAAGGCTAAGCAAAACAACGACACTGGAATGAAAGGTGCATGCCTCCTGCCTGGGTGCCTCCTATCTACTCCTGGTCGTCGGTCTCCACGTAGTAGTAGGCTCCACCGGAGGGGTAGTAGTAGTCATCGACTGGGGCAGCTGGCTCCGGGGCTCCGTCATCTGGTCACAGCAATCGGGTATGGGGGAAAAAGGGGAAGTAAAGCAACCATGAGTACTCATCCAAAGTACTCACAAGACTGACATCAGATCTATACTAATTATGCATCGGTATCAAAGGGGAGGCTGTATCTGTGGACTAGACTGCAGAAATGCTAGAATAGAGAGAGGGCCTAGCCTATCGAAGACTAGCATCTTCAGCGTCTTAAAGCATTAGAAGAGTGCAGATTAGTAACATAACATATAGTAGTAGCAACAAGTATAATAGTAGCCATGCCTAGAGATCCTTCCTCGACTCCCTGCGAGAAAGCGATCCCGGAGCTAACATATTAAAACATCACAAGTATCCAGTTCTAGTTGTAATAGATCGGGATATTTTCCGAGCGTCCTATTACTGTGGACACGGCTATTCGAATAGATATACTTCCCTGCAGGGGTGCACCAACTTACCCAACATGCTCGATTAACTCTGGCCGGACACACTTGCTCGGGTCATGCCCGGCCTCGGCTGATCGACACGTCATAGCCCTACCTAGGTTCAACAGAGAGGTCAGCACGCCGGTCTACTCCCTAAGCGCTCAGGGGTCTTGGGCCCATCACCCTTTGCACTCCTGCGCGCTGCGTGGGCGGCCGGGACCAGACCTAGCCCCTATATACACACGCAGGCTTTCGTGGTCCACCCGGGCGCGCGCCGCTCAATCGCTGACATCTGAAGAACTTTGGCTGATACATACGACGCCGAGTGCCCATACTGTTCCCGCGTAGTTGTTAGTGCGATAAGGCCAGAGGCCTACTCAGATCACATATCCTAACCCATTAGTGTGTTGGGAGCTCGCGGTGACAATCAGCGATCCATGATCTGTGGTCCTGTCGGCCCGTCTCGTGGTCTTACGGCAAGGGCTAGGAATGCCCGGCCGTGCCACGTAATTATCTCGCGGGTACCCTCACGGTCAACCCGACTCCACATCTCTCGCGGGTACCCCTCGGGGCCGACCCGACTTTAATCAGTGACTGAAATAAGTGCATGGTATCCATGTGTCCACAACATCAAGGAGGAATCCGAGGAATCACCCTCGTTGGATTCCCACTCGATGCATCCATCAAGGTGAACCCGGAGGAATCACCCTCGATGGGTTCACACTTGAGGGGTTGCACGACAGAGGCATCATCGGAGGTGGTGAAAGAGGAATCACTCTCGTTAAGCTATGCTACAGAGATATCATCAGTAGTGAGTTGAGAGGCATCACCCTCGTCACTCGATATTAGCTCTGCAGAGTTGTACAACTTAGGGGGTGTGCGGTGATGTGTCGGTCTCAGCCCATCGATCACATCGATCGGGGCATCAGTAACAAAGCAGGGCAACTGGGACAAGGATGAGGGGCCACAGATGGTTCACTAACCAACCTATACTAAGCATTTAGGATAGTGTCGATACCAAAACCGGCAGATCTTGGGTAGGGGATCCGAACTGCGGGTCTAGGAATCAATGAGTAATAGGGAACGTAGAGACAGCGATTTTCCCAGGTTCGGGCCCTCTCGAAGAGGTAAAACCCTACGTTATGCTGGATTGTATTGATGTGATTGTATGAAGGTTACAGAGTTGATCTACCTTGAGATCGGTAGGGTCAAACCCTAGATGGTTATGATGGTTCTGTGTCTCTACGGACTAAACCCTTTGGCTTATATAGACACCGGAGGGACCTAGGGTTACATATGGTCGGTTGCCATCAGGGGATAAACATGCCGGTTACACTAATTATTCCTTGGAGGGGACGCCAAGTCTTCGGAGGTTTCCTTCTGGTGCACGAGGTCGCCTACAATCCGGTCTTCTTGACGAGCAAAGAGTGGCCCATTAGTCCGGCCTATTAGAGATAGGCCGGCAGCCCGAGTACCCCCTAGCCCGGGACACCCTCAATAGCCCCCGAACTAGTCTTCGAAGCCGAGGTAGACGCCGGACATCATCGGCTTTGTGGACCAGTTCCCTTCCTTCCGTGACACCGGTAACAGGCCTGCATCTCCTCTGAATCGAGTTCTCAAGTGTTGCCCAGCCGCACACTCGCCGAATTATACCTTGGTCGCCGAGGATGCACTGATAACTTAGCCCCGAAGGCTAGTCGCTTCGGTGTGAATAGTACCCTCATCTGACAGCTTTTACCGAAGGGTCACACCCTGCCACGACCGTGAGTTGGTTTATGAAAAACTCGATTCACGGTTCGAGGCGGTTTTCATTGGCACGTCCCATCGATATGGAGATCGTGCCCTATTTTTAAGGGATATGATCAATAATTCGCTCTATCCCACGCGTGCATAATGGCACGATTTATACGGGGAAATGGCGAAGCCTGCGGCGCAGTAAAGGGACCCTAGGTTTTTACAGCCCATAAAAGGGGAACGGCCTCCATTTCCTCTGCACGCTCTCGCTTCTTTCTTCGCCGTTGCCTTCCCCATCTCTTGAGCTGCAGCGCCCAGATCCGCTCCCCCTCCCAAGAGCCTCTCCAGCCACCCACTCAGCCTAGCAATGGTGGACTCCAGGTCCAAGGGCAAGTGGGAGGCGTCCATCGTCACCGAGAATGCCATCTTGGAGTTGAAGGGCGCGGGCTATCTCCCAGCCAACGTCGCTCACCGCGCTCCAGAGGCAAGCCAGGTCATTCCCACGCCGCGACAGAGCGAGAGGGTGGTCTTCCTGCCCCACTTTATTAGAGGTTTGGGTTTTCCCCTCCATCCCTTCGTCAGGGCCTCATGTTTTTCTACGGGCTTGATTTCCATGATCTTGCCCCGAACTCCTTCCTGCACATCTCGGCCTTCATCATCATTTGTGAGGCCTTTCTTCGGGTCCGACCACACTCGGCCTGTGGCTGAAGATCTTCAACATCAAGCCGAAGATCGTTGATGGCCAGCAGGCGGACTGCGGGGGTGCGATGGTTAGCAAGCTTGCCCGAGTGGAGTGGACTGAGGGCACCTTCATCGAGACCGTCAAGATCTGGCAGAAGGAATGGTTCTATATCACAGAGCCAATGAGCACGGATTGGGGGGCGATTCCGGCCTTCCGATCCGGACCCCCTACGAGGCTGGTCTCATGGACCAAGAAAGGCCTCGACTGCAGAGCCGGATCGCAAAGATGATAGAGCAGGGCGTCGAGCTGCCCAACGTGATCCAGATCATGCTCTGCCGCCGAATCCTCCCATTCCAGGATAGGGCTTCCCCCATGTGGGCCTACAAGCCCGAAGACCCGGCCACCGTGCGCAACTTCTTCCGCACCTCCCATGCTCAACTGTGGAGGGTGCTATTCAAGCCGCAAAAGGACTGGCCGGCCGAGGAAGAAGACATCGGCCTCGACGTCGCAAACCCCCCGCGGGAGGTATGACTAGTTTTGTTCTTATATCCGGATTGTTCCCTTTCGATAAGGTACTCAACTTTCTCGCTTCCCATCCACAGAGCTAGCTGAAGAAGGCCGAGCAGATCGACAGCCCGGCGCCGATGCCAGAGGGGCCCAGGACGCCCCTGCTGACGGCCATGCTGGCCGTGGAGCCATACGAGGCGCCGGAGAGGAAGGAGAAAAAGAAGGACAAGAAGAGGGAGGCCAGAGAGGGCCTCCGTTCCCGAGGACCCCCGGACACTAGATCCGGGGACACCCATGCTCCCTCCGCACAAGAGGAGGAGAAGGAGCAGGGGGAGGAGGGGGAGGAAGGTGACCCCCCCCCCCCCCGATCAAAGAAGAGGGCGGTGTCCGAGGATGCCGAGGAGGAGCCGCTTCGTCCCTCCCCCAAGAGACCATGCAGGGCCAAGGTGGCCCTGTCCGTCAACAGCTCAGCTTGTGCCGAGGACTCCGAGGCCTCCGAAGAGGTTCCTCGGAGGATCCCCAGGGCCAAGCCACAGGCTCAAAGGTACACGTTCTAATATCCGCTTGAGCGTCTTCGGCCGAACTGGGCTTGATATTGATCGCCTTTTTACTTCTAACATCACAGCCCGCTGCGCGACCTCCCCACCGACCGAGTCTCGGAGAGGGATTCTCCACCGGCCGCGCTAGTGTAGAGCAGGACCGAATCACGCGCCTCGCCTCCCCCAATCGTCGAGGAGGCCGAGGAGTTCCTGTCTAGGAGGACCCCTCCCGTGCCGCACATAGGGGGAGGGGGCGACACCATCATGGCCGAGGTGAATACCTCGGCTGCCAAAGACCAGGAGGGGAGGGCCCCTCTGGTAAATGAAGAGGAGGAGCCTGGACGATCCGAGCTCTCTCCGAGGGCGGCTCCGGAGTCATCCAGGCGTCCGGAGTCGGGCACTCCGGTCTTCGAGAGGGAAGAAGCCGAAGTGCCCCCACCACCCCCTCCCGCCCCAGAGCGAGCATCGACTGGGTGGCCGTATGAGATGGAGGATGCTTTAACCAGCTCCTCTATCGCCGAAGAGCACCATGCCCTTATGGGCGCGGTGTTGCAAAGTCTTCGGTCTGTGGATAACGGACTGAAGGAGGCCTTCAGTGGCCTTCTAACGGGCTTCAAGGTGAGCAAAGTAATGCTTTTCCCTTAGAAAAGTTCTTTTGTATAAATGTATAGCCTCATACACAGTAGCCCCCAAGACTCTGACTGGCTTGAACAAAGCCGGTCAGAGGATCGAAGATCAAAATCTCGGATACTAATGTGCGTAGAGTGATGCGCAGGCGTCATCTTCGGCAGCAACCGCCAACGCCGAGGAGTTGGCCGAGCTGAATCGGAAGCTCAAAAGCTCTAAGGACGACCTCAGCCTAGTGAATAAGAGGTTCGATGAAGTGCAAGGCAAGTCTGAACTATAGTGATTATTGCAGCTATTTCCTTTTTGATAAGTAAGGTTTTAAAGTAGTCTAAACGGAGTCAACCGATTTTACTACAGGTGCCGCCGCGGAGGTGGAGAACCTCAAGGCCGCGCCGAGGACGACTCAGCTGGAGGCGGCGGAGCAGAAGTCGGCAGCCGAACAAGCAGCTGCCGAACTGGCTGTGGTGAGAACCGCTAGCCAGAAGCACGAGGACAGAGTGCTGGAAGTGCAACAAGAGCTCAAAGATGCCGTCATGAAATGTGAGGCTCTTGAGCAAAAGAATAAAGAGTAGGCCACCGAGCTATCCTCATTGGGGACGGTGGCTAAGGAAGCGCGGACGGAGGCGCGCGGCTGTCAAGAAGAACTCCGCCAAGTCAAGCTCATTGCGGATGGTAAGCCGTACTTGCTGCAAAGTGTCTTTGGTGGTAACAGGTTCGCTTTGCTCACGCGAGTGTGGCATTCCCCAGGCGCCTTTGTGGACCTCCCGAGGAGTGCGGCTGATGCGGCTAGGTTCTTCACCGCCCAGGAAGGTCGGGCCGAGCAGAGGCTGTTTTGGGCGCAATTTCAAGCGCCTGAACACCCTCCCCTCCTTAACAACCAGATGAAGCAGCTGATGGAGCTGCATCGGATGGCGGAGCCCGCGATGAAGGACCTCTGTGTCAAGCTGTGGCCTTCAGAGCCGCTGCCGAGCAGCTATTTTGGGTTGGTGCAAAGGCTGTACGACGCCACGCCCCGAATTGATGCCAGGAAGCGCTCCACGTGCATTGAGGGAGGTCGGATGGCCTTTGGCAAGACCATGGTGCACTGGCCGAAGATCAAGCCAGCCGAGATGGCCACCGGACCTCCACCCCCTGGGAAGGAGCACAGGCGCCCCGAGCAATACTTCCCCATCGTGATGGATGGTGCTCGGCCAGTAGAGGCCCAGTGCTTGAAAGATGTAATTTATGAGTAGATTTATTTTCCTTGTATCCGAGGAGTTTAAAACCTTTTGCTTTGATTGAAATGTAATGTGTTGGCTGTACATATAATGTCTGCCATGTTAATTTTGACTCCTGTGCGGTCGTTTCTGAACTGAAAGTTACCAGTCGTCGGCTTCAGCCCCCTGTGCGGATACTGCATGGGGTGTTTCCTCGTCATACCTTAACCCTTAGCCGACGTCTCGGTGCCCGGAAGCGGTTGTATGTATGGAAAACAAGGCAATCAGACTATGCGGTTTTAGTGCTTTCACTTAGCCATAGGAGCTTGACAGCGGGAGCTGGTGACTAGCCCCCAGTGTATGTGATATCCGGGTATACCGAGGTCGATACCATTATCACATGGTTCCTGTGACAGAGAATCCTTCGTTTAACACGGGCTAACCTCCAACGATTTTAGGTTTGACACTAGTCCTCGGATCGCCGACCAGTTCTCGCATATTATGGCAGTCAGTTTTTGGCTTTCTCCACTGAGGTACTTAACCAGGCTAGCTAGAAGCACAATCGCAGTGGTTCTCCCTTTACCCTCCTAGCCGAACAATGCGGAACGTAAGAGGGCAAACACAGGAGTCGGGCAACCTAACTATTGACCAAAGACACAATTCGGAACTGATTCATATAATGCAATATCTGTGACGCCGAGCACATATAATAAAAGTTGGCGCCGGAGTAAAGTTTGAGGCAAGATTTATGTTCGAGCCCCCGGTCTATTAGCCGGTCACTAAAAAAAGGAACGTATCGCAAATAGTTTACTTTGGCCTGAAAAGCGGAAAGGAATATGCAGCACGAACGAATGCACAATTACCGTAGAAGAGCTTGGTATTTATTTCCTTTTAATTTGTAATGTCTATCCGTACAATCCGAACTGCCGAAGTAACTTTTACAGATACGTTAAAGAATAATATATAAGAGGAAAGGTTTACACAGGGCCTTCATGAGTGGTTTGACGTCCCTACTACGCCCTGCTGCACGTCTGCGCCTTCGCTCTTTATGAAGCTTCCGTATGAGTGAAGTTGTCGATTGTGTGCTCGGCGGAAGTAGTAATGTTCGGCAGACGAGCCCTTGAGAAAGGGTTTTGAGGAATCGCCGCACTGTGTCAGCTTAACGCTGATCAGGCCCTAGATGGTACCTGTAGTTGATGTTAATCCAAGAACATCTATCGGCCATGGCTCGGTCGAACTGAGCTCTTGGCCTTTGAGTCATGTGTCCCCACAACTGCCATGGGATCTTGAGCGCGAAGTTGTGCACTCGAGGCATGTATTTCGCGGCTGGGTAGGCCATGCTGTGGGGCGCGTATCCCTATTTAGGGTGAGCACGGGAGTGCTCCGGGGCTGAGCTTGGGCGCGTTTGCGTGCGTCCAGTGCCTTGGGGGTAGACTGGGCCTGCAACGCTTCTTCGGCGGCTTGGACTTCGGCGGCTAGAGCCGCCGTGTGTTCCTCTGTTCGGAGCGAGCGTTCGGTATTGCCATTGATGGTAATAACACCCTTTGGTCCTGGCATCTTGAGCTTCAAGTACGCGTAGTGTGGGACGGCGTTAAAGCGGGCGAATGCTGTCCGACCGAGGAGTGCGTGATAACCACTGCGGAAAGGGACAATATCGAAGATCAAGTCCTCGCTGCGGAAGTTATCGGGCGAACCGAAGACTACTTCCAATGTTATGGATCTCGAGCAGCGTGCTTCGACGCCTGGGATTACACCTTTAAAGGTGGTGTTACTGGGTTTAATCCTTGACGGGTCAATCCCCATTTTCCTCACTTTGTCTGAGTAAATCAGGTTGAGGCTACTGCCTCCGTCCATAAGGACTCTGGTGAGGTGAAATCCGTCCACGATGGGGTCGAGCACCAGAGCCGCTGTTCCTCCATGACGGATACTGGTCGGATGGTCTCGACGGTTGAAAGTGATCGGGCAAGCCGACCACGGGTTGAATTTCGGGGCTACAGGCTCTAAGGCGTAGACATCCCGGAGTGCTCGTTTCCGCTCCTTCTACGGTATGTGTGTGACGTAAATCATGTTCACGGTTTTTACCTCTGGAGGGAACTGCTTTTGGCCTCCATTGTTCGGCCCGCGAGGTTCATCGTCATCTGTTGACACACGAACACATCACATGTACCCTCGACGCCGGGGGTGATGCACCGCAGCTCACGTCGAAGGAGGTCCGACCGGCAGCACGATACGCAAGACAGCCGGCGGACGCTTTTGAAGACCTGAAACCCCACACGCCCGGGAGGGACCCCGTCAGGGAGTGCGGCGGCTATGGGATGCTCTAGGTCGATTCGCTCGCCCCTAGAGCCTCGGGATTCGCAGCTCTCCAACACGAAGAACGACGAAGAACGAGGAAGCAATAACGAGGGAGAGACAAAACGTAGATGAAAAAGTAGTAGATTGATTTGTTCGATTGTGTGTTGTTCAATCGGCCGTCACCTCCATCATATATATGAGGCGGCTGGACTTTCCGTACAAGTAAAGGATTCATCTAGGCTTTCCTTACAAGAAAATTACATCAATTCACGTCCTAGAGTCCTGGTTCTAGTCTAACTCGGATTTAGTCTGAATCTGGCAAAACTTTCGTCTTGCTTCTTGCGTGAGTCGTGGAATTTGCATATAACCTCCGATTGAGATGATCAAAATACCAAATTTGTGCGCTTCGACGAGACGAACAACTCTTCTGTTGATCATTTTTCCATCCGAGGTCATCTAGATAATCCTTTGGGCCTATCTTCATCTTCTGTTTGGATTTTCATTCAAACCGTCAAGCCTTTCAAAACCGGCAAGCTCTCAAAACCGGCAAGCATCCAAAACCGGCAAGCACCGAAACCGGCAAGCACTCAAACCGGCAAGTACTTAAAACCGGCAAGCATTCAAAACTAGCAAGCTCGCAAAACCGGCAAGCATTCGAAATCGGCAAGCACTCAAAACCGGCAAGCTCTCAAAACCGGCAAGCACTCAAAATCGGCAAGCACCCGAAACCGGCAAGCATCCGAAACCGGCAAGCATTTGAAACCGGCAAGCATTTGAAACCGGCAAGCACTCAAAACCAGCAAGCTCTCAAAACCGGCAAGCTTTTCACGCCGGCAAGCTTTTCACTCGGCCGGCAAGCTTTACTTCCCGGCAAGCTTCGTTCAGCCGGCAAAACTTGACCGTGCCAAAATCTGGCGTCAACACATGCCCCCCTGTATTTCGGCAAAGCTTGTATGCCGAAAAATAATTTGCATTATGCCTGTTCCGAGGACGATGTCAACACTCCATCGGCCATTTTAAATTTTCTTAGGGCGACAAGCATATATCGGCCATGTTTTATGCTAAGGGCGATAATCATATATCGGCCATTGGCTACTTAGGCTTCTTGCCACACACTCGGGTGGTACTTCTTCAAATATTTGCCATTGAGAGCTCGAGGTAACAATGTACCTTGTACGGATTCCACCAAATATGAGTTTCCGGGAACTACTCTTGTAATCCTAAAAGGACCTTCCCAACTTGGAGACCACTTCCCGAATTTTCTGTCTTTTGAACCAATTGGTAGAATCACCTTCCACACGAGATCGCCAACCTGAAAATTCTTCAACTTGACCTTCTTATTGTAAGCTCTTGCCACCCTCAACTTATCCCTTTCTATGGCCTTCAAAGCAGCCAAACGCTTATCGGCAACTTCGTCAATATTGTCCATCATCAAGTTATAAAAGTCCATCGCCGATAAATCATTTTGTTTGGCTATTCTCAAAGCATTCAAATTCACTTCCACTGGTAAAACGGCCTCTTGACCATATACGAGCTCATATGGAGTTACCTTTGTCGCACCATGCTTTGAGATTCGATGTGCCCACAAGGCCTCGGACAATAGCTCATGCCATCTCCTTGGATTATCCTCAGTCTTCTTCTTGATGAGCTTGATCAATATTTTATTGCTAGACTCAGCTTGTCCATTGGCTTGGGCATAATACGGAGAGGAATTGAGCAACTTTATCTTATATAATTCGGCAAATTCTCTAACTTGATGTGACATGAAAGATGAACCTTGATCCGTAGTTAATGTTTGAGGAATGCCGAATCTATGAATAATGTGCTCACTTATGAATTGAATTACCTCCGTATGCGTCATATTTTTGAGAGGTATTGCTTCAGACCATTTAGTGAAATAATCAGTTGCCACCAGCACGAACCGATGCCCCTTTGAAGAAGAAGGATGAATCTCTCCAATAAAGTCTAATCCCCAACCTCTAAAAGGCCACGGCTTGATAATAGGATGTAACATAGCAGCGGGAGCCAACTGAATATCACCAAATTTTTGACAAGCTTCACATCCTTTATAATACCTGAAGCAATCATTAATCATCGTCGGCCAATAAAACCCAGCCCATCGCAATAACCATTTCATCTTGGGAGCCGACTGATGAGTGCCACAAATTCCTTCATGAACCTCTCCCATAGCAACTCTCGCTTGGTCCTCATCCAAGCACTTCAAAAGAACATCATCAACCGTTCGGCGATAAAGATCATCATCTCTCATCGTGTATTTGAAAGCCATACGCCGAACAGTCCTGTCCACCCTTTTACTAGGATCACACAAATAATCAATAATGGGTTTCCTCCAGTCTTGACTTTCTCCTGCATTAAACTTTTCGTTAGTGGCCGAAACGGTGGGCTCCGGTTCGGCCTCTCCTATGCTGGCAAGACTAGACATCGGCCTTTGAGAAATATGAAACATGCCATGATCAACATGATAGCCTGATGCTTGTTGTGCCAACTCATTTGCTCTCCAATTGTCATGCCTAGATATATGAGCAATGCTAAAACAATCCAAAGTAGAAATTATATCTAGACATTTATCAAGATAAACATTAAGTGATTCGTCAAAACATTGAAAGACTTTGGATATTTGTTGCACTACTAACAACGAATCACCAAAAGCCTCAATATGTGTAGCACCTATGGCAAGCAACATCTCTAAACCGAATAACAATGCTTCATATTCGGCTTGATTATTTGTACAAAAATATTCTAAGCGGCATGAGGCTTCAAAAACAGCACCATGAGGAGATATATAAACAATACCAACACCTTGGCCATTGCTACAAACTGAACCGTCAAAATATAATCTCCATGGTACTAACGAGACAAGGTTTATATCAATATCTTGCTTGTCATCAATCCGATGCTCAACAATAAAATTAGCAACGATTTGGCCTTTCATGGATTTCAAAGTTTCATAAGCCAAATCATACTCAATTAAAGCATAAGCCCACTTGCCAATTCTACCACTAAGAATTGGTCTATGCAACATGTATTTAATGACATCGGTTTGACAAGCTACTACGCAAGCACTCAGCACTAGATAATGTCTCAATTTTGTGCAAGCATAATATAAGCATAGACATAATTTTTCAATAAATGTATACCTTGTCTCAGCATCTGATAGGCGTCTGCTCAAATAAGTAATAGCATGCTCTTTTCCTTCGGTCTCTTGAGTCAAAACAGCACCAATAACACCTTCCTCTGCTGCAATGTAAAGCCTAAAGGGCTCCCTATGCTTAGGCGCTTTCATCACCGGAGGAGTGCACAAATAATTCTTGATCATATCAAACGCTTCTTGCTGTTTTGCCCCCCAAGTAAAGTCAACATCATTCTTTAACCGAAGTATAGGAGTAAATGCATCAACTTTCCCTGATAAATTAGCTATGAATCTCCTCAAATAATTGACCTTGCCGAGGAACTTTTGCATATCTCTCTTACATGTTGGAGCCTCCACCTTTTGTATAGCTTCTATCTTTTTGGGATCAATCTCTATGCCATCTTCATGAATAATGAAACCCAAAAACTTGCCAGCCGACACGCCAAATGCACACTTCAAAGGATTCATTTTCAGTCCATATTTCTTCATCCTTTCAAAAGCTAAACGCAAATCGGCTAAGTGAGACTCAAAAGCATCCGATTTGACAACAATATCATCAATATAGACTTCAAGTATAACACCGAGTAAATCATGAAAAATTAAATTCATAGCCCTTTGATATGTGGCACCGGCATTCTTTAATCCAAAGGTCATCACTGTCCACTCAAATAAACCAAGGAAACCGGGGCACCGAAAAGCCGTTTTGGACATGTCCTCTTCGGCCATAAAAATCTGGTTGTACCCCGCATTGCCATCAAGAAAGCTAATGACCTTATGTCCAGAAGCATCATTAATAAGCATATCAGCTATAGGCATGGGATACTCGTCTTTGGGTGTAGCTCTATTCAAATCTCTGAAATCAATGCACACCCTCAGCTTGCCGGAGCCTTTCTTTTCCACTGGTACAATATTAGAAATCCACTCAGCATACCTGCAAGGTCTAATAAAATTAGCTTTAAGCAAACGACCGATCTCTTCCTTGATCCGGTCATACGTTTTTGGATTAAACTTTCTGGCCGATTGTTTGTAAGGTCTAAAACCGGCCTTTATAGGTAACCGATGCTCCACTAGCTCTCGGCTTAAACCTGGCATTTCATGATACTCCCATGCAAAGCAACAAATATATTCTTTCAATAGCTCGATTAACTTGGCTTTACAATCGGCTTTCAAATTTTTGTTTTCAAATGTCGGTCTAGGAACTGAACCATCCCCTATATCTATCTCTTCCAATGGATCGGCCGATGTAAAACGTTGTCCAAGTTTATCCATATCATCTAACTCTTCAATAGACTCATACATATCGTTCTCCCTGGCCCGATATTCTGTAAGTCGCTTTTGTAACCATTCAGAGTTAGGATCCATTTAAATACATTATACTTTGGAGCCGATTTCCACCAACCGGCTTTAAAGAAACGGGCACAAAACCACTCTTGGTGGCGCTGAGAAAATCAAACTCCGATAAGTCCCGTCCCGTCAAGCAAGTAGCATTGGGGTGTTGCCAATCCACCGATGCATCGGCTAAAGCAACGCAAGCCGAATTATCCACATGAATGACTTCCACTTCATCATCAACCCATTGAATTAAAAACTGGTGCATAGTGGATGGCACGCATTGGTTTGCATGAACCCAATCACGGCCTAGTATGACGTTGTAGTTACCTTGTACCTCGGCGACAAAGAACGCAGTAGCCAAAGTTTTGCTCCCAACCGTAAGCTCCACATACATCACACCTTTGGCTTCGGTTTTCTCTTTGCCTTCAAATCCATTAAGCACCATATTGGTCTTGATCAATTCTTCATCGGGCAAACCCAATTTCTTGAAGACCGAATAGGGCATGAGATTCACCACAGCACCACCATCGATAAGCATCCGAGTAAGTGGCGATCCATTAATATGACCTCTGAGGTACAACGGCTTCAAGTGTATCACTGGCTCTTTTGGCTTTTCAAATATTGCATTCTTAGGGCCAAAATCCAGCTGAGCCACCTCCCCTTCTTCATCTACAACATGAAACTCAGCGGGTAAGTAATACACCATATTGATATCCATACCTTCGTGGACCGGTGTAGGCTCATAATCCAACATATCGTCTTCTTCCTCGGGCGTGTTCATCGATTCTGAAATCTGTCCGAGCGAAGTGGAATCAATAGGTGTTGCGGACGATGTAATAGCGGTGGCATCGTCCTCCTTTGGTGGTGTAGGTGCTGCTGTGACAGATGTAGAAACCACTACACCTTGTATTTGTTTAGGCATCCATACTTGTTTTGTAGGTACCATGGGCCGAATGTCATTGAACAATTTATCTATTTGCTTCTCGGCCTCCTGTTCTGCCATCTCCTGACTCCTTAACCTCTGTAGTTTCCTCTTTTGTGTTTTTGTTAGCCCTGAAGGACACCACTTAGGTTGCATATATTTTGGATCTTTGGGCTTGGCTTTGCTTGTGCTAGCTTCATGATCATTAGCCGAGTGCTTTGGCGCGATAGCAAGTATCGGCTCAGCAGGGTTGCTATGCACAACTGGCTGTTGTATGGTGAATGTTTCAGTACCCAAGATGAGTGAGTCAGTATCGATTTTTTCTTTGCCTTTTCCAGACTCGACCGCTGCACTTGGTGATTTAGCACGCCACACTTGCTTGCTGATCCTTTCTTGATTGTTCTGCATCGGCCGATTGACACCATTGTTCAAACGGCCTTGTGTGGGATGAGAAAGCCTCTCACGAATAGGCCTCCTTGGTTCTGCCCACCCTGGATGAAAAGCATAAGGGGCCATTGAGGGCTGCTCCCATCCTCTATTGAATCCTCCCATGTAGTATGGCGCATAGGGAGGTGGCGCCATCCATGGTCCTGGTGCCCACGACCCATATGGCCTTGTGTGATGCTGAAATTCTTGTCTCGGAGGTGATCTTGAGCGCTTCAAATTTGATGACCGGTTAGAGCTAGAACCGGCCGCTTGATTAGCATATTTCGACAGCAACGTATCAAAAGTTGGCTTGATTCTCTTGTGTTGTACTCTAGCTTCATTCGTCTTCCACTTGCCAATTTCTGGACTCTTGGGCTTAACAAATTTAACACGAGTATTTTCTTGCACTTGTGGTTGCCCCCTGAGTGTAGGATTCCTGATGATGATCTTGATTACTTCCTTGCCATCGGGCTGCTTGTCAAGCACGACCTGTCTCCCCAATACCTTGTTGTCCTCTTCGCTTTTCCTGGGCTCACCTATGACAACATTGGACTTATTAGCAGATTCAGCTACTTCTGGCCGAATGAGCAACTTCTTCCCCTCCATATCCATGGTGTTCATTGGAAAGGGCTGTTTATCAACTTGCATCTCCGAAAAGTTCAATCATCCGTCATTAATGGCCGATTGTATCTGTCGTCGAAAAACATTGCAATCATTAGTAGCATGAGAAAAGGAATTATGATACTTGCAATAAGCTCTCCGTTTTAGCTCTTCAAACGGCGGTAAAGTATGAGATATCCTAATAATCTTAGCCTGCAGCAAAGCATCAAATATTTTATCACACTTAGCAATGTTAAAAGTAAACTTCATTTCTTCATCACGATTCTTATGAATCGGTTTCAGATCATTGCAAGTAAATGGTTTGGCTTTGGATGGCCAAACAAATTCAGTAGCATAAATATCACCCTCATCGTCCGAGTGATCACTATCATATTCAACCATATTCATCTTAGGACGATCAGCTTTATATCTATGCACTTCTTTGAGATCTTTACTTCGGCTTTCCTGAGCCAAAGCCCTCTGTAAGACTTGGTTGATATTTAAGAACTCGTAGCCTTCTAGCTTCTCTCTAATGTGAGTCTTTAAACCATTAAGCACAAGATCTGCCAAGTCTCTCTCGGTTATCACCAAACTATAACACCGTTTTTTTGTCTCTCTAAATCTCTTGACGTAAACGGAGACCGATTCATCATGCTTCTGCTTAACCGATGTAAGATGTGACAACTTAAGTTCATTGTCGCCGCTATAAAAGTGATCATGAAATTTCTGTTCTAGTTGCGACCATACACGAATAGAGCCATGCGGCAAAGAAGAAAACCATGAAAATGTAGTGCCAGTCAATGATAAAGGAAATAAACGCACTTTCAATTCATTTAGCGAGCCTGCTTCACCTAATTGTGCCAAATATTGACTAACATGCTCCCATGTGGTTTTCGTGCCCTCTCCATTGAACTTAACAAAATCTGGAATTTTATATCCTGGAGGGCACTGGATTGCATCAAAGTACTCGGGATACGGTTTTTGGTAAATCCGATTCCTAGGTAATTCAACACCAAAATTTTCCCGAAGCATCTTAGCCATCTCTTCTCTAAAATTAGCTAAAGCATCGTCCGTAGTAGACGATGAAACTTGCTGCAGTGGCATAGGTGGAGTAGGATTGCTAGCTGTAGGTAGGAACTGTGGCACGTATGCTGAACCATAGTTCGGCAATAACCTAGCAGCGTTTGCACCAATAGGTAGGGTTTGGTTCGGCGTTGCCACCGAACTTGGCACATTCATGACAGGACTAATAGGTGCAGCCACAATTTGATTTGTATGAGTAGGATAATAATTCATCGGCATGGGAGGTGCCGATGAAAGAGGTAAAGCTTGACTAGGGTTTTCTGCACTAGCATGCATGCCAACATTACCACTAGATAATTGAGACATATTTTTCTGAGCATTGGTATTCTCTAAGAAAGTTTGATAAACTAGATTATTACCATCAGCAATACGACTTTCAATCTCAGCCCACTGCTCAGGAGAAAAGGTAGTACTTACAAGGGGTTTAACCTGCTCGTCATGAAGAGCAGGGAGCTTGATTTCTCCAATCGGAGTGATATTGCCTTGGCGATCCTTCTTGAAGTTTTCAAGAAATTCCTGCAGCTCCTTCTCTTCACGTGCCTTCTTGTACTCCTCATAGATTCGGCGATGGTCGGCCGATAGCTCATCAAGACTGGGCTTAATGATGTTACCGGCGTCTACCTCAGATGGCTTGGACATGATGGATGATGATGATGATTGACCTTTCAGTCCCCAGCGGAGTAGCCAAAAAGTGTGTTGACACACGAACATGTCACGTGTACCCTCGACGCCGGGGGTGATGCACCGCAGCTCACGTCGAAGGAGGTCCGACCGGCAGCGCGATACGCAAGACAGCCGGCGGATGCTTTTGAAGACCCGAAACCCCACACGCCCGGGAGGGACCCCGTCAGGGAGTGCGGCGGCTATGGGCTGCTCTAGGTCAATTCGCTCGCCCCTAGAGCCTCGGGATTCGCAGCTCTCCAACAGGAAGAACGATGAAGAACGAGGAAGCAATAACGAGGGAGAGACAAAACGTAGATGAAAAAGTAGTAGATTGATTTGTTCGATTGTGTGTTGTTCAATCGGCCGTCACCTCCATCATATATATGAGGCGGCTGGACTTTCCGTACAAGTAAAGGATTCATCTAGGCTTTCCTTACAAGAAAATTACATCAATTAACGTCCTAGAGTCCTGGTTCTAGTCTAACTCGGATTTAGTCTGAATCTGGCAAAACTTTCGTCTTGCTTCTTGCGCGAGTCGTGGAATTTGCATATGACCTCCGATTGAGATGATCAAAATACCAAATTTGTGCGCTTCGACGAGACGAACAACTCTTCTGTTGATCATTTTTCCATCCGAGGTCATCTATATAATCCTTTGGGCCTATCTTCATCTTTTGTTTGGATTTTCACTCAAACCGTCAAGCCTTTCAAAACCGGCAAGCTCTCAAAACCGGCAAGCATCCAAAACCGGCAAGCACCGAAACCGGCAAGCACTCAAACCGGCATGTACTCAAAACCGGCAAGCATTCAAAACCAGCAAGCTCGCAAAACCGGCAAGCATTCGAAATCGGCAAGCACTCAAAACCGGCAAGCTCTCAAAACCGGCAAGAACTCAAAATCGGCAAGCACCCGAAACCGGCAAGCATCCAAAACCGGCAAGCATTTGAAACTGGCAAGCACTCAAAACCAACAATCTCTCAAAACCGGCAAGCTTTTCACGCCGGCAAGCTTTTCACTCGGCCGACAAGCTTTACTTCCCGGCAAGCTTCGTTCAGCCGGCAAAACTTGACCGTGCCAAAATCTAGCGTCAACATCATCCTCGCTGCGGGGACCCTTGCCCTGCTTCTCGGCTGTGATCTTGCCGGCCTGTTTGATTACCCAACAGTTGCGGTTGGTGTGGTTGGCGGGCTTATCCGAGGTACCGTGGATCTGGCAGGGCCTGTCCAAGATTTTGTCTAATGCGGTCGGACCGTCCCGGTTTCCTTTAGAAGGTTTCTTCCGCGGTCCTGACTTCGAGCCACTGAACCCGGTGTTTACCGCTGCATCATCGGCTTCACTGCCGTTGTTAGTGTGCCGGCGTTTATTATTCTTGTTGCGCCGGGGCTTCCTGTTCCCGTCCCGGGCTTCTGAAGTGCCGGGGTCTTCGGGATGGTTGCTTCGATGAGCTAACCAACTATCTTCACCCACGCAAAAGCGGGTCATTAGGGAGGTGAGAGCCGACATTGTTCTCGGCTTATCCTGGCCGAGCTGGCGGGCGAGCCACTCGTCCCGAATACTGTGCTTAAATGCGGCGATTGCTTCGGCGTCCGGACAGTCGACAATTTGGTTGTTTTTGGTCAGGAACCGGTTCCAGAATTGCCGAGCTGACTCCCCGGGCTGTTGGACCACGTGGCTCAGGTCGTCGGCCTCCGGCGGCCGAACATAGGTGCCCTGAAAGTTAGCTCGGAATGCATCCTCGAGCTCCTCCCAGCTCTCGATGGAGTTTTCGGGTAGGCTGTTCAACCAATGCCTTGCTGGTCCTTTGAGTTTCAACAGTAAATATTTAATGGCGTGGAGATCATCTCCTCGGGCCATATGAATGCGGAGAACAAAATCTTCGATCCACACGGCTAGGTCAGTTGTCCCATCGTATGGTTCTATATTCACGGGTTTAAACCCTTCGGGGAACTGATGCTGCATCACCTCGTCAGTGAAGCACATTGGGTGTGCGGCGCCCCTGACCCGGGCCACGTCGCGCCGGAGATCGGTTGTCATCCGGGCACGGTGCTGCTCCCGAGCTCTGTCGTTCCTGTCGCGCCAGGCTTGGTATCCGTCCCGTCCGGCGGGCGCGTGTCCTATGGATCCATAGATGGATCTTGACTGGATTCCTCTGGCGTTCAGGTCACGGCGCAGATCATATTGGTCATCCGGTTGAACCGGGTCTTTGCCTGCTCGACGAGGAGGCGCGGGTGGGTATTCGGTTTCTCCGGTCACCCTATCCCGTCCTCGAGGGGGCGCGGGTGGGAGTTCGGTTTCCCCAACCGTCCTATCCCGTCCTCGAGGGGGGCGGTCGGGCTGACTTGCGTAAGTTCGTCTGGGAGGCATGGGCTCAAGGGCCTCATCCTCGAATTCTGGGAGCAGACGTCGCCGTGGGTAACTCTTGTATTGACCCTGACGTTGATCATCAAGGCCTTCTTCAGCAGCTAAGACCATCGTCCATCTGTCGTTGAGCGTATCCTGTTCGGCTTTTAGCTGTTGTTGCTTCCTCTTCAAGCTTCAGGTAGTAGCGATGAGTTGCCGCTTGAATCTCTCTTGCTCCAGGGGGTCCTCTGGGACGATGAAGTCCTCGGGTCCGAGGCTATCCTCCTCCTCGGACGGAGGGAGGTAATTGTTGTCCTTAGAGTCCTCGGGGTCCTCAGGGCCGCCCTGGTCCTCGTGCCCTTCAGGGGCGTCATGGCGCTGTTCGGGGGTGTTGTCACCGAGCTCTCCATGTTATCCGGAGTGTCGTTATCTCCGGTGCCGTTTGTGTCTGTGTTATTTTCCTTGCCCTTTCCTCGCCCTCTGGCTCGCCGTCGTCGGCGTTTGGGCGGTTCCTCGGTGGGGCCGTCGCTGTCATTCATGGTCGTGTCGCCGTCCTTCTTGGGGGTGTCGACTATGTAAATGTCGTAGGTGGAGGTGGCGGTCCACCTTTCGGTGTTGGAGGTGGCAAGGGAAGGAGCCGTATAAGGCGGGACGTCGATATCCTCGTCCATGTCATCGGCCTCCTCGGAGGCGTAGTCCAGCATGTCGGTTAAATCCTCGACAGTGGCTACCAAGTGGGTGGTGGGTGGGACGTAAAATTCCCCGCGGTTGGCCTCCTGTCCGACCTGCTCCTGGTCTGAGGATGGGCCATCCGCGATACTCATCGTCTGGATCCGATCTAATATCTCGCTAAAAAGCGAGAGGTCCACCGGACCCATCCTTGGGCATACTTCGGAGTCGAACTATGGTGTGCCGGCGTCGGAAGTGTGCTCGGCCAAGGGTGGCCCTTGGTTTCCTGGCGCCGGAGTTGGATCCGAACTGAAGGCCAGATCCGAACTGGGGATCGGCCCAGAAACGGGGCCGAGGAAAGGATCCGAGGTTAAGGCGTCGGGGTTATTAGGTTTCTCAGGTAAAGCTGAGAGCCTAGTAAGGACCAGATCGCCCCGAGAATCGGCGACGTACTCTAGGTTGCCGAACCTGATTTCCTGCTCAGGGGCGAAGCTGTCGACTTGGTCAAGGTGACCGGTCGGATCGGCGTGCAGCACAATGCTGTCGAACGCGAAGAGCTGTCCGGGGACGAAGATGTCCCCGCTGTGGATGCCATCTCTGATGAGAAGGCGAGCCATTGATCCTTGGTGACCCACGGCCGAACTCTCAATGAAAGCACCAATGTCGGTACCAAAACCGGCAGATCTCGGGTAGGGGATCCGAACTGCGGGTCTAGGAATCAATGAGTAACAGGGAACGTAGAGACATCGATTTACCCAGGTTCGGGCCCTCTCGAAGAGGTAAAACCCTACGTCCTGCTAGATTGTATTGATGTGATTGTATGAAGGTTACAGAGTTGATCTACCTCGAGATCGGATGGGCTAAACCCTAGATGGTTATGATGGTTCTGTGTCTCTATAGACTAAACCCTATGGGTTATATAGACACCGGAGGGACCTAGGGTTACATATGGTCGGTTACCATCAGGGGATAAACATGCCGGTTACACTAATTATTCCTTGGAGGAGACACCAAGTCTTCGGAGGTTTCCTTCTGGTGCACGAGGTCGCCTACAATCCGATCTTCTTGACGAGCAAAGAGCGGCCCATTAGTCCGGCCTATTAGAGATAGGCCGGCAGCCCGAGTACCCACTAGCCCGGGACACCCTCAGATAGCAGGAATGGTATCAACAGTAGTTACAAAAACAGGCTATGCATCAGAATAGGTATTTCGGAACAATAACTGTAGCAATTCTAATGCAAGCATTAGGGGAAAGAATAGGTGATATAGGCATGTTCAAGGGGGTTTGCTTGCCTGGAAGCTCTGCGGCAAAAGAGGGGTCATCGGGGATGTAGCAGTCCTCAGGGGCAGCGTCGGTCTCGGGGTCTACCGGAGAGAAGAGCGGAAGAAACAATAAATAAAAAGCAAACAAATGCAACACAGATGCATGGCATGGCAATATGCTGTGCTGGCGGTGACCTATCGCAGTGCTACACGTTAGGGACGGAGCGGGAAAATATCTGAGAATATTTTCCCGGCTTTTAGGCATCTGTCAGACAGATGAACCGGAGGGGAAGGTTCCATGTTTGTGGTGTTGTGGGCATGTGACAGCTACATGGCGGCATATTCGGGTTCGTCTCGTTTTTCTGATCAACTTTCATGTAGAAAACTTTTTGATCCGAGCTACGGTTTATTTTCTATGATTTTTGAAAGATTTAAACCATTTTCTGAAAATCCTGGAAATTAAATCAAATTCGAAAATAACAGAAAAGGCTTTATTACGTCAGCATTGGGTCAGCATGACATCAGCAGTCAACCCAGCCGGTCCAGGTCAAACCTGACAGCTGGGTCCCACATGTCAGTGACTCTGGGCTAAACAGAGATTAATTAAACTAATTAGAGGTTAATTAATAGGTGGGGCCCCACTGTCAGTGTCTAATTAAGTTAACAGATTAATTTTAATTATAAAAACATTAACTAACGGGTGGGGCCCGCCTGTCAGTGACACTGTGCTGCCCAGTCAGCATGTTGACCAGTCAACGTGGTCAACTGGGGCCCCTGGGCCCACTGGTCAGTGACCCAGGGGGTGCCCATGTGGCGGCCAGGTCAGCGGCGGCCGGCGTTTAGACGCCGGCGACCGAAAAACACGGCGGAGGGCCTTGGGCCTCGCCGGAAAACGCATACAGGGGCCAAATCGAGTGTGGCCGGTGCCGTTCGAACGAGCACTCGACGCCGCGTCGATTGGTGGTGGTGGTGTCGCCGGAGACGGCCGGAAACGACGACAGCGAGCAGCGCGGCAGATGCCGGCGTACGGGTGTGGTCGGGATTGGCGATGCGGTGCACGGTAAAGCAAACGGGCGACGGCGTTGGGCTCCTATGAGCTCCAGGAGCTCGCCCACGAGCTCGGACGCGTGCAACAGTGGCTGCGGCCACGGCGGCGAGCTCAATGGCGGCGACGCGTTCGGCCGCGGTGAGTTAGCTAGCTAGGGGGCGTGCGCGCGATCAAACGGAGAGGGGGAGAAGGGAGAGAAGCTCACCGAGCGGCACACGGAGGCCGGTGAGAGCTTAGGAGCTGCAGACGTCGCCGGAATCGGAGGAGATCGCCGGCGACCCGAGGAGGAAGAAGGCGGCGCGGATCCATTCGGTGGGGCTCCTCGGCTTGCGTTCGTGGCCGTAGTCGACATAGCGGAGCACGGCGGAGAGCTAGGACATGGCGGCGAGGCATGAGGTGGACGGCGGCCACGGAAACGACGACGAGTGGCGACGGAGGCGCTCGGGTGCGGTTGGGATCGAGAGGGGGAGAGACGATGGAGGAGGGGGGAGTGGATGAGGACGACAGGGAGGCCGAGGAGCTCCCTCTTATCCACTCGGCGGCGCTGTAGCATCGCCGTGTGGGCCATTCGCCGGAGCACGCACGCGCGGCCGGTGGCACGGCGACACGCACAGGAGAGAGAGCGGGAGGAGGGAGAAAGGCCGGGGTGGGCCGGCCAGGCCGCACTGTGGACTTTAAAGCCCATCTGCACAGTAAGTTCCCTCTTTTCCTTTATTCTTTTCTGTTTTTCATTTTACAGAATGGTTTTGCAAATGTTTGAGCTGCCAAAAGACTTTTGTAAAATATGTGACTTGGCCACATAAATACTAGGCAATATACTGCACTGCCACAAAAAGTTTGGGCAAAGTTTGAATCCATTTGAATTTTTCATAAATGAAATGACATTTAAATTGCTGTTTTTGCACTATTTTAAATGCTCTAGCCCATTTTAGCAAATAGGTGATGTTGTTTTCCTGAACAAATATTTGTTTTGGAATATATGCTAAAACATGAACTATTTTTCAGCAATTTTTGAGCAACTTCAAATTTCACTTATGATTTGAATTGAATTTGGTGGTGGAATTTGAAATGAGATATGAATCCACATTGATCAATCATTGCAAATCAACTTGACTTAGCACAATCATTATAGATCACTGTTGCTCATTACACAGGGGTGTTACATCCCTCCTCGTCATGTAGACCGCCGGGATGATGAAGATGGCCTCCGGTGATGATTTCCCCCTCTAGCAGGGTGCCAGAATAGGGCTCCAGATGGTATTTCTTTGGTACAGAGGCTTGCGGCGGCGGCGGCGAAGTTCTAGGTTTATTTCTGGGGGTTTCTCTATTTATAGGATTTTTCAGCGTTGGAATCACACGAAAAGGAGCTACGAGGGCCCCACAAGGCAGCACGGCACGACCCCCCAGGCCGCACCGTGGTGCCTTGTGAGCACCTCGTGAGGCTTCTGGTCCTTCCACGAAGCTTCGGGGGTCTCTTTTGGTCCCAAAAAAATCGTCAAAAAGTTTCGTCCAATTCCGAGAACTTTTATTTCTGCACAAAAAACAACACCATGGTAGTTCTGCTGAAAACAGCGTTAGTCTGGGTTAGTTCTAATCAAATCATACCAAAACCATATAAAATTGTTATAAACATGGCATGAATACTTCATAAATTATAGATACGTTGGAGACGTATCAGGCCCAAATTCCCATTGCCAAAGGTTTAGAGAGAAGGTCAATATTATGTTAGGAACACAACAATGACTATCATAGACAAAAGAAATCAAGCATTAGCGATCGCTTCAAAAACACCAACCCGAGGCATACCAGGTACAATAGCAAGATTGTCTGTCTGCGTTATTCAACCGCTCAACTACCTATGCAGCACTGAGCGCAAGCCTATGCCTCGCAATTAAGGGAAAAATAGAATAATGATTGGGGTTTTAAGAAGTCAAAAACATAGAAAGTCTTGCATCAACACACCTGACCATTAGGCTATGGAGAAGGCCTTATGATCGATGTTAACACAAGGAGTAGTGATCGCCATGCAACTAGGATGCACATAGAGCTATGAATATGTGAAAGCTCTCCTATGGACTAAGTGGGGTGCATCCAACTTGCTTGCTCATGAAGACCTCGAGCATTTGAGGAAGCTCATCATTGGAATATACAAGCCAAGTTTTTTAATGTAAATTCCCACTAGTATGAAACATGAAGCTCATGAAACTTTGTGATATACAATGGATGAAGTGGTGCTACTGTGAAGCACAAGCGTATACTAAAAAGGATAATGGTGTTGCTGCTTCTCTCATCCTCACTTTTCTCCCTTTTTTCTTTTTTTTCTTTTTTTTCTTTTTTTCCTTTTATTTTTTTTCCTTTTTTTCCTTTCTTCTTCTTTTTTTTTTTTTTTTTGTGGCACCTCCGTGGTGCATCTTTTATTTGGTCTCTTTTTTTGGGTAGAAGCAACACCTTACAATGATGAATAATACACTTCACAATGACTCACTTCAACTGAATGTAATCATAACTCAAAACTGAAAACATGAGGGAAACTCTATATGATGAATGCCTCTAGCGGTGTACCAGTATGTGCAATGATCCGCGTAGCATAGATCTCAAAAAACGGACAAGCCATGAAAATATCGAGCTAGCCATACTATGATCATGCAAGGCAAATAAAAAACATGTCTCTAATCATGTAATGTAATATGATGGTAGTGCATGGCGATATGCTCAGAATGGCTATGAAATGCCATGTAGGTTGGTATGGTGGCTGTTTTAAGGAGATGTGGTGTTTTATGTGTAGGAGAACAAGAGAAAGTCCTCCCATGGGTTTGGATATACCTGCGAAGTTTGCGCCAAGTCTCAATGTGAGAGTGGGCAATGCACGGTACAGTAGAGGCTAGCAAATAAAAGATAAACGAAAGTGCAAAGGCTTCGAACTTGCTTTAGTCATAAAGAACTCAAATACTACACAAGAGAATCACCGTGTCATGTTGCATAGGACTCAAAAGCTAAGTATCCCGAGGGGATAGTTTGGCGGGGATAAACCCCGTTGCGCGTCCCGGATCAACCAAAGATGCTAGGTTCATCAGCAAAAAGCCTCTACAATCATTCAATCGTTAATCAAGCCACCACTAGTGTCCCCAACATATGTCATTAGGTGAAAGAAAGGCAACAATTCAAAGGACTCCTTTGTTGGGGTTTTGATAAAAGAACATGGCAATGTTTTTTAGAAGATAGCAAGATTTCTGCAAGCTAAGTTAAACAAATGCAAAGCAAGCATGTCAAAACAGTGGGACACACTATTGCACGGAAACCTTATGATAAAGAGTTTTGCACAAGACACTACACATGCAAAAGTAACCTCCCCATGCTTAGAACTAAACTAGGGGAAATTACGAAAGTGAAAAGAAAATACAGTTATTAAAAGAGAGTGTGAGAAGTGGTTATCTCCCCTAAGCTTAATTAAACAAAGGGTTAGACACTTTTACCATTGAGGAGCATATGACCTCTCTTCTAATAGACATGGACGTTTCTTCAATTAATCTCCTTGTAGCGGTCCGGTGGCTACCCTCCGATAGAACCTGCTAGAACAAAACTAAAAAGAAACAAAGTATTTTTGTGATTTTTGGGTTTTTTCATTTTTGTAGCAAAAAGGATTAGCATCACAAGTGATAAACATATATGCCTCACAATGATCGGTTCATCTACCTAAGCACCACGCTCAAGTTGATAAATTAAGTCTAGGAGTTAGCTACCTCCTAGGTTGGAGTGAAGTGCTTGTGAGACAAGATATAGACACAAGTGTGCAGCTCCTAGGTGCCTATTTAGAGAGATCCTCACTTAAGGTGAGAAGCTCACTACTAAGAGACTTTTATTTGAGCGAGGTTCGTATTGGAAAACGTTACCGGGCACTTGTCGGTGAAGTTCATCATGATGAAGAAACCAAGTGACTTGTGTGGATCTTTTATATGGTTGGCACCATACCATACACGTCACCACATAAGGTCCAAGCATCAATTCAGTATACCTCGGCGAACGGAGTTCGTACGGAGTTCGTACACCCAACCGGCAAAAAGAAATAAAAGAAAACATAGTTGCTACGCAGATTTGTTGGCTACGAAATTTCAGAGGAGATTAACATTTATTAGAAAGAAAATAATCAGTTTGAAAATACCTCGGCGACCTCAAACGTCGAAAATAAATCAGATAGAGGTATTTTTGCTATCATGCGAGCGCGCGTACGACCAGGTTCGGTTGTACGATACACCGTCGTTTGTTCTGTTGATGTATCACCAGTGTCACCCTTCGGTACGGGCGCCCGTACGAGCGGGTGTGCTCGTACGGAACACCGTCTTTTACTCTGAAAAATATGATTATCGGGGTCGACCTGGCATACGAGCACACGTACGAGTGCAAGCGCTCGCACGGTACACCGTCTTTCGCTCTGTGAAGCTGCTCCTGTGTGACCACAAGTCATATGACTGTGCGCACGAGCGCGAGCGCTCACACGGAAGGTGGTCTTTCATTCTGGAGCCTCTGTTGCTCGTGGCCACGAGCTCATACGAGCGTCAGTACGACCGGGGCAATCATATACTACGCTGTCTTTTCTTCTGGAGCTGCAGAACTTCACGAGAAATTTGGTGCTTCCTCCTCACGTTAGGCACACAACAATATTGCAATAAAAATGATAGGAGGTATGAAACAAAATACAGGCTACCGACATGCTATAAATTTTACCAATGAAAACTATTCCAAAACCTAATCAAATAACAACTACTCAAAATAAAATAAAAGTGCCAATGCAACATGAATGCAACTAGACTCAAGACACAAAACTAAGAAAGACACCTACGGACTTCTGAAAGCACACTTGCTCCCTTGGTGGTTTTGGTAATTCATGTCAATATACATATTGTTGGACTAACACCTTTACCCAGTATATTTCAGAAAAGTTCTACAGTGGCATGGCAAGGACATGATGGATGTGGACCCTTTCAAAATGCTAAGGACATGGATTGGCAAAGCTTCAAGACTCTACATTTTTGGTTAAGTGATCCAAGATCACATTGAGTCCTATAGGAAAGCCAATACTATTAAAAGGGGATGAGGTTTTGATGATGAGTTTGTTGCTCAAATGCTTGAAGATATTGCTCCAAAACCCTCAACCACATTCTCCAAATCCCATCAAGTCCAAACCCTAAAAGTCCATCTTGGTCCCACCGAACCTACTCCATCCGGACCCACCGAGATGATCCCATACACTGCCACAGCCAAACCCTAACGCTTCGGTACTGCCGAAATGGATCTCGATCTCACCGAGATGGCATGACCATGTTTCTGTAATGCCATCGCTTCACTTCGGATTCACCGAGATGAAACGATCGGAATTTCCGAGACGAAGTTCTGCCCTAGCCATTTCACTTCGGTTGCTCTGAGTCGTTCTGTTCGGTCCCACCGAAAAGCCTACCGGTCAAGCCTTTTACACAGGTCGGTCTCACCGAGATTTCTGATCAGTGTCACCGAGTTGAGTCAAAAGCTTGTAACGGTTGGATTTTTGGTGCTACCTATTTATACCCTTCCACCCCCACCTACTCTCTAAGAGAGCCATCAGAACGAACCTACACTTCCACCATTCATTTTCTGAGAGAGAACCACCTACTCATGTGTTGAGATCAAGTCACTTAATTCCAATCATTTGAACCTTGATTTCTAGCCTTCCCCAAGTTGCTTTCCACTCAAATCCTTCTCCAACCATAGCCAAATTTGTGAGAGAGTGATTGAGTGTCGGGAAGACTATCTTTTGAAGCACAAGAGCAAGGAGTTCATCATCAACAACACATCTATTACCTTTTGGGGAGTGGTGTCTCCTAGATTGGTTAGGTATCACTTGGTGATAACCCACAAGCATAGGGGATCGCGACAGTCTTCAAGGGTAGTATTTCACCCAAATTTATTGATTCGACACAAGGGGAGCCAAAAAATATTTATGAGTATTAGCAGCTGAGTTATCAATTCAACCACACCTGGAGAACTAAATATCTGCAGCAAAGTGTTTAGTAGCATAGTAATAAGATAATTTGATAGCAGTAGTAATAGAAGCAATAGTAACGAAAACAGTAATAGTAGCAGTTTTGTAGTAATTGTCACAGCAGCAGCAGCAGTAGTAACTTAGCAAAGATCAATATGCAAAAAGCGTAGGCATTGGATCAGTGATGGATAATTATGTTAAATGACATTCATCATATAACAGTCCCAACCTAGAGCGATACACAATAGCTCCAATTCATCTATGTAATGTAGGCATGTATTTCGTATATAGTCATACATGCTTATAATAAGGACTTGCATAAAATCTTTTGTCCTACCCTCCCGTGGCAGCGGGGTCCATAAGGAAACTAAGGGATATTAAGGCCTCCTTTTAATATAGAGCCTGAACAAAGCAATAACATATGGTGAATACATGAACTCCTCAAATTACAGTCATCCCCGGAGAGTATCCCAAACAATTGTCACTATGAGGTCTACGGATCAGAACAATAACAAGTGCATATAACTAGCAGATAGGATCAAGAACTCCAATATATTCAAGAAAACATAGAGGGTTCAGAACTGAAATCATGGCACTCGGGCCCTATTGACAAGCATTAAGCATAGCAAAGTCATAGCAACATCAATCTCAGAACATAGTGGATACTAGGGATCAAGCCCTAACAAATTGACTCGATTACATGATAAATCTCATCCAACCCATCACCGTCCAGCAAGCCTACGAAGGAATTACTCACACCCGGCGGTGAGCATCATGGAATTGTTGATGGAGGATGGTTGATGATGACGATGGCGATGAATCCCCCTCTCCGAAGCTTCGAACGGACTCTAGACCAGCCCTCCCGATGAAGAATAGGAGGTGACGGTGGCTCCATATCGTAAAACGTAATGAAACTTCTTCTCCTATTTTTTCCCTAGGGAAACGGAATTTATAGTGTTGAATTAGGCCAAAGGGAGCCACGTGGGCCCCACAAGGCATCAGGGCACGCCCTGGGGGGTAGGCGCGCCCTGTTGCCTTGTGGGCAACTGGTGGCCCCCTCCAGTGGATCTTCGTTCCAGTATTTTTTATTTATTCCATAAAAAAACTCCAAAAAGTTTCGTCCAATTCCGAGAACTTTTATTTCTGCACAAAAACAACACCATGGTAGTTCTGCTAAAAACAGCGTTAGTCCGGGTTAGTTTCATTCAAATCATGCAAATTAGAGTCCAAAACAAGAGCAAAAGTGTTTGGAAAGTAGATACGACAGAGATGTATCAACTCCCCAAGCTTAACTCATTGCTTGTCCTCAAGCAATTCAGTTGACAAACTGAAAGTGATAAAGAAAAACTTTTACGAACTCTTTTGTTCTTGTATCTGTACATAAGCTTAAATAGCACCCAAGTTTTCAGCAAAGATCATAAACTAACCATGCAAATGATAACACTTAGAATTTACATTTACTCATATCAATGGCATAATCAACTAGCGAGCAATAATAACATATCTCCAATGCCAACAATTTGTCAAAACAATTATGATATAATATGATAACATGGTATCTCGCTAGTCCTTTCTGAGACCGCAAAACATAAATGCAGAGCACCTTCAAAGTTCAAGCAGCGACTAACATTGTAACTCAGGGTAGAAGAGATCCAGTCATGGTATACCCAACATTAACTATACTCAATGCATAAAAATGACAATGGTGCTCTCAGGATTGGTGCTTAAAATGAGAAGGTGATGACTCAATAATAAAAGTAAAATAACATAAAAGTAAATAGATAGGCCCTTCACAGAGGGAAGCAGAGATTTGCAGAGGTGCCAGAGCTCGAATCTTAAATCAGAGATGAAAACAATTTTGAGAGGTATGCTTTTCCTGTCAACGTCAGGACCGAGGATTTTCAATATCTTCCATGCTAAACACATTATCGGCGGTTCCCAAGCAGAAAGGTAAAGTTTACTTCCCCTCCACCATACAAACACAAGCCATGGCGAGCTGAATTCACGGGTGCCCTCCAAACGATCAAATTTCTGGGGGTGTTTGTTTCATTATATTTTTCTTTATTTTGATTATAGGACTGGGCATCCCAATTACCAGCCTCTTGCATGCAATGACAAGTGAATAAACACTCATCGTGAGAATAACCCGCTTAGCATGGAAGATATTGACCTCCCCCTGTCGCTCCATGAGCGGTACGGGCACACAAAATAGATGTTTATTTGAATGATTAGAGGTGGCACATGCAAATTTACTTGGAACGGCAGAGTAATACTGCATATAGGTAGATATAGTGGACTCGTCTGGAACAACTTTGGTTTAAGGATTGTGGATGCACAAGCAGTATTCCTGCTTAGTACAGGCGAAGGTTAGCAAATAGATTGAAAAGCGACCAACTAGAGAGCGACAACGGTCATAATCATGCATTGCGAATAATTAACATTGAATACTAGCATGAGTAGGATATAAACACCCTGAACATTAATATCATGAAGGCTGCATTGGTTTTGAATCAACTACATGTGTGAACATGTGCCAAGTCAAGCCACTTGAAACATTCAGAGGAGGATACCATACTAACATACTACATCATAACCATTTTAATGCATGTTGACATCCAAGATAAATCATTATCCACTCCTAGATACTTAAGCATGGCATGAGCAACTATAATCTCTAATTGTCATCACAAACATGTTTACTCATAATATGCTGAATCATGAATAATGAGTTAAACATATTTACAAAAACAAAAACAAAAAGAGTTCATACTAGCTTTTCCTTGCCACAGTCACTTCATTGAATTATCATCATTATTGCCTTTCACTTGCACGACCGAATGATGTGAAAATAATAATAGTGCAAGAGTGTCGTGGACTAAGCTGGAATCTGCAAACAATTCATTCAAGGGAGAATACAAGGTAATATTGGCTCTTCGTTAGATCAACCACAAAGCATATAAGAGCCACTCAACAATTTCATCGTGGTCTTCTCCCTACGACGACTCAACACAAAGAAAATAAATTTAGTGAAACACACTGATTTTTTTTTGAGTTTTTAGTTTTTCTGAAGAAAGCAAACTAAAGAAGAAAAACGAAAAGCGAGAAAAACTATTTACATGGGAGAACTCCCAACAAACAAGAAAATATGAAACGAGAAATATTTTTGGGTTTGCTTTTAATACTACGAACTAACTACCGAGAAAGAAAAACCGAAAATAAGCGAGAAATATTTTTGGATTTTCAAAGTTTTTTTTAAACACACAAAAAGAAAGCGAAAGAATAAAAACTAACATGGATCATACAATGAAAGAGGATGAACACCGACAACTGGAATAAATGTGTGAACATGAATGTAATGTCGGTGAGAAATGCGTACTCCCCGAAGCTTAGGATTTTGGCCTAGCTTGGTCTACTGCCATCCGTAAAATCCATCGGGCCCAGGCGGGTACTCGGTCGGTGGCTCAACTCGAGCATCCCATGGTTGGGCCTCGATCTCCGCCGCGGCCAGCTCGTTCTTGTAAACGATGATGTCACTGGACATGATAGCATATCCGTGCTCATCTGCGAGGAAGTTGGTCAGCCCGGAATTTGCAACAAATTGTGCAAACTCCTGGTGGAACCCGGCTTCGTTCATGAAGGCATTGTGTGGCCATTCGCGCGGCCGCACCTCCACTCTACGAGGAAGGTGAAGGTCAGCGGCACCTCCGGTGACTGCCTTCGGACTCTAGCTCGAAGAACCTCTCCGGAAGAAGTTCATTTTCCTAAGAACAAATTTCTGAAATTTTTGGACCACAAAAAGATGTTAACAAAACTTCACAAGATTGATAGCAACTACTCATATGAATGTCTAGAGGCTATATCAAGCATTCAAACTACTTAGAACTCAAAGAATTCAACATGCAAGCTCATTTTTAGTGGCACCAATAGTAGTAAATCATGCAAAATATAATCCACTAAAGCAAAAACTAATTGGAGCAATGGAGGAGTCACATACCAATGAGCAATCCCCCAATACAGTTTCGGAAATGGAGCTCCGAGCAAAGAGATCAAAAATCTTAGGCTTGGGAGCAAGAACACGAGGGAAAGAGCTACAAAGATTTTTTTTCTGGAGGTAGGAGATGAAGTGGGTTGAAGAGATAAGTGAGTGGGTCCCTATGGGACCCACAAGGCGTCTTGGCGCGCCTAGGGGGGTAGGCGCGCCCTGTTGCCTTGTGAGCAACAGGGGCACCCCCTGGGATGTATTCAGTGCCAAAAATTCTTAAATATTGCAGAAAAAATCATGTTAAAATTTTACGACATTCTGAGCACTTTTATTTTTGGGCCATTTTTTTATTGCACGGATAATTCAGAAAACAGGATAATCATGGATTTTACTTTATTAAACCATGAATAACATAGAGCAAACTATAATTACAGAGAGTTGTGCTTACTAAATTCATCGACCACATGCCCCTAAAAATGAATCCATTAATAAGGTTGATCAAGTCTTATTAACAAACTATTTCCGAGTAACATGAAACCGAAGAACTTTCGTATAACACTAAGTTACCTCAATGGGAATATACATCTCCCCAAAAATAAGAGTTTCATATTTCTTTTAGACGGTAGGAAGAGGAAATTTGAAACCTCCAATAGTGATTGTCGAAACTTTTTCAATATAGTTGATACCATTCACCGAACTTTGTTTCTTTGGAAAATAAACTGTATGCTCATTACCATTGACATGAAAAGTGACTTTGCTTTTATTGCAATCAATAACAGCTCCTGCAGTATTCAAAAAGGGTCTACCAAGGATAATCGACATGTTGTCGTCCTCGGGCATATCAAGTATAACAAAGTCTGTTAAGATAGTAACATTTGCGACAACAACGGGCACATCCTCGCACATTCCAATAGGTATAGCAGTTGATTTATCAACCATTTGTAGAGATACTTCAGTAGGTGTCAACTTATTCAAATCAAGTCATCTATATAAAGAGAAAGGCATAAAACTAACACCGGCTCCTAAATCACATAAAGCAGTTTTGACATAACTTCTTTTAATGGAGCATGGTATAGTGGGTATTCCCAGATCTCCTAACTTCTTAGGTACTCCACCCTTAAAAGAATAATTTGCAAGCATGGTGGAAATTTCAGCTTCGGTTATCTTCCTTTTATTAGTGACAACATCTTTCATATATTTAGCATATGGAGGCATTTTCAAAATATCAGTCAAGCGAGTGCGCAAAAAGATAGGTCTAAGCATTTCAACAAAGCGCTCAAACTCTTCCTCATCTTTATTTCTAGGTGACTTAGTAGGAAAAGGCATGGGTTTTTGAACCCATGGTTCTCTCTCTTTCACATGTTTTCTAGCAATGAAATCTCTTTTATCATATCTTTTATTCTTTGGAGGTGGGTTGTCAAGATCAACAACAGGTTCTATTTCTACATCATTATCTGGTTGAGCATCAACATGAACATCATTATCATTATTATTATCACTAGGTGGGTGTTCATTACCAGATTGTGTCTCGGCATCAGAAATAGAAACATCATTATGATTCTCAAGAGGTTTTTCTATCTCAGGTTCACTAGAAGCATGCAAAGTCCTATCATTCTTCTTTTTCTTTTTTTTCTTAGATGAACTAGGCACATCCATATTATTTCTCTGAGAATCTTGCTCAATTCTTTTAGGATGACCTTCAGGATACAAGGGCTCCTGAGTCATTCTACCTCCTTTAGTCATTACCCTAACACCATGATCATTTTTTTTATTATTCATCTCATTAAGCAAATCATTTTGTGACTTAGCAATTTGTTCTAACTGGTTATGAACCATGGACGAATGTTTGCTTAAGCCTTTAACATCATTAGCAATTCTAAACATCAAATCACTCAAACGGTCTATCATGAAAGCATTACGTTTTAATTGATTGCTGACATACATATTAAAGTGTTCTTGCTTAACAATGTAATTATCGAATTCATCCAGGAATTGACTAGCAGATTTATTATAAGGAATGTCACCTTCATCAAATCTATAAAGAGAATTTACCTTTACTACATGTGTCGGGGTGTCGAGCCCATGTATTTCTTCAATAGGTGGTAAATTCTTAACATCTTCAGACTTAATACCTTTTTCTTTCATAGATTTCTTTGCCTCTTGCATATCTTTAGGAATGAGGAATAGAATACCTCTCTTCTTTGGAGTTGGTTTGGGTGGTGGTTCAGGAAGTTTCCAGTCATTGGCATTCTTTAATATATTATTCAATAGTTCTTCAGCCTGCCCAACAGTTCGTTCACTGAAAACACAACTGGCACAACTATCTAGGTTGTACCTAGAAGCATCGGTTAGTCCATTATAAAAGATATCAAGTATTTCATTTTTCTTAAGAGGATGATCAGGCAAAGCAGTAACTGGAGAAGCCTCCCCCAAGCTTGAGGGACATTCTCTTCTTCAATTTGCACAAAGTTAAATATTTCCTGTAAGGCAGCTTGTTTCTTATCAGCAGGAAAATATTTTTCAGAGAAGTAATATATCATATCCTGGGGACTACGCACACAACCAGGAGCAAGAGTATTAAACCATTTCTTAGCATCACCCTTTAATGAGAAGGGGAACAACTTAAGAATGTAATAGTAACATTTTTTTTCCTCGTGAGCAAATAGGGTGGCTATATCATTCAATTTAGTAAGGTGTGCCACAACAGTTTCAGTTTCATAACCATGAAAAGGATCAGATTCAACCAAAGTAATTAACTCAGGATCAACAGAGAATTCATAATCCTTATCGGTAACAAAGATAGGAGAGGTAGCAAACTTTGGATCATATTTCATTCTCTCCATCATAGACTTTTCTTTTAGCTTACTTAGTAATTTTCTAACATCATCTCTATCATTACAAGCAAGAATTTCCCTAGCTATCTCTCCATCTATGGCATGACCATCAGGTATCTTAGGCATTTCAACTCTAGTAGGAGATCTAGGCATAATAGGTGAATCATAATTTTCATCAGTTTCATCAATTTCAACATTCTCAATTCTTTAGCTTTAGCAATTTGTTCATCAAGAAATTCACCTAGTGGCGCAGTATTATCAAGCAGAGTACTAGCATCATCACAAGTTTCATTTATAGCAGAAGTAGTATCATCAATTACTTGCGACATATCAGAATGAATAGTAGGTGGCGGTGTCACAAGCCTACTCAAAACAGAAGGTGAATCAAGTGCAGAGTGTGATGGCAGTTCCTTACTTCCCCTCGTCTTAGAGGGTATGATCTTAGTTTTAGCGTCTTTCAGATTCTTCATAGTGATCAACAGATATAATTCCCAAGTGACTCAACAAATAGAGTTATGCTCCCCGGCAATGGCGCCAGAAAAAGATCTTGATAACCCACAAGTATAGGGGATCGCGACAGTCTTTGAGGATAGTATTTCACCCAAATTTATTGATTCGACACAAGGGGAGCCAAAGAATATTTATGAGTATTAGCAGCTGAGTTGTCAATTCAACCACACCTGGAGAACTAAATATCTACAGCAAAGTGTTTAGTAGCACAGTAATATGATAGTTTGATAGCAGTAGTAACAGTAGCAATAGTAACATAAATAGTAACAGTAGCAGTTTTGTAGTAATTGTAACAACAGCAGCAGCATCAACAACTTAGCAAAGATCAATATGCGAAAAGCGTAGGCATTGGATCAGTGATGGATAATTATGGTGGATGACATTCATCATATAACAGTGACAACCTAGAGCGATACACAATAGCTCCAATTCATCAATGTAATGTAGGCATGTATTCCGTATATAGTCATACGTGCTTATAATAAGAACTTGCATAACATCTTTTGTCCTACCCTCCCGTGGCAGCGGGGTCCATAAGGAAACTAAGGGATATTAAGGCCTCCTTTTAATAGAGAACCGAAACAAAGCATTAACACATGGTGAATACATGAACTCCTCGAATTACAGACATCTCCGGAGAGTATCCCAAACAATTGTCACTATGGGGTCTATGGATCAGAACAATAACAAGTGCATATAACTAGCAGATAGGATCAAGAACTCAAATATATTCATGAAAACATAGAGGGTTTAGATCTGAAATCATGGCACTCGGGCCCTAGTGACAAGCATTAAGCATAGCAACATCAATCTCAGAACATAGTGGATACTAGGGATCAAGCCCTAACAAATTGACTCAATTACATGATTAATCTCATCCAACCCATCACCGTCCAGCAAGCCTACGGAGGAATTACTCACACCCGGCGGTGAGCATCATGGAATTGTTGATGGAGGATGGTTGATGATGACGATGGCGATGAATCCCCCTCTCCGGAGCCCCGAACGGACTCCCGATCAACCCTCCCGATGAAGAACAGGAGGTGGAGGTAGCTCCATATCGTAAAACGCGATGAAACTTCTTCTCATATTTTTTTCTCGGGGAAACGGAATTCATAGTGCTGGAATTAGGTCAGACGGAGCCACGTGGGCCTCACAAGGCATCAGGGCGCGCCCTATTGCCTTGTGGGCTACTGGTGGCCCCCCTCCAGTGGATCTTCGTTCTAGTATTTTTATTTATTCCATAAAAAATCTCCAAAAAGTTTCGTCCAATTCCGAGAACTTTTATTTCTGCACAAAAACAACACCATGGTAGTTGTGCTAAAAACAGCGTCAGTCCGGGTTAGTTTCCTTCAAATCATGCAAATTAGAGTCCAAAACAAGAGCAAAAGTATTTGGAAAAGTAGATATGACGGAGACGTATCACTTGGGAGCTCCAAGATCATGTGGAGTTGAACCAAGGAGTTTGTAAGGGCAAGGAGATCGCCTACTTCGTGAAGATCTACCCGAGTGAGGCTAGTCCTTCGTGGACGTAAGGCATGGTGGAATAGACAAGGTTGCTTCTTCGTGTACCCTTTGTAGTTGGAGCCCTCCGTGGACTCGCGCAACCATTACCCTCCGTGGGTTGAAGTCTCCATCAACTTGGACGTACGATAGCACCACCTATCGAAACCACGCCAAAAACCACCGTGTCTTTATTGTGTTTGATCTTGTTTTCTCTACCCCATTACTTTCCGCACAATTGCATGTTGTACTATTTCCGCTGCTCTATCTCTAGATATGCATGTGTAGGAAGTATTGGTTGTATCTTAACTAGTGCCAAAATCTGCCTAAACTTCAAGAAAATTAAAAACTTCACCTTTGGTTGGTTAAGTGTCTATTCACCCCCCTCTAGACCTATCTCCTCGATCCTACAATTGGTATCAGAGCTTTGATCTCCATTGCTTTGGTTTAATCACCATTGGAGGAAGATGGATGTGTCTGCTTTGGGGAGTCTTAGACGTAGAGTGCCTATTCTCAATGGGAGTATTATCACTTTTGGAAAGATGAAATGCTTGATATCTTTGATGAGTGTAGTTTGAGAAAGTATGTTCATAGCCCATATGTGCCTCCCATAGACCCCTTGCATCCAACTCTTGATGAAGAAATTGATATGCTTCGTAATCTTAGAACCGTCAATCTTATTATTAGAGGATTACCTAGAATTATGCTTGGTTGCATGCAAAACTTTGAGTGCGCCTATACTCTATGGAATGACTTGGAGAAGCAGTATCCCGAGTACTCTTTAAAGAATCTTTATGAGATTCTTCATAAGACCATTGCTTTTCACAAGATGAAGCCTAGTGATCCTAACTTTGATAATTGTTTGTTTGAGCTTCGGGATCTTATGCATGCTAAAGGTGATGTTGGAACCATTAGCAACATCATAATGGAAGCCATTAGACTTCATAAACATGAGCATTGTCATGATCATGAAACTAACGAATCCATTGCCTTAGGTGATGATCACATACATGTTGATGATGACGATGTTGAGCATGGCTATTATGATGAAGACGAAGAATTTGACATCGAATATGAGAAGACTATGAGAAATCTTAGTCTCATGGCAAATCTTCGAGATTACATGGCCGGAGGAAAAGAATGGATTCTTGATAGTGGATGCACCGATCACATGACCGGAGCTAGAGACATGTTTCGTGAGCTTACTAAGAATGATGGTCCACGCAAGTATGTGACTTTTGGAGACAACTCCAAGGGTAAGGTACTTGGCCTTGGTAAGTGATACGTCTCCAACGTATCTATAATTTTTTATTGTTCCATGCTATTATAGTATCAATCTTGGATGTTTTATATGCAATTATATGTCATTTTATATCATTTTTGGGAACTAACCTATTAACCTAGTGCCTAGTGCCAGTTGCTGTTTTCTGCTTGTTTTTGATTTTTCAGGAAATCAGTACCAAACGGAGTCCAAACTCTACGAAATTTTTTGACGATTTTTTTCTGGATAAAAGAGACCCTAGAAGCTTCGGGGGAAGACCAAAAGACTCACGAGGAGGTGACAAGGCAACAGGGCGCGCCCAGGGGGGGTGGTCGCGCCCTGTTACCTTGTGGGCCCCTCGTGGCTCCCTTTGACCTAATTCCACTTCTATAAATTCTCAAATATTGGGAAACCAACAGAGAACCACCTCGAATAACTTTTTCGCCGCCGCAAGCTTCTGTTCTTCCGCGATCCCATCTGGAGGCCTTTTCCGGCACCCTGCCGGAGGGGGAATCGATCACGGAGGGCTTCTACATCAACCTTGTTGCCCTTTCGATGATGTGTGAGTAGTTTATCACAGACCTATGGGTCCATAGCTAGTAGCTAGATGGCTTCTTCTCTCTCTTTGATCTTCAATACAATGTTCTCCTCGATCTTCTTGGAGTTCTATTCGATGTAATCTTCTTTTGCGGTGTGATCAGATTATTCATGAAAAGTAGCTGAGTCTTTTCTGAACTTTATTATGCATGATTTTTATAGCTTTGTATTTCTCTCCGATCTATCAGTTTGGTTTGGCCAAGTAGATTAATTTATATTCAGCAAGAGAGGTGCTTTGTAATGGGGTCAATCTTGCGGTGCTCTATATCCCAGTGACAGAAAGGGACAAGACATGTATTTGTATTATTGCCATTAAGGGTAAAACGATGAGGTTTATTCATATTGATTGGGTTTACTTTGTCTACATGATGTCATATTGCTTAAGGCGTTACTCCGTTTTCATTAACTTAATACCCTAAATGCATGCTGGATAGCAGTCGATGAGTGGAGTAATAGTAGTAGATGCAGGCAGGAGTCGGTCTACTTGTCTCGGACGTGATGCCTATATACATGATCATTGCCTTGAACATCGTTATAACTATGCGCTTTTCTATCAACTAGCACAGTGACCCGCTCGATGCCCGGGCTAGTAATTTATTAGCTTTAATAGTGAGAAGATATTATTCAATTTATCTAAATAAAATTTGGAACTAACTGTGATGGTATTTACAAATATAAGACTTTTTGGAATATCCTTTTGTCTTATGTGTATTTTGTTTAATACTGGTGTATAAATATGAATGTTACCCATTTATTTGGCATTTTTACAATGTCGCATTCTAATATTTTATTTGTGCGGGCAAAAAGTTAACAGAACTCGTATACAGTGTTAGGGTGATTAATTAAAAGCACACCATTTATGCAATATATTATTATCTTAAGATCATATCCCAATATACAATCGTTTGATCCACCACATATATAATTAAGTTAGCATCAACGATATCATATTGATCCAACCATTCTGGTCAGGTCTCATTTTCTGTAATTGACTTTTACATCATTAGGTTAGTGTGCGAGTGAAGTTTAAATCGGATATTAGGTCACTACACAACATTTGTACTACTTGATTGGAAAGTTTACTCTATGTATATTTTTTTGGCCACCATGGTCATTAAGGTTGTGCTCGTGTATTTAGTGTTCTTGGCATGTTACATTTAGATTTGTTGCGTTAACTCGTTGTCCCCGTTCGTTCCTTCTGCAACAAATTAGCGCCTATGTGAATAAAAAATTATTTTGGTCTTCTTCTGGTTTTAACGTTGTTTATAGCATCAACACTACAAATAAATGTGCAATGCATCGAACCACATGTATTTACTCCCTTTTATCAACAAAAACATCATCAAACTTTGGTGTGCAGATCCATGCACCATGCATAAATTGTGCCAAGTAAGAATAAAGCTATGTTTAAACCTAGGCATAGTTCACAGCAAAAGGATACATGCACTATATTGGACCTGAGTTTATCATACAAATAACTTGGGAGGTAGTTTATTTAAAATCATGCACATGTATATTAGGTAGAATGATGTGAACATTTGTAAAACAATACTGATGCTTTGACTGTAGATTAAATTAGGAAGAAAGATCAACAGGTTACTACAAACTCATTGTAGCAATCCATAAATTTTATATACATCAAGAAAGTTAAAAACTAATCTAATTTAATTAAAATTGCATCAGCATAACCTTGATGCCGGTGTTTGATTTATTTTGGTTGACATGAATTTTTCAGTCCAAATATAGCTATGAAGGGCATAGATGGTGTTTCATCTTCATCAACAGGAAGCAAATATTACAATAAGGTGTAAAACATACTACAATATAATATTTGTTATCGATAATTATCATAGTAAACTTTTTTTCCAGATAATTTCTCTGGAGCAGAAGTCTAGAGCTTTTCAATACATCATACTACCTACAACTTCACAATAAGCTAACAGAGTGGAAAACAATGAGGCACGGATGAGGAAACCGGAAAGAGGGGGAACACAAAAGAAATTCTTGGAAGAATTTAATAAGCTATAGGAATATTCAAACTGCATAATACAAAGCATACCATGGGATGTATCAAACTATGTCGGTGAATCTACCATCACCGGACTTGCATGTTGAAATGATCCTAGCTAAGTAAAGAAGCCACTTCTACAATATGCATTAGAGGGAACATAATGGATTAAAGAAAGTGTATTGTGTTAATCTGAGAAAAAGAATGGGACACTCAATCTAAATTCATCACACAGATATGTTAGAACTGAGTATGGCAGGAAAGCTTCAACATTATTTACACCGCAACTGTCATGTATATACACATGAAAATAATTTTTGAAATACCTGACATGAACCACTCAGACACATAAGGTATTTATCTCTCAAATGGGTTCATGTCCAGCAATCAGTCGTGTATACTGAAATATCTATATCCCCGCACAACAATATGTATGTGGCAGCATTTTTTCGGCACCACCGTAACCACTATATGTTAATACCATAGGCCCATAATCTAGATGGAGAGTATAAATTCGTACAACTCTTACAAATCTTCGTAGAATTTTTTGATACTTTAACTGAAGAAGCATAGCTCCAGCAATTCGGCATCATTATGCACTAAAACTAATCTATACATTTGGATGAAGCAATATTACAAGGTTCTATCACAAGTGTTATATATGATGTGAATAACATTACAAACAATTAATTGCAGGAAATTGTCTTAAGGCATAGTTTGCGTAGGAAGTGAAGAGAATAAAAAAATGTGCTACTGCTTATACGGATATGATTCCATTTTTTTAATTCAGGAAACTACCAATTAAGAAGACAATAAGATGGTCTACCACTTGGATAGTTTCCTGTCACTGGAAGCATAGGAGATTCATACATTTTTCTGAAGTACTATTCTTCACACCAAAGTCTTGAATATGATGTTATGAAGTAGAAGTAACATAAGGGTAATTGTATTAATGTAATCTCAGTGTAATAAAGGTAATGCCACCATAACTAAATAATCTTTAGTCTTCAATCACATCATGTACCTTCCCTAATGGGGAACGCTAGGGATCAGACTACTGATCCCTTGCTTCCCATCAGACCAGTGGATGGTCGTAGGATTAATATCATGCTATCCGTCCGATCTGATATTAGTATGATGGTTAGTCGCTGAGTTTTCTCCCTCCTAATTAACTGCTTTGACCAGTCCCACGTATATAGTCCTCCCGCTGACCTCTCCACCCTTCCTAATTCTGTCCTTCCAGTTACTAATTGCTTCCAAGAAATTACGTTAGTTGTTTTGGTAAATCATGATTGCTTCCCACAAACAAATACATTAAATAATGCTTCCTGCTAATTAGGGATTTGCTTCCAATAAACAAATAAAGAAAATTAATCGTTTATGTAGATTTTTTTGCAACGCAAACTGGTATGGAAACATTATTTTTATCCATGGAAGCGCATTTGATGAAAACATATTATTCGGAAAAAATGCTTCAAAATAAAGATACTCCAAAAATTTGTTCTTGAAACTAGGACGTCTAAAGTGAAATCTCTGAACACTTGCATCGGGCAGCAATGGTGGAAGCATGCCTGATTAATGTGTAAGAGAAGCATAATTTATTTGGATGCATAGGAAGCATAGTGTGCTATTGTTAGAAGCATGATTAGTGTACAACCGGAACTTTGTTCAACTGTGTAGGAAGCATAAATGTTTTGTAAAACCTCCATTGCTTGGTTATTCTGTAACCGAAGCTTCATCTTTGTGGGTAGGAAGCAAAAATAGACATATGTTGGATAAAAAAATTAGAAGATGGTGCAACATACATGTGCGACGTAACAATTACATCTACTACAAACAAAATGACCATGTGCTTCCAAAGCCGATGGTCGATTACAAAGTTTGCTCCAAGATGTGCAACGTAACAATTACAAAGTTTGCTTCCTTTTTTTGGCGGATACAAAGTTTGCTTCGAAGCTGATGAAGAGTACAATATCCACTGAGATGCTCAATTTCTTTCCACACGCCGTGCCCACCAATGACCACCGCTCCATGCTCACCGTTGGCAAAGCATTTTCTTCCACTCGCGTCCGCGTTGGGGAAATTTAGGAGGCATGAATTGTTTGATTTGACGACAAATAGAACGCCTACAAAACAATATGAACAATGAAAATGAAGCAAATTGAACAGTATAGAAGCACAAGCCTCAAACATATGAAGGAAACTGTTGAAGAAACACAACCATGGTGCTGCTTATGAAGCAAACTAAGCGTATGAAGCATGAAATTTTGGAAGCATCGTATCATGCAATCCAACATAATCTGCGTAGTGGAAGCATAGATTTTTAAAAGTGGGAATAACAAAGTATTTATAGGTAGTCATTCAAAACCAGATCGTGAAGGGGGGTGATAGGCATCTTCTTCATAATATGTGGGAAATTAGGAAGCAACAATTGGTTGTCCTAATACGTACGAAGCTGAACACACTTATACGGACTGAAGATGCAAAAGTAGGGCATGCATGTAGCACGTCGTATGGACTAGCGATGCATGGTCCTTTCATCGTTGTGAACAAGGGACGCCGGAGCCAGACACCAGTAACATCGACCTCCTCTGCGACGCTGGCGAGGCTCCCGGACACCTTGGTGCGTCGATGTTGAAGGGCTACGCGGACGGCTAGGTTAGCAAAGGCGCTGCAGCGAGATGAGGACGGAGGAGCGAAATCATGCCCGGATTGGCGAGGTGCTCACCATTAAGGCCACCATGGTCGCCTGTAGGAGAGGACGTCGACGCTGCGGACCACCACGATGGGCTGATGCGCTACCGCAGCAGGTAGATCGGAGGGATCGCCGAGCGTAGCCAGAACAGCGGTGGAGCGATCAATTATGGATCCGTTTTGATTTCCCTAACCGTGGGTGCATAATTACCGGGTTGGTGGGGGAGCTTCCTTTCTTGATTAATGCGTGCATTTACTGGAGAGAGAGGCAGAGGTTTTTGGCCATACGATGGAAAATGAATCTATGGTGCAGGATTGGTCTAACGAAGGGAAAACATCAGACGTCTGAGGGAAAGTGTTTCCCTTCACTAATAGCTGAGAACGACACATACACTGTCGACTGTTATAAGTACTTTATGTAGCCTGATTTATCACTTTATCTGATCAAATGTGCACCAAGCATTTGATCATGCATAGATGAAATTGAATTCACTTTTTCTACATCGATTTGTACATCTACAAAAAGTAAACTATCATGTGACAATGGTTTCCATCTAATGCATGAGAACTACACCAGAATTATGAGATAACTAGGAAACGTGCCCGTGCGTTGCAACGGGATAAACAAATCTTTTCACATCCCTAGTGGTGACACATCCGTATTGCCGCGTCTCCTCTTCACCATCATCGCCAATGATAGTCACGTTATCCACTTATTCACGATAAAAGTGGTCAATCCTAAGGCAATGAGCTTGCTTACTCTAGAATGCCACTTCGTGAGCTCCTCTCTACACCGACTTGTAATTCTGCGGACTTATGATGATGGTGGACGCCATCCTTATCTCATCTTTACTTGATTCATGCACCATTCCTACATTTGTATGCAATTGCTTTTTTCTGACGGTGTGGAATATATGATAGAGATAATTATTGTTGGATAATTTTGAATCAAATAACAAAGGTCCTATGCGACGAAGCTCGATGGCAATGGCTGGGAATTCATTTAAAATTTCACAAATGATTTCCTACACCTTCTCCGTCCTATCTAAATCATAAGATATCCCCATCTGACAGCACCCTCGTACTAAAAGAACACATCGTGCAAGACTAAAAATTTAGGTTGTGGAGACGTGGTAGAGATTAAAAAAACCTTTGAAAGTTAAGCTGAGAAAAAACTTTTAAAAGGCCATTTAAAATACTAAAACCATAAGGCATTATCACAGCCTATAGAGGCATGCAAGCCTTGGCGTCAATGTGTCCAAGCTTAGCTTCCTTCTAGCTTTAGAGGCCGCCTCCAACAAATAAACTTGTCGTTCCATTTATCAGCAAAAGAACACTGCGTTGCAACGGGTATAAAATAAATTTGATAATTTGTGTCGTATTCGAGTGTTTATCTATTGCACTACTAACTCCAAATCCATCCGGATTGAAATAATTCCATATATTGGCTCCAAGTAATGCAGTGAGAGATATATTTACTCCTGATAGACCTCAAGTTTTACAGAGATGATTACTCGTGTGAGTAATTATTCTGTGAATATATTCCAAAGAAAATGATCATGCACATAATTAGATGTGGCACTACCGAGATACAGGAAGCAACTTGAAGTCTTATCTCAAATTAGTTACCAAAAAGAATGCTCAAAAGTGCATGCCAGCCATACGTTTTAATGTCCATAATTTACGTGCATGAATGATGAACAATGATCCCACAATATGGTGCATGGCACAATCTTTGGAATTTTTTATTCCGGACAATGATCCCACAATATGGTGCATGGCACGATCTCTGGAATTTTTAATTCCGGCCCCACAAAGCCTGTCCTCCTTCCAAATCGGGGCTGCTTCATCCCGTTTTACGGTGCATGGCAATGCCCCCACACAATCTCATGAGTTAATTCTCCTCTCTCTCTCCAATTAAATTAGATCCTAATTAATCTCCCTCCCGTTAATCCTACTTGCATGCGCACTGTGTGCATGCGTGCAGGCGGGTCGTTACTCCTTAATCCGCTCTGTCTCTCTCTTTCATTAATTCCATTTATTCCACAATTTTTCTTAGAGAGACGGATCCAGTCCTTCCCGATTTTCTAGGCGGCTTGTTGACATCAAGTGGCAAGTGTATATAAATCAATCAGATTTTGTGTAAGAGCGCGAGGTGGGACAATATAAGAAGGAAACGAACCTAAAATCTTTACATAAAGCGGAGCTTGGTCAGTTGGACGTGTCCTCTAGAATTGAACCAAAGGGCTAGGGTTCGACTCCGCAAACTGCAGGTACAGTCGTTTTTTTTTGCCTGGGCCACCTCGTGAGTGGGCTGAGGCCCATGTGATCGACGGGTCTCACGTGGAAAGATAGAAAATTGACAGCGCACGAATATTTGCTAAAGACGGACGGACGAAATTTTTACACAACGGACGAAAATTTCGGGAGGAAGAAGCGATAGCTGCTTTATTATTAAAAATATATATATATATATATATATATATATATATAATTATAATTATAATTATATAATATATATACTAGCAAAAGGGCCCGTGCGTTGCAACGGAAGAAAAAAAAATCATAATCTTCAATGATGATGATCACATTATGTTCACATCTCATCGCATTATTTTTAAAATTTGTGCACAAATGCAAGAAAATATTTCTTCTCTTAAATTTATTCACAAGTTGAAGTAATGTTCACATTTTCGACAAAATATCATGGTTGTCAAAAAACTTGGCAATTCAAAGAATTATTCTGAATTTCAAAAAACTTGTTTTTGAACACATACTATAATATTCCGATCCACCCCGGCCGTTAACTCTTCAAAATTCACACGGGTATATTGTCATAAAGACTAAGAAACATTATTGTTTAACTATATACGAACCTGGGTCTCCCAGGTGGAAGACCAAGCATCTAGCCGGTGGGCTACGTGTGCTTATGTGACCTATGTGAGCATAGCTCCGTATTGAATGAGAGCGAACGGGTGATTTATAAAGGAAAAAAAAAAAGCGAATCGTTTTTGTCTGGTGGCATTGGTGGGTAATTTTCGTCAACTTTCAGGGTAATTTAGACGACGTACGACCAGAAGTTATCCGTGCTTTATTATTAGGTAAAGATATACCTTTGATCATTCGTGTACATTTTTACATATTTGGGAACATTTTTGAAATCAAGAACCTTTTTTACAATTTACAAACATTTTTTAAAAATTGTAAACATTTTTTATATTGCGAACAGTTTTTAAATATTGTTTTTTGAATTGGCGAACAATTCAAGAATAGACGAACATATTTTTCAAATTTGGTGTTTAAAAAAAATCACAAATAGTTTTTTAAATGCATGAACATTTCTGAATCAATAAACTCTTTTGTAATTCACAAACTGTTTTTAAACTTTTAGGACATTTCTTGAAATGCATGAACATTTTTTGAAATAGAATTTTTTTTGTTCAATTGCATTAAAAAATAATACACTACCCATTTGTTTGTAAAACAAGGGAAATATTTTTTGTAGAGAAGCTTAACATTTATTTAATGCATGATTAACATTTTTTTAAATTTTGCATCAGGGCAGCTGTTTTTTGTAATAGAAATATTCAGAGTATTTTCGAAATAAAATCAAAAGAAAGAAAAACTAGGTGTAAGAAAGGACAAAAAAAAATGAAGGCTGTGGTGGGCCGGCCCAATCAGGGCAGCTGTCAATAATAAGAGTGAAAAAGGAGAAGAAAATGAGGGGGCAAGGGGGATCGAACCTGGGTCTCCCAGGTGGAAGACCAAGCATCTAGCCGGTGGGCTACGTGTTCATATGTGACCTATGTGAGCATAGCTCCGTATTGAATGAGAGCGAACGGGTGATTTATAAAGGAAAAAAAGCGAATCGTTTTTGTCTGGTGGCATTGGTGGGTAATTTTCGTCAACTTTCAGGGTAATTTAGACGACGTACGACCAGAAGTTATCCGTGCTTTATTATTATTATTATTAGGTAAAGAGGTAAAGATTATTAAAAAAAAATTAGGTAAAGATTAAGAGGTTTGTGTAGGTGAACGCACCAGAGCTCGACGTGGAGAGTTTAGTCGGCCTGTAAAAAAAAAAACCTGTGACCAGTGCAGCTTCCTCGTTCCAATAGCTAGCGATTCCTCTTACTTTTGGAGTCTGCATGTTGGTTTCAGAGACCTAGATCAATTTCTCCATGAGCAAAGATACACGTGCAAAGCTAGCCAAAGCTAGCAAGATAAGCAGCTCGATTGATTTCTCCAGCAGATCGTCTTGAGTTTTGTGATAAGCTGATAGTCAAAGCCTCAAAGGCTATAATCGTCATGTTTAGGAGAGGGGTCCGCCAAGAGAATCGATTTGTTCATGTATGGGAGTCTACGGCAAGCTGGACGTGTAGCTCTCAATCAAGTTGATCTCCGTGTACAGGTACGGGAGTCTACGCTCCTGCTGTACGTGCTTGTCTGAGCTTCTAGCTTCGTGTGCTTTCAGCGAGGTGCAAGCTGATCATGCATTTGTTAATACCTCCCATCTTAGGCTGTTGATGCATGCGCTCTCCTTCCCTGTGACCAGATGCGAGCTCTGCCTACTGTCTTGTCTTCCCTTACATGAAAAACAATCCTCTACTCAAATCAGGCTTATTGTAAAAACTAATTCCTCTACTTAAATGAGACTTTTTGCTTCCGGTAATCCTTGCTTCCATTTATTGAATTACAAGATCAGAAACTTGAAGAACAGACCATACACTCTAGGATTCTAGATTCCAAATTCCAAATTGAGGAGGACTAATCGTAGTGGCTGAAATCATGGAGATTCCTACATATTGATATTCATAGGCCTGTAGCTTGTAGGTCACCGCATGCTCATGGATTTTGGTAGACATCAACACAAACCAATCTCTAATTCCTCCACTTCAATGAGGCTTTTTGCTTCCAGTAATCCTTGCTTCCATCTATTGAATTGCAAATCAGAAACTTTAAGAACAGACCATATACTCCAGGATTCTAGATTCCAAATTCCAAATTGTGGAGGACTAATCATAGTATCAGGAATCATCGAGATTCCTGCAGATTGATATTCGTCAGCCTGTATCCTGTAGGTCACTGCATGCTCATGGATTTTGGTAGACATCAACACAAACCAGTCTGAGACGTACAGGAACCCTAGGTCCAGAATTTCTTCAACTGCGCCTGTTCATGGATTGTGGTGGACATCAACATCCAATCTGATACGTAGAGGAACTCTAGGTCCAGATTTTCTTCAGGTGTGCCTACTCATAGATTTTGCTGCACCCTTTTTTTTTCTCTTGAGAGGAACATGCCCAGCGTGTCTTTTTTGAGAGAATCCATATAAAGTCCATGCGATGGTGAAAACAAAAAAAAGATAGGAGCATGTACGAAACGTTTTTTCCACTATAAACATAATAGCAATGGTGGGTAATTTTTTTATTTGAAATCTTATCCGATGGCTATATAATTGTACTGTATTAAAATAAACGGTCGGATATTTCTAATTTTTGTGGTAATTTCTAACCTATTTATCTTTTTACTGATGACCCCATCAAGCACTTTTTATATATAATAATAGATTGTCCAACAGTAATTTGTCTACCCACCGTATGCTATGTGTTCGAGAGAGAAGCATCTAGTGAAAACTATGCCCCCCGGGTCTACTTTAAATATAAAAAGAAAACCTAAATATACTTGCTGCAATTTTCTTTCTTTTATTTTGTTTTGCAATTTACCTATCTACCACTACAAGATTTAATCCTTGCAAGTAACAAATTCAAGGGGATGATGACCCTCTTACCCGCGCTGGGTGCAAGTATTTGCTTTTGTGTGTGCATGTGTTGTTGATGAGGCTTTGTGTGATTCTTCTATTGGTTCAATAACCTTGGTTCTCACTGAGGGAAATACTTATCTCTATTGTACTGCATCTCCTCTCCTCTTCGGGGAAAATCCCAACGCAGCTCACAAGTAGCAGTAAGGTGGCCATATCCAATGATAGCTCCATTCAAAATGTTATGCTTGTTGAATCTCTTGTATACAATCTTCTTTCCGTATCTAGACTAGCCGACTTTGGTTTCAATGTTCTATTTACCAAAGTAGATTGCCAAGTGTTTCATCGAGATAATCATAATATGGTCTTTACCGGCATTCGTAGAGGTGATCTATACATTGTTGATTTCACTAGAAGAGACCAAGCTCGTACATGTCTTATTGCAAAATCTTCTAAAGGTTGGTTATGGCATAGAAGGCTAGGACATGTTGGCATGCGAAATCTTGATAAACTTGTTAAAGGAGATCATATACTTGGTGTTAAAGATGTTATCTCTGACAAGAATAGACTTTGTAGTCCTTGCCAAGCAGGAAAACAAGTTGGAGGAATTCATCCCATGAAGAATATCATGACCACAAGGAGACCACTCGAGCTACTCCATATGGATCTCTTCGGTCCCAACGCTTATAAGAACCTTGGCGGTAACTCTTTCGGTTTGGTCATAGTTGATGATTTCTCCAGATTTACGTGGGTGTTCTTTCTCGATGACAAATTGCAGGTACAAAAGATCTTCAAGAACTTCGCTAGGAAGGCCCAAAATCAATTCAAAGTGAAGATCAACAAGGTTCAGAGCGATAACGAAACGGAGTTCAAGAACGCCAATGTGGATACCTTTCTTGACGAAGAAGGGATCTCACATGAGTTCTTCGCTACGTACACACCTCAACAAAATGGAGTTGTTGAGAGGAAGAACCGAACTCTCATCGAGACGGCAAGAACAATGCTAGATGAATACAAGACGTCAAAACACTTTTGGGCAGAAGCGGTTGAGATGGTTTGTCATGCTGCAAATCGACTTTATCTTCACAAGCTTCTTGGTAAAACGGCGTATGAGCTACTCACCGGTAACAAGCCACAAGTTGGATACTTTCGGGTATTTGGTTCAAAATGTTACATTCTTGATAAGCATCGTCGTTCAAAATTTGCTCCTAAATCACATGAAGGTTTCCTACTCGGTTACGGATCGAACTCTCACACTTACCATGTTTACAACAACTTCACTCAAAAAGTTGAAGAGACGGTAGATGTGAAGTTTGATGAGACTAACGGCTCGCAAGTCGAGCAATTGCCAATTGATGTAGGAGATCAAGAACCATCAGAAGCAATCCAAGACTTGACTATTGGCAAGATTCGTCCCATGGAGGTGAAGGAGAGTACTTAGTCTACTCAAGTGGAAGCCCCCACTTCTCGTCAACGAGATCCACAAGTTGACATGGAGGCATCCACAAGTGGTACTCATCAAGACGAAGAGAATGAGGAAGTACAACAAGAAGATCCACCACAACCTCCTTCTCCACCACCTCACGACAACAACAACAACAACAACAATGAGGGAGACAATGATGATGATGATGGGGAAGCCTCACCACAACCCAAGCAAAAGCTACCTTGAGTTAGATCAAGAATTGACAAGAACCATCCCGTCGAGCAAATTCTTGGCGACATCAAATCTGGGAGAATCACTCGCTCTAAATCTTGTTTAGCTAACTTTTGTGAGCATTACTCATTCATCTCTAGTATTGAACCTACGAAGGTAGAAGAAGCTCTCGAAGATCCGGATTGGGTAAATGCTATGCATGAAGAACTACACAACTTCGAGAGAAATCAAGTTTGGACGTTGGTTGAGAAGCCTAAAGATGAGCAAAACTTCATCGGAACCAAATGGGTGTTTCAGAACAAGCAAGATGAGGACGGACAAGTTGTACGCAACAAGGCTCGCCTTGTGGCTCAAGGCTACACACAAGTCGAAGGTATGGACTATGGTGAGACCTATGCCCCCGTTGCTAGACTTGAGTCCATTCGCATTCTTCTTGCTTATGCCAATCACCATGATATCACCCTTTATCAAATGGATATTAAAAGTGCTTTCTTAAACGGTGAAATTGAGGAGGAAGTTTATGTTAAACAACCTCTCGGCTTTGTTAATCCCAAGAAACTAAACCACATTTATAAACTTCATAAAGCTCTTTATGGTCTCAAGAAAGCCCCTAGAGCTTGGTATAAATGCTTAACAAAGTTTCTTCTTGAAAAGGGTTTCAAAATTGGGAAAATTGATTCAACCTTGTTCACTAAAAGAGTTAATGGAGAACTATTTGTATGCCAAATATATGTTGATGATATCATTTTTGGATCTACTAATCCCTCTTTTAGTGAAAAGTTTAGAAGGTTGATGTCGGAAAAGTATGAGATGTCTATGATGTGTGAACTCAAATTCTTCCTTGGTTTGCAAATCAAGCAAACTAAAGAGGGTACATTTGTTTCTCAAACGAAGTATACCAAGGACTTATTCAAGAAGTTCAACATGCAAGAAAGTAAAGGAATGAAAACTCCCATGCCTACTAGCGGACATCTTGACTTGACTAAGGATGGCAAACCGGTTGATCAAAAGGTTTACCGATCCGTGATTGGTTCATTGTTATATCTATGTGCCTCTCATCCTGACATTATGCTAAGTGTGTGCATGTGTGTGCGCTACCAAGCGGCACCGAAGGAATGTCATCTTAAGGCCGTGAAAAGAATTGTGAGGTACTTGTTACATACACCAAACTTTGGCATTTGGTATCCAAAGGATCCTCTTTTGATCTTGTTGGCTACTCCGATTCGGACTATGCCGGAGACAAGGTTGACAGAAAATCCACTTCGAGTACATGTCAATTTCTTGGTAGATCTCTTGTGTCTTGGTCTTCCAAGAAGCAAAATTCGGTATCTCCATCTACTACCGAAGCGGAATACATTGCCATCGGATCTTGTTGTGCACAATTGTTATGGATGACACAAACTCTCAAAGACTATGGGGTACATGTGAAACATGTTCCATTGCTATGTGACAATGAGAGTGCTATTAAGATTGCACATAATCCCGTGCAACATTCTCGAACTAAGCATATTGAAGTTCGTCATCACTTTATTCAAGATCATGTTGCTAAAGGTGACATTGACCTTAAGCATGTTCGTACCGATAAACAATTGGCGGATATCTTCACTGAACCTCCTGATGAGAAGATATTTTTCCACTTGAGAAGTGAGTTGAATATCATTGATGCTTCCAACGTGAACTAGAAACTCAATTGGATGCATGCAAGGGCATGAGCTCTCTTGACTAATCCTTGATGATTCTCTTATGATAATTATATCATATCTTGGATACATTGCTCCCTTGTATTGCATCTAACCCCTTGTAGGTACTTGGATATGCCTCTTGTCACAAGATTGCATCCCACTCCTATCTTGAGCAATCTTGCATGAACTAAGTAACAAGGACCTATGTGTTGTGTTCAAGTAACAAGACAACAACAAAATATCCTTTGACAACATTTGATAATTCACTTTCACTCTTGTCATTTTGGATATACATGTTGTTCCTTGCAAGACTAACCCATGTTGGAAGAAGAACATCTTAGAGCATGTTGTTCCCAACTTCCATCATGAGCATCCACAACAAGTTCAACTACATGACAAGGTCGACAACAACCAAACCCAATGTAAGTAAGCACATCTTAGAGAAGTTTTACTCAAAGACATGAGCCCAAGCAACTCAACAAGATGTGAATACATTGAAATGCTTAAACGAAAAATGGTAAACCCATTTTGAGCTTAACGACGAGTATGACCTATGATCAAGTGATCTCACTTGACTCCTAAGTCAATATACTCTAACATGCGACTCTAGATGAAGTTCTCTAGTCTTGTCTTTTCTCTTGTATTTTTATTGCTTTGCCACACTTCATCTAGTTGTATTACTTCTTGCATTTCTTGTCTTGTCTTAGTTAAGTTTTCTTCTAGTCAATTCATTGCAAATCTTATTTGAATTCCTTGAATATCTTCATGAGAGCCTTTTGCTAAGTGAGCTGAGTTGACAAAATATTCTCTCTGCTTTGAAATCGGTCCCTCCGACATGAAACTTATCGGTTACACCGAAATGCACTTAACACTGCATATATGTTCATCGGTACAACCGAAAAGGAGAAAATTGGATCCACCGATATGATCCTTCTGTGAGATACCTATCTCGGAGTCACCAATGGATACATCTCGGAGTCACCGAATTCACAGATTATAGAACCTTTTGTCAAATTATCTTTATTTATTTTCCAGCTCCACTCAATGATTCTTTCCCTCTGCCTGCATCCAACATACATTGTGGCTAGTTGTGTCTCTCGAGGACCACACCCACTTGGTCAATAACCTTCAAGCTGAACCCTTCTTGGAAATTGATGTCAAAGGGGGAGAGAGATGCACATCAAAGCTTATTACAAATCTCTTCTTTATCAAAAGGAATATCCTAAAGGGAGAGAGATGCATTTTATAAGAGGAGAGAATCCTACATGCTTCTAAGAGGGGAGAAACATTTACTTGATCCTAGTTGATTGACTATGTTGTCATTTTGAATGTTTGCTCTCATTTTGTCTCACCCTACCCACTCCCAATATCTAACTCTAAAATTCAAGGGGAGAGGAAGCTCAAGTCAAGTTTAGGGGAGAAAAATCTTGATCTTTTGGGGACATGTTTGCACTTAAGGAATTACTCACCCCGTGATACTCTCTTCTTTATATGTCATCCCTATCTTGGTATTCTTGTTGGTCTTGTGTCCATTACCTTTGGAGAAATTATCTTGTGTTGTCTAACCCTGTTTTCTCAAGTGTATTTCTACAGGGATTTGATCAAGCACCTCAAGGTAAGTATATGCATCACACTCATGTGCATGATGATCTCTTGCTTAATTGCACATACTGTTTGCAAGAGAGAATCATGAACATGAAGGTACTCTCACTTTCATCCTGTTGCTTTGATGCATATAGCCAAGATACATGTAACACATTACAATCCATTCCTACTATGCATTTACACTCTATTAGTTATCATCTTTTAATAGCTACACACTTGTAGGGGGAGCATATGCATGTTACATGATTTCTCAAAGCTTTCATACATTTCTTGTTACATCTTTATTTGAAGCTTTGATGTATGTTGTCATCAATTACCAAAAAGGGGGAGATTGAAAGCACACTTGCTCCCTTGGTGGTTTTGGTAATTCATGTCAACATACATATTGTTGGACTAACACCTTTACCCGGTATATTTCAGAAAAGTTCAACAGTGGCATGGCAAGGACATGATGGATGTGGACCCTTTCAAAATGCTAAGGACATGGATTGGCAAAGCTTCAAGACTCTACATTTTTGGTTAAGTGGTCCAAGATCACATTGAGTCCTATAGGAAAGCCAATACTATTAAAAGGGGATGAGGTTTTGATGATGAGTTTGTTTCTCAAGTGCTTGAAGATATTGCTCCAAAACCCTCAACCACATTCTCCAAATCCCATCAAGTCCAAACCCTAAAAGTCCATCTCGGTCCCACCAAACCTACTCCATCCGGACCCACCGAGACGATCCGATACACTGCCACAGCCAAACCCTAATGCTTCGGTACTGCCGAAATGGATCTCGATCTCACCGAGATGGCATGACCAAGTTTCTGTAATGCCATCGCTTCACTTCGGATTCACCGAGATGAAACGGTCGAAATTTCCGAGATGAAGTTCTGCCCTAGCCATTTCACTTCGGTCGCTCCGAGTCGTTCCGTTCTGAAAGGATCGATATGGTTGACTAGAGTGGGGGGTGAATAGGCAACTACCAATTTTTAGCTTTTCTTTAACAAATTAGGGTTAGCAACAAAATAGGTTGTCTAGATATGCAACTAGGTGAGCAACCTATATGATGCTAACAATTACAACACAAGCAAGCAAAGGATACAATACAAGTATATCAAGCACAATGTAAAGGTAAGAGATAACCACAAGTGGAGCCGGTGAAGACGAGGGTGTGTTACCGAAGTTCCTTCCCTTTGAGAGGAAGTACGTCTCCGTTGGAGCGGTGTGGAGGCACAATGCTCCCCAAGAAGCCACTAAGGCCACCGTATTCTCCTCACGCCCTCACACAATGCGAGGTGCCGTGATTCCACTAGTGGTGCCCTTGAAGGCGGCAACCGAACCTTTACAAACAAGGTTGGGGCAATCTCCACAACTTAATTGGAGGCTCCCAACACAACCACGGAGCTTCACCACAATGGAATGTGGCTCCGAGGTGACCTCAACCGTCTAGGGTGCTCAAACACCCAAGAGTAACAGGATCCGCAAGGGATTAGTGGGGGGAATCAAATATCTCTTGGTGGAAGTGTAGATCAGGGCCCTCTCCTCCAAACCCTAGAGCAACAACAAGATTTGATGGCTAGGGAGAGAGATCGGGCTAAAATGAGCTTTTGGAGTAGCAATGGAGCTTGGGGGAAGAGGTCAACCTTAGGAAGAAGAAGACCTCTCCTTTATATAGGGAGACAAAATTCCAACCGTTATCTGCCCTCTGCCCGCAGTCAAGCGGTACTACCGCTCCTAGGAGCGGTACTACCGCTTAGGCGGTACTACCTCGAACTGGTCAAAAACACACTAGGTGTGCCACGGTAGTACCGCCAGTGCGGTACTACCGCTGCCCCCTTACGGTACTACCGCTAAGGGAGTTTCGACCAGAACAGGCAGCAGTAGTAGAGGCGGACAGGGCGGCAGTACCGCGCAAGCGGTACTACCGTTCTAGTACCGCTCTACTACCGCTAGAGGGAAAAGTGGTAACAGAAACTCGCACAGAGGAAAAACCCCAAGCGGTAGTGGAAGCGGTAGTAGGGGCGGTAGTACCGCTGGAGCGGTACTACCGTACTACTACCGTGCTACTACCGGTTAAGACAAAAGGGCAACAGAAAGTTGCACGCTCGGGGAAACCCCAAGCGGTAGTGGTGCGGTAGTACCCAGCGGTACTACCGCTCCTTGGAGCGGTACTACCATGGGTCCAAGCGGTACTACCGCTTGCAAACTTCTGAAACACCACAGACAACACAGGAAATGCTCCAGAGAAGGGAAAGGAGGTTGTGGGTGCATATGGGGCTGTGTACGTGTTGATTCCACCCATACCTTTCCAACGCGGACCCCCTCTTAATAGTACGGGTTTCCTACGACTCAATTCACCAAAAAGAAATCGTCGGAAAATAACCGTCTTCACTCTTTATCATCGAGGGGAGATAAACCGTCTCGTGCCTATCAATATAATCTCTGAAAAGGTCAATGCACACGATTAGTCCGCAAAGCGCATTGTCATCAATCATCGAAACTACTGGGGTAAAATATGCCCTAACAATCTCCCCCTTTTCGGTGGATTGATGACAACACGGGGTTTGCACAAGTATATACGAGTAAACGAAGATAAAAGAGTTCACAAGCAAGAAATCGAAGCAGATAAAAGCAAGCTTGTGACTCGGCAACACCCTGCAGAAAGCAAATGCAAACCCCGGTCCTAGACTCTCTCCCCCTTTGGCATCGAGACACCAAAAGGGCAAAGAGTGACACTACGCGCCGACAGGTGGTAGCACTAGTCTCCTCCCATGGACTCGTCGGAGGCCACAGCATCGGACTCCTCGTCAGACGACTCCTCCGATTCTTCAGGATCCTCAGACTCCTCCTCTGCGTGCTCCTGCTCCGGAGCGGGTGCCGACGCACCGGTGTTGGAATCATCAGAATCAGTCCAGCGGGAGTGAGAAGAAATCCAGTGGTCTTCAGGAGTGATGACAGCCTCAGAACCGCTCTCAACTGGAATATCAAGCTTCCTCATGATGGCCTTCCTCTGCTGACGTGCCTTCTTGGCATCCACATGTGCCAAGTACATCTTGTGCTGCACATCCGTCTGAAGACAAAACAGCTTCTTCACCTTGTTCTTGAGCTTGGCAGCCCAACCAGACGACCCAGACGAGTGCTCGGGGTCAGGCACATAGTCAGTATCCTCCACATCCTCCTCAGAGGCAAGTGGCACGCGCAGCACGACGAGTGGGAGCCCAGAGCTCCTTCTGGCGCAAGTTGATCGTCTCATGAGAAGTCAGAGGCCCGGTCTCAAGCTGCTCTCCAGGGAACGTGGCAGTCCAGGTGGTCACAATGAGTTTGAAGATGAAAGGAGCATAGATCGGCACGTGATCACCATATGCTGCATTCACAAGCTCCTTCCACATGACATGAGAGACGTCCAAAACAGCCCCCGTGCCCTTCTCAGAATGGCACAGACAAAGCATATCCACCAGGTGTCCGTGCACCATATCCAAGTTGCCAACACGAGGAAAGAGAGTGTGCCGGAAAATGCGATGCATGATATCAAAGAATGGTTTCAGCTCCTTCTTGGATCCCTTATCAGTCGGAATGATGGTCATATGGGGAAGCAGATTGTCCTTGTGAGAAGGTCCACCCTCATGGTGAGGGCGCAGACCAAGGGGCTTCTCCAGCCCCTCATCGGGATAGCCCAGAAGATCCATGAACTCACCCCAAGTGGCACGAAGCTGTCTACCATGAGTCATCCATATCATAGTCCTGTTATGCTTAGTCCCAAACCACACGGTTGCAAAGAACTGAGCCACCAACTCTGCATCAAAGTCATAGTTGAAGGACATGATGGGCACAATGTTGAACTGCGCACAGAGGTCAAGAGCTTCTCCAAAGTATGCACGGTCCTTCTCCATATGCTCAATGTTGATGGACTTGGTCTTGACAAACAGATTTTTCTTGGCCTTGATTCTGTCAAAGTATACCAAAGATTGATCCCTGTTCCAGAAGGGACGGCCCACAAGAGTTGCGTCTTGAGGACGACAGTAGGGATTCCTCTCGCGGTACTGCCAATACTCATTTTGCTTCATCTCAGCTGCAGTCTTGACAGGAGTCTTCTTTTTGCGAGCAACAGACTTGGCCTTGCTTCTGACTGACTGACGACGCACTGGAGGTGGTGTCGGGGCAGCCTCTTCTTGTATCTCATCATCAGAATAGACAGGCCTGGCGTAATAGGTGCGCCCACGTTTGGACGGAGCAGATGCATTCTTGCGACGACCCTTGGAGCTACTACCACCTGAACCAGACACAAAAACCATAGGAAGCAGGTGTAAAAGGGTATGCATAAGCCAAGAATTACAAGTGAGGGAGAGGAACCAGTTGTACAGATTCAGAAAAGCTGGGTCTCACGCGGTAGTACCGGTCCTGACAACGGTAGTACCGCCTGGGAGACGAGCGGTAGTACCGCTGGCCAGTGGGCGGTAGTACCGCTTAAGCGGTAGTACCGGCCATGGCCGAGCGGTAGTACCGATGTCTGCACAGTCGCACATCCGTGTCAGATCCGGTAGTACCGGAGATCCAATCCTTCGAAATCGATACAAAGAGTTCCTACCCTCCTATCTAGCAGTCATTCTACATCCTACTCAAGCCTCGATTTGGTCAAAAATCAAAGAAACGCCACGCATTGCCCTAAGTCCAAGATTCAAAAACTAGAACCAATGGAGAGAAGAACGGGGGCAATACCGGGTTCCATAGCGAGAGGAGATGGTGAGGATCGATTCCACCGGGCGGAAATGCAGAAGACGGCACGGAATCGGAGGACCGGAGACGGCCTCCGAAGCAGTTCTTCGTCGCCTGTGAGAGAGGGAGTCGTGGGGAAGAAAGGTGAATGGGTATGGGGGAGTTAGAACTCCCCCTGCCCGACACTTAACCCCACAGAATCCATCTAAGCGGTAGTACCGCTAGGAGTAGCGGTAGTACCGCTAGGAGTAGCGGTAGTACCGCCCCGATACTACTGCCGGGCAGGAGGCCCGGTAGTACCGCTTAGAGCGGTAGTACCGTTCCTAGCCAGCGGTAGTACCGCGTGCAGGAGACAGAACTGCCCAGATCAAAAAGGATGGCTTATACAAAATCTATGGGTTGGAGAGAGGAAAGGCTTAGGTTGGAGACTCGAAAACACCGCAAATGGGAATGGACACTCCAAGGTTTAAAAGACAATAAAACGAAGAGCAAACTTGGAGTGGACCAAAACACGAAAAGACCAACAAGTCAAGATAAAAGCAATGAAAACTATAGAAGAACCAAACCCTCCAAAAGAGAGGGTCGGTGGCCGAAGCCACCATTGTTTGAGTCGAATGGTTTGGCACCGCGAAGATTTTAACCTTGGGCCCAAGACCAAAACTCATCTTTGAGGCACAATTACCATCATAAATGGCTAATGTGAAAGATTTTGATTAATTTTGGCATAATAGGGGGAGGGAGAGTTCATTGAGAGAACAACACTCCCCCTAAATCCATGCCTACACCTAGAACAAGGTAAACATGATGAGTGCGGTGGGATGTGACGAGAATCAAGCCACGTTGCTCGAATCAATGATATTTAGCTCATGCCTTAACTCGCGAAACCTTGCTTCATCCAATGGCTTCGTGAAAATATCCGCTAGTTGCTCTTGAGTGTTAAGATGAATAATATCAATCTCCCCACGCTTGACGTGATCCCGAATAAAATGATGACGAATCTCGATGTGCTTCGTCTTGCTATGTTGCACCGGGTTGTAGGAGATTGCAATTGCACTTTCATTGTCACAGAAAAGAGGCACTTTGTCACAAGTGACACCGTAATCCTTTAAAGTTTGCCTCATCCAAAGCAACTGAGCACAACAACTTGCGGCAGCTACATACTCGGCCTCGGTGGTGGAGAGAGACACACAATTCTGCTTCTTCGAAGACCAACTCACCAAAGAGCGACCAAGGAATTGGCACCCTCCGGAAGTTGACTTCCTATCCACACGGTCTCCCGCCCAATCCGAATCCGAATAACCCATTAGATCAAAGCTTGCTCCTTTGGGATACAATAAGCTAAAGTTTGGGGTATGAGCCAAATATCGAAAGATTCGCTTGACTGCCACATAGTGACTTTCCTTAGGCGCGGCTTGAAACCGTGCACATATTCCCACACTCAACATGATATCCGGTCTAGATGCACAAAGGTAAAGCAAGGATCCAATCATGGAACGATATACCTTTTGATCCACCGCTTTAAAATTGGGATCTATGTCAAGTTGGCACTTGGTAGGCATTGGAGTCTTGGCCGGCTTGACATCATTTAACTTGAATCTCTTGAGCATGTCTTGGGTGTATTTGGCTTGGTTGATGAAGGTTCCTTCTCTTCTTTGCTTGACTTCGAATCCAAGAAAGAACTTCAACTCTCCCATCATAGACATCTCAAATTTCTCGGTCATTAGTGCGGCAAACTCATCATTGAAAGCTTTGTTAGGAGAACCAAAGATAATATCATCAACATATAGTTGGCATATGAACAAATCCCCTTTAACCCTCTTAGTAAAAAGAGTGGGATCGATTTTCCCAATTTCAAACCCACGGTCTTGCAACAACTCGGTAAGGTGCTCATACCACGCACGTGGAGCTTGTTTAAGGCCATAGAGTGCCTTATCGAGCTTGTATACATGATTGGGGAACTTGGGATCCTCGAACCCCGGAGGTTGTTTGACATATACCAACTCATTAAGAGGACCGTTAAGAAATGCACTCTTCACATCCATTTGTTGCAATTTAAAATCATGATGAGAATCATATGCAAGCAACATACGAATAGATTCAAGACGAGCAACGGGAGCAAAAGTTTCACCGTAGTCGATACCCTCGACTTGGGAGTAGCCTTGTGCCACCAATCTTGCCTTGTTTCGAGTGACAACACCGTTCGTATCTTGCTTGTTCTTGAAGATCCATTTGGTTCCAATGACATTATGATTCTCCGTTGGCCTTGGCACCAATGTCCACACTTTGTTGCGCTCGAAGTTGTTGAGTTCATCATGCATGGCTTCAAGCCAATCCGTGTCCTCGAGCGCCTCATGTACCTTTTGGGGTTCAACATACAAAACAAACGCGTGATGCACACAAAAGTTTGATAATTGTTTACGAGTGGTTACCCCTTTCTTTAAGCTTCCATAAACATTCTCCAAGAGATGTTGTTGACGCTTGAGTGTACATGCATTCTTGGCGAGACGACGCTCCAATAACTCCTCCGGAGTCAATTGAGGAGGATCATTTTGAACATATTGAGCATCATCTTGAGCTTGCTCTTGATCAAGAGCTTCCCTTTGATCTTGAGCTTGCTCGGGGTCGTGATCTTGATCTTGGGCATCATTTGGTGCATCACCATCATCTTGATGTTGATCTTGCCCTTGATCTTGATCACTTGGTTGAGGGCCTTCGGTTTGTTCTTCGGAAGCGTGTGGGTCTTGTGTCGGTGATGGTTCCACATGCGTAGAACATTGTCCTTCTCCTTCCACCACAAGGGGTTCCTCAATGGGTAGGATTTGACCCACACCCATTCTTCTTATGGCTTGAGGAGGAATTTCATCACCTACATCACAAAGACCACTTTGCTCCACTTGGGAGCCATTATTCTCATCAAACTCCACGTTACACGTCTCCTCAATGAGTCCGGTGGACTTGTTGAGAACACGGTAAGCATGAGAGTTTGTAGCATAACCAACAAATATGCCCTCTTGAGCTCTAGAATCAAATTTAGACAAGCGAACACCTTTCTTGAGAATGAAACACTTACAACCGAATACCCGGAAGTACTTGAGGTTTGGCTTGTTGCCGGTAAGTATTTCATATGGAGTCTTGTTCAAGCCTTTGCGGAGGTAGAGCCGATTGGATGCATGACAAGCGGTGTTGATGGCTTCGGCCCAAAAGTTGTATGGAGACTTGAACTCCGCCATCATGGTCCTTGCTGCGTCCATCAACGTCCGGTTCTTCCTCTCCGCTACACCGTTTTGTTGAGGGGTATATGGTGCGGAATATTGATGCTTGATCCCCTCATCACTAAGAAACTCATTCAAGGTGTAGTTCTTGAACTCGGTGCCGTTGTCGCTTCTAATAATCATTATCTTTGCATCATGTTGACGTTGAGCTTCATTTGCAAAGTCGATCACGGTTTGTTGGGTCTCGCTCTTCCTCTTGAAGAAATATACCCAAGTGTATCTTGAATAATCATCCACAATCACCAAGCAATACTTTCTTCCCCCAAGACTACCAAAAGATGGCGGTCCAAAGAGATCCATGTGAAGGAGCTCCAAGGGCCTCTTCGAGTAGATGATAGTCGTGGGTCGGTGAGCCGTCTCATGTAGCTTTCCTTCGATACAAGCACTGCAAGCACGGTCTTTGGCAAAGCTCACATTTGTTAGTCCTCGGACGTGTTCCCCTTTGAGGAGACTTTGCAAAGATCTCATATTGACGTGGGCTAAACGGCGATGCCAAAGCCATCCCACGTCAACTTTATCCATTAGGCAAGTCGCGGTCTTAGTGGGTCGCTCCGAGAAGTTAACCACATAAAGACCGTTCTCGACATGCCCAACAAAAGCTACTTTAAGAGTCTTGCTCCACAAAAGGGCCACGGTATCAATATCAAAGAACGTTGCAAAGCCCATAATAGCAAGTTGACGAACGGAAAGTAAATTGTATGCAAGGGTCTCAACAAGCATGACCTTCTCAATGGACAAGTCCGGTGAGATAACCACTTTGCCAAGACCCAATACCTTTGACATTGAAGCATCACCATATTGGACATGGGTGGGCATAGATGAATTTGCTTGAACATCCACCACCAAGTCCTTGCTTCCGGTCATATGATTTGTCGCTCCACTATCAAGCAACCATGACACCCCACCGGAAGCAAACTCCTACATAAGATTAATGCTTGGTTTTAGGTACCCATTCTTTAATGGGTCCTTTCATGTTAGTAACAAGGGTCTTAGGAACCCAAATAGACCATTCAATGTACTCATAAGAAGAACCAACAAATTTGGCATAAACATGCCCATCACTAGCACGGCATAAAACATAAGAAGGGTTAAAATCGCCGGCTTTGTTGGGATGGGTGGTCTTGCCCCTATTGACATTACCACCCACCACCTTGTTCTTCTTCTTCTTAGGAGCACCCTCTCCCTCTTTCACAAAAGTTTCTTTGAGAGGGAGAGCTTGCTTGGTCTTACTCTTCTTATTTGACTTCTTCTTCTTCTTCTTTGACTTGGGTGCAAATCCAAGTCCCTCCTTGGCCACAACTTCCTTTTGATTGCTCAAAAGTTCATTGAGGTTTTTCTCACCTTGAATGCACGAGACAAGGCCTTTCTCAATTTGCTCTTTCAACTTGGCATTCTCCCCAACAAGATGTGCATGCTCACAACAAGGGTTAGTTGCACGAGCATTATCAATCAAAACAAAAGGAGGACAAGTAGCAATTTCTTTAGTTAGCTTCACTTGGAGTTGATCATGAGACTCCTTGAGTGTAGCGTGAGCACTTTTCAAGGCCTTGTGAGCCTTGTCAAGTAACTCAAACTCCTCTTCGAGTCTAGCATGGCCAACCCCAAGTTCGGCCTTCTCATTTTTAAGCACATTAACAAGAACTTGAGCATGATCACGATCTTTCTTTAATTTAGCAAGATCTAGATTATGTGTCTCCTCAAGAGCCACTCTAAGACATTGCTCTTCCTCAAGAGCATTAGAAAGATCGGCAATCTCATCGGCATAATCTCTACTATGCCCTTCCAACTTAGAGATGGTCTCTTCATGAGAATCTATGATTTCATTTGCCTCACCTAATTGTTCCAAGAGAGCCACAAAGTGCTTCTTGGTCTCACCTTTGAGTTTGGCCATGAACTTGTCAAACACATTTTCCTCCACCCTAGCCTCCTCATTTTCTTCCACACAATTCATCAAGGAAGGAGTGGAAGTAATGCTAGTTTTGATGTTGGAGGTTACCTTGTTGGTGGCCTTGGCCATGAGGCACTTGTGGGTGGTGATGGAGTTATCGTTGGGGGAATCGAAGAGGGACACCTTTGGTGATGGAGAGGTGGCAATGGCGACGGAGGCCGTAGCAATCCCTTCACCACTCGCAACTTCATCATCATCGGAGTCATACTCTTCTTGCACCACCAAACTCTTTTGAGGCACCTTCTTGTTGAACTTGTTCTTGCTTAGGAAGGACTTGCCCTTGTCTTTGCGGATAAGCTTGCCACCATTTTCTTCCCTATTCTTATATGGGCAATCGGCGACGAAGTGACTCACATTACCACAGTTGTAGCAAGTCTTTACACGTTGACCTTTGCCTTTAGAGCCATTAGTCTTGTTTCTTTAGAAATTGGGCTTGGAGTTTCTTTTGTTGCCCCAAAATTGTCTTGATGCAAGAGCCATGTGCTCGTGGTAAGCATATTTGGTGTCTTCGGGGCAATCTTCATCCTCACAGTCTTCATCTTCTTCTTCCTCTTCATGAACTACCTTGGCCTTCAAAGCAAGGTTGGGCTTCTTCGAGCGTTGAACACGAGCAAGTGCATTGTCGGCGGTCTTGTTCAAAATGTTCATAGCAATAAACTCATCCAACACATCGCTAGAGGACAAGGTGTGGAAGTCCGGTCTTTGACGAATCACGGAGGACATGCTCTTGTTGTAAGGCATAATGGCCTTGAGGAATTTGCGCTTGATCCAATTGTCATCCATGTCCTTGCTCCCGTGGTCTCGGAGTGAGACCGCAAGAGTAGTCAATCTCCGGTAAAGCTCACGAGGATCTTCATCTTCATTCATAACAAACTCATCGGCCTCATCAAGAATAACCTCAAAGTTGGAGCGTTGAATGCTCGAGCTTCCCTTGTACAACGAGTTGATATGCTCCCAAGCATCTTTGGCAAGAGTGAATGGGCGCAAGTGAGGAAGCTCTTCGGGAGGCATGGCGGCTTGAAGAATGAACAAGGCGGATGCATTGAGTTGATTGTCCACTTCTTCTCTTGGGGACAAGTTGCTTGGGTCATGCGGATAATAGCCTTGTTCAATGATTCTCCAAAGTTGAGTTGAGCTAGAATTCAAATGAGACTTAATACGAAACACCCAATTAGCGAAGTTAGACAAATCAAGCTTAGGAGGAGGACCATGATTATTTATATGAGGTGAGGGGACCGGTCCTCCATAGACCGGGAGAGGAGGAACCGAGGCATGGGTTCCCGTCCCATTCATACCATGAGGGGAAGATGTATGAGTGTCTTTAGCCGTTTCCTTGCCGGAATTGGCCTCCAACGCCGATGCGGTGGGATTAACCACAAGCAGCGGATCGGGAGTAGACTTCAACCCCTCAAGGAGCTCTTTCATCATGGACTTAACCTCGGCCGTCATAGACGTCTTTAGTGAAGCCATAGCTTCATTCAAAACGTCTATAGTGACCGTGGTCAACTCCACGGCCTCGGGAACATTCCCAACACGCTCCCCGTCGTCAACCATACTCTTCGGGTGGTGAAACCCTTAATAAAGAGACGAGGCTCTGATACCAATTGAAAGGATCGATATGGTTGACTAGAGGGGGGGGGTGAATAGGCAACTACCAATTTTTAGCTTTTCTTTAACAAATTAGGGTTAGCAACAAAATAGGTTGTCTAGATATGCAACTAGGTGAGCAACCTATATGATGCTAACAATTACAACACAAGCAAGCAAAGGATACAATACAAGTATATCAAGCACAATGTAAAGGTAAGAGATAACCACAAGTGGAGCCGGTGAAGACGAGGGTGTGTTACCGAAATTCCTTCCCTTTGAGAGGAAGTACGTCTCCGTTGGAGCGGTGTGGAGGCACAATGCTCCCCAAGAAGCCACTAAGGCCACCGTATTCTCCTCACGCCCTCACACAATGCGAGGTGCCGTGATTCCACTAGTGGTGCCCTTGAAGGCGGCAACCGAACCTTTACAAACAAGGTTGGGGCAATCTCCACAACTTAATTGGAGGCTCCCAACACAACCACGGAGCTTCACCACAATGGAATGTGGCTCCGAGGTGACCTCAACCGTCTAGGGTGCACAAACACCCAAGAGTAACAAGATCCGCAAGGGATTAGTGGGGGGAATCAAATATCTCTTGGTGGAAGTGTAGATCAGGGCCCTCTCCTCCAAACCCTAGAGCAACAACAAGATTTGATGGCTAGGGATAGAGATCGGGCTAAAATGAGCTTTTGGAGTAGCAATGGAGCTTGGGGGAAGAGGTCAACCTTAGGAAGAAGAAGACCTCTCCTTTATATAGGGAGACAAAATTCCAACCGTTATCTGCCCTCTGCCCGCAGTCAAGCGGTACTACCGCTCCTAGGAGCGGTACTACCGCTTAGGCGGTACTACCTCGAACTGGTCAAAAACACACTAGGTGTGCCACGGTAGTACCGCCGGAGCGGTACTACCGCTGCCCCCTTACGGTACTACCGCTAAGGGAGTTTCGACCAGAACAGGCAGCAGTAGTAGAGGCGGACAGGGTGGCAGTACCGCGCAAGCGGTACTACCGTTCTAGTACCGCTCTACTACCGCTAGAGGGAAAAGTGGTAACAGAAACTCGCACAGAGGAAAAACCCCAAGCGGTAGTGGAAGCGGTAGTAGGGGCGGTAGAACCGCTGGAGCGGTACTACCGTACTACTACCGTGCTACTACCGGTTAAGACAAACCGGCAACAGAAAGTTGCACGCTCGGGGAAACCCCAAGCGGTAGTGGTGCGGTAGTACCCAGCGGTACTACCGCTCCTTGGAGCGGTACTACCGTGGGTCCAAGCGGTACTACCGCTTGCAAACTTCTGAAACACCACAGACAACACAGGAAATGCTCCAGAGAAGGGAAAGGAGGTTGTGGGTGCATATGGGGCTGTGTACGTGTTGATTCCACCCATACCTTTCCAACGCGGACCCCCTCTTAATAGTACGGGTTTCCTACGACTCAATTCACCAAAAAGAAATCGTCGGAAAATAACCGTCTTCACTCTTTATCATCGAGGGGAGATAAACCGTCTCATGCCTATCAATATAATCTCTGAAAAGGTCAACGCACACGATTAGTCCGCAAAGCGCATTGTCATCAATCATCGAAACTACTGGGGTAAAATATGCCCTAACACGTTCGGTCTCATCGAAAAGCCTAACGATCAAGCCTTTTACACAGGTCGGTCTCACCGAGATTTTTGATCGGTGTCACCAAGTTGAGTCAAAAGCTTGTAACGGTTGGATTTTTGGTGTTGCCTATTTATACCCTTCCACCCCACCTACTCTCTAAGAGAGCCATCAAAACGAACCTACACTTCCACCATTCATTTTCTGAGAGAGAACCATCTACTCATGTGTTGAGATCAAGTCACTTCATTCCAATCATTTGAACCTTGATTTCTAGCCTTCACCAAGTGGCTTTCCACTCAAATCCTTCTCCTACCAAAGCCAAATCTGTGAGAGAGTGATTGAGTGTTGGGGAGACTATCTTTTGAAGCACAAGAGCAAGGAGTTCATCATCAACAACACATCTATTACCTTTTGGAGAGTGGTGTCTCCTAGATTGGTTTGGTGTCACTTGGGAGCCTGCAAGATCATGTGGAGTTGAACTAAGGAGTTTGTAAGGGCAAGGAGATCGCCTACTTCGTGAAGATCTACCCGAGTGAGCCTAGTCCTTCGTGGACGTAAGCCATGGTGGAATAGACAAGGTTGCTTCTTCGTGGACCCTTAGTGGGTGGATCCCTCCGTGGACTTGCGCAACCGTTACCCTCTGTGGGTTGAAGTCTCCATCAACGTGGATGTACGATAGCACCACATATCGGAACCACGCCAAAAACCATCATGTCTTCATTGCGTTTTGTCTTATTTTCTCTACCCCATTACTTTCCGCACAATTGCATGTTGTACTATTTCCGCTGCTCTATCTCTATATATGCATGTGTAGGAAGTATTGGTTGTATCTTAACTAGTGCCAAAATCTGCTTAAACTTCAAGAAAATTAAAAACTGCACCTTTGGTTGGTTAAGTGTCTATTCACCCCCCCTCTAGACCTATCTCCTCGATCCTACAACTTCCTGGTTTCCTCCCAGGGAGTGCTTTCTTTATAGCCATATAGCTAGGCTTCGGTGCTCCGTTAGGTCATCCACCCGGATCCCAAGGGATGTCAACCCCGAGTGTGAAACCAGAGTCCGACCGGGGTTTGGAGCACCTCATAGCAGAGCTCGGTCGGAGTCGTACTCGCTTTCGGTGCATCGGCATCATATATGAAAATGCATACTCACTTCTAGGAGAGTACCGATGCATCTGGTTCAGTGGTGATGCCTGCAAGGTTAGTAGCTGCAATTTGACGATATTTTTATAACCAAGAGGATACGAAGCTATTAGGAAAGCATAAACCTCTTCTTCATCATCTTCTTCTTCTTCTTCTTCTTCTTCTTCTTTGTACCTGGGAATGTTAGTATCGAAATTTGCAAATTCAATATCAAGTCTATTATCATCTATAAGACTTTGCAATTTACTCTCCAAAGGAGGTCTATGGAGAGCCTGTAGAAAATCAGCCCATATATCATCAAGATCAATTTCAGAATATGTAATTTGGGGTTTGTCCAATATCGACAAATCCATAGGTAAAGAGGAGTAATCAGGCATCATGGTGGTTGCATCACTCTTTGATAGCTCTCTTAATGCAAGCAACTCATTGTAGCGACCCGACCCGAATACGGTCAAGTCTCTGTGCTTTCTATGCCATCCCTAGATCAGTATGCTGGCACACATAGTACTTTGATGAAATACCATAACATTACATGTAAAATAAATATCGTAGATCCAGAGTATACCTTATATATATCACATCGGAAACAAATCAATAAGGGTGTGGAGTCCCATCAACGCCAATGACAAGTTGAGTGTAGACCGTAACTCTACAACGGAACTTTTACTCGTCGTAGAAATACCGGCAACATGATACGTTGCAGCTGTGTAGGTCAGTACATTGAATGTACTGGCAAGATCACAATAAGAAACGGAATGATAAAGACTATTCTATATGCAATATGGCTTTGTGGCTTTATGTCTGAGTTTTTGCATAAAAGTTGGTTTTATTTTCCCTACAACAAAGGAATAATCAGGAGTCCTCACTACTGAGTTATCTATTATGACATGGTTCCGCCAACCGATGTCTCATAGCCCACACGTATCATGTAGCGACCCGACCCAATACGGTCAAGTCTTTGTGCTTTTTGTGCCATCCCTAGATCAGTATGCTGGCACACACAGTACTTCGATGAAATACCATAACATCACATGTACAATAAATATCGTAGATCCAGAGTATACCTTAATTTTCATAGCGGAAACAAAGTATAAGGGTGTGGAGTCCCATCAACGCCAACGGCAAGTTGAGTGTAGACCGTAACCCTATATCGTAACTCTTACTCAGCGTAGAAATACCTGCAACATGATACGTTGCAGCCGTGTAGGTCAGTACATTGAATGTACCGGTAAGATCACAATATGAAGCAGATGATAAAGACTATTCTATATGCAATATGGCTTTGAGGCTCTGTGTCTGAGTTTTTGCATAAAAGCTAATTTTATTTTCCCTACAACAAAGGAATAATCAAGAGTCTTCACTACGGAGTTATGTACTATGACATGGTTCCGCCAACCGATGTCTCATAGCCCAAAAGTATCATAAATTGCCCACAATTAGTTATCAGTCCGGTGTTGAGAGTTCAGAGATAGATCCAAGTCCAGAGGCTCAATTTGTCCGTAACTGGGGACACGGCTAATCGATTAGGTTTTAACACTACAGAGTGTTGTGCACTTTACCCACAAGAATCGATCCCTCCTTTGTAGTCCTCGCACTTCAGAGTGTTTGAGAACAGGACGATCGAAACATGATCTTCCGAAGAGTTCCCCTGACCAACGTCCAGTGCCCATCCAATCCTACCGTCGACTACATCTGCTAGCACCGTCCTAGCCAGGGTCACAACTAAGGTCAACCAAGCCAGAGCCCATATTGACTTGTGGCTGCACAGGTAAGCTTCCGGGCATGAAGTATTCTTCCGTCTCTTTGAGCCTGGATGAAGCTTTCCGCAAGATGTCATCCATTGGGTTTCCCCATGATGCATCTCGGGGTATCCACTGGGTTTTCCCACGGTGCCCGTCGAACTGGGTCATCCACTGGGTTTTTCCCACGATACCCGTCGAACCATCCTCCACCCAGAGGTATATTGAATTCTTGTCTCGAGTCTTGAAGTCTTGAGGTCTTGTAGATGCAGGCCTTGAAGTTTGCCACCTTGAAGTTGTCTTCATTGACGTAAAGTCCTCCTTCTCACACCACTCACGAACACTCATACCAATCCCCGTCTACTATAGCGTAGCTTTAAAATAAATAACGTTCCCGGGGTTTAGTATCAGGGGTGTGGGTTCCTACCTCATGCTTCTACCCAACTACAAGATTCAATATACTACTGGAGGAAAATGTTGAAAAGGTGACACTAAATGCAATTAAAACATAGGTATAATAATATGGTAAAAGTGAACTTGCCTGGTAAGTTGATGCAGATATTATCTCTCTCAGAAAATAAACTTAATAGAACTATTCATCACTCCAAGAAAATCTATATAATCAAACATAGTATTCACACAAGCAAACATTCTAGCAAGCAATTCTAAAAATCAAAATTACAATCAATCAAATAAAGCAAATAAAGAACAAAATAATGAAGTCAAAGAAATCGAAATAAAAATCCAAAGAAAACCTAGGGAGAAACCAACTCACAACATAGCAAACAATAACCCACATAACAGAACTAAATTTATACAAATAATTATTCTACAGAAAAGAAAATTTAGTTTCATCAAAACAACATAAAGAAAATAACTAAAAATAAGTACTAGCAAAAATAACTAAAATACTAGATATTGCATATCACTATATAATAGCTATGCTAAACAAAATCCTAAAGAGTAGCAAAACCAATAAAAATAAATTCTAAAAACTAGCTACTGAAGCTTAACAAAAACATACTACACCTAACAAAATTTTGCAAAAGGAATTAATTAGAACTAAATAGAAATCACTAAGATATAATCAAAACAAAACTATATAGAAAACAGTACTGTTTTCACTAAAACTCTAATTTAAATATACAAAAAATTACCCAATTTAATCCTACTGGTAAACAAACTAATATGTGACCAGTATCAAAAGGAATCACTCAAAAATAATAATCCTAACTCAAATTATAGCCAAAATAGTGATTTAGACAAATTTGAGCAAATTCAAATAAAATAAAAGTCAAAAATAGTCAAACTTTGCATCTACAGAAACTTCATAAAATTATAAACCTAATGCAAAAATAATCACTCAAAAATATTAAATAACCTAAAAGATATTGAATTTCTAAAACAGAAACTAATCTGTAAATTAAAAGAAAAACAGAAAAAGAAAAAAATCTACCGATCGGCTAATGGGCTACGTGGCGATCTGTGATTGGCTGATGAGGGTGTGCGGGCGAGTGAACGGAGCGGTTAACCGAGCTGTAAAAGAAAACGGCTCACGGCAAATAAATAAATAAAACGTTCTAATCCCTACCGTGTGATCTGGATCTAACGTCTGAGATGGGCTCCGGTGCTCACAGTGGGGCGGCGAGGTCATCGGCGAGTTCTCCGGCGGCGGTGGCTTCGGGCGTTGTCGGCGATGGCGCTCCGGTGCTCCTCCGGCGACGGAGAAGACGGAAATCGACGCGGACGAGGGCGTCGGTGAGGTTGGTGGCGGTGGCGTGGCTCGGGGTGGGGTGTAGGCGGTGGAGCGAGCGGCGGCGTGTGGCGGCAGTGCGGTACTCCGGCGAGAAATGGCGGCGGCAGTGGTGCCTGAGAGAGGGAGGTTCAGAGGGGAATCGAGTGCGGGGTGGGTGCCTTTTATAGGGGAGGTGACGTGGAGGAGGGGCGACGTCCAGAAGGCAAGAAATGGCGGCGCCGCGGCGATCTCCGGTGAACAGGAAGGGGATCGAGCGCGGGAGGAAGGTGAACGCGGCGCGCTATGGTCGGTCGGGTGGGACAGGGCGTCAGTGAGAGAAAGAGGGCGGGATCCGCATCGGATACCCGGATCCTACGGGATTCGGGGTCGGCCTCGTGGGCGAGTGGGCCGCGCTGGCGGTTTCCTTTTTTTTCAAATTCTTTTCCATTTTGAATTTTCAGAGAGAGAAAGGAAAATACTAGTAAATAAATAAAAATATAATATACACATATTATATATAAAAATGATCAAGAGAATAAATCCTAAAAGGTGAACTATTTTCCAGAGGCAAAATAAAATCTTTTATAAAATCATTTTTTTTGAAAATTCAAATAAATCCAAATTTGACTTTCAAATATTTTGGCATTATATCTTATGACTTTTTGGAGGGTCATGTTACCTCCTATCACACTTTTTGATCAAAGTATTTTGTCAAGGATTTTTGAAATAAAATTCAAATGCCATGTTTGAAATGGCCATTTTGAAAAATGGCCTTCTACCTCCCACTCTATTTCAAATAAATGAAGAAGTCATATTATCTTCCCTCATGAAAATCCTTGAGTGGCATGAAGTCTCTGGTAGGAAAATATTTCAAATGAAATTCAAATCATTTTCAAATCCCTTTTCATTTCTTTAAATGGAAGAAGTCATATCATCTTCACTCTAGGGTTTTGTGATGAAATGAATTTGAATTCCCAGGGATCAAAATGCAAAGTGAAAGTTTTGGGAAAGTCATTTCATTACCTCTCATTAAACTTTCAAAAGTTTCAAATTTCACTCACTTTCAGTCAATCAAGCAAACAAACAATCAAACAATCAATCCTATTTATTTATTTAATATAACATTCCAAAATTTAGAATTTTGGGATGTTACAAACCTACCACACTTAAAATGAATCTCGTCCTTGAGATTCGGAGAGGCTAGCAAGAAAAGGTTAGGGTTTGGGGTCTTCTAGCAAATCCATTGATCGAAAAGGTCCGAGGAGCTACCACACTTAAAATCAAAGTCACTAGTACAAAACTCAGGTACTCACTCCATTCCCTTATACAAGGCCACTATGAAAGATACATTTTGCATCTATACAAGGCCACCAACACTAATCGAGGCAAAAATTAATGATGTTTCCTCGTACTAGCAACTTGTTTAATATTTGCATGCATATAGTCATAATGACAATCAACTACTTCCTTCACATTCCTTTCTTGCATGCATGCGGCGTATTAATGGTCACAGTTAACGAAATGAAAAGTTGCTTTGCAAAGCGGTTATTAAATTTTACCTTGGTACCTGTAATCTGAGTTTGTGGCCTTGTATAAGGGAATGGAGGGAGTACTTCTTTCTTGACAACATCTGTCCTTTCACAAAATTTTGAGTCCTTTCATCATGGTAAGGTCTTTCCGAGATTGGATCTTCTTAGCTAACAGGTATGTCGCCAATACTAAACAACTATCGAAAATCTCATGGTGGTCAACAAATAATGGTTCCTGCAGGAAAATGGTCTGGGTTGAATCTCACCGTATAACTTACGATTGGCAACGGTTGCCTGTACGGGGTTCCATCGTTCTACCATTCTAAGGTTTTTGGCTTATCGTGTCAACACTCTTCTAAGGTTTTTAAGGATCTCTGATTTTCCATCAACATATGATAGTCCATGATAAAAGTCTCCGGTATGGGGGCCAATCCATCCCGTACTTGAATCATTACTACATACGCAGACAGTGAATCACGTATTCTAACACTTGGGCATCCTCACAAGCATTGCAGAAATTTCTCTTGTCGACAAACTATGTTCGGATAAATCCATTGATTCTGCAAGCTGAACAAACATCTATCGTTTCTTCACAACTCTCAGGTTTTCGTATCCTCCTACGAAACGTATGCTGATCAAATCACAGCTTCTTCCAAATCCTTATTAATTCCTGGGCCTGTGAGCTGTGGGCTCACTTCAACACTTGTACATCTCTAACTCATTTTTGGAGTTACTATTGTTCTATATTCCAACATTACACCTTCTTTAAATCCAATAATACTTCATTCCTTCATACTCTTGGGGTAACCAACATACCAAAATAAACTTCAAACTTCTTTGGTCCAAACTCCACCCTGTGGAATACATTTTCCTTTCCATTGGTCAAGTGTTCACATAGAATAGTATCACCATTAAAATAATATGCACTGGTTCATCCATAAATCATATCCTTTTTTACACCTTTAATCACTTCTCAAAACTCCAAATTTAAAAGTACTTTATTACCAATGCTGCCATCCACATAGTTTGGTATGGTCAAGCATTACTTTCATCTTTATTCATTTGTCCAAACTCCTTGGCATGAACGGTACATTATTCTCCTTTGTTTTGGTGGTTTTACCAATTAATACCACACTTAAAATGAAATGTACTATTCCATCCATAGGTCTTATTCTTCATATCTCCGAACATGGTCACAGTAACATACAATGCAGTAATTAAGATCAGGACACATTTGTCTTTATTGATTCATGAACCATTACAATCTTCGTGATTTCCAGTACATAATTTAACTCAACATCCTCAGGAATATACAAGTACTTCCTACTATATTTATTACATTCCTTATTACAGCACCAAAATCTGAAGTACTCCGCTCAAGCCTTCTTCTGATCTGAACACTCCCTGGCTTCATGTCCTACTTCCTTGCAAAGTAAACAGATGACTTCCGACAAGTCTCAGGGCTTCATGGTTATTGTGTCTCCTCCTTGGGTTCTTGGCTCCTTTCCTGGACACATATTGGTGTAGTGACCTAAGGTCTTGCACTTGAAACATGTGATATAGCTCAGGTCCTTCTGTGCAGGGATTTGGCTCTTCCTGGTATATTTTCTTTTCTTCTTCCTGGATTTCTTCGTTCCGATCAATACTTCCATTTCCTGTGGATCAAACTCCACTTCTTCCGTCGGGAAGTTTACCAGATACTCCTTTCTTTCCTTCGTACAATCCTGTGAGAAATGTCCTTCTTCTCCACATGAATAGCAGGCATTGGAGTAAAATCTGGTTAGGCCTTCTCCGTCAGGGTCTTCAACATCTTCCTTCATCACAGGTTCTCCTAAATTTTCCCTGAAGGCTTCCTTCATGGCTTCCTTCTGCTGCTTGATGACTTCTTGTACCTTGGGGTACTTTTGACATTGAGCCGGGTAATGAGTAGTTCCTTCACACAAGAAACATGTCACCAGCCTAGTTGGGCATTCTCCATCCAGGTGATTGTCTTCACAATGAGGGCATCCATCCTTGTGTTCTTCCTGGGTGTGTCCTATTTCTCCGCATATCTTGCAAGCACAAGGTTTCTTCATCGGTTTATCACCGTTCTTCCAGATAAGACATGATCTTAACAGAGTTGTCTTGAATTCCTCCCAAGTTCTTGCTCCATTACATCCTTGTATGGTTTGACATATCTTCCACCATGTTGCAGTACCTTGTGTGATGTACCGTAGGGTGCATGGAACCATATACTTTCTTCCAACACCGTACTCCTTCATGTGTTCTTCCATGTTCTGTATCCACTGTTCTAACTCCAGCTAAGTCATCGTCCTCAGAAATACGAGTCCATCTTCATTCATCATCTATTGGGTCAAAGGGTTTTGGGGATGAGATAAGAGAGAGGGATAGAGGGATACACACAATACAAACAATAGTTTTGAAAATAGGTTTTATTTGTGGTTGCAAAAAACACACACAAATGACAGCTCACAAATCATCGTATCTAACGTGAGTATACATTCAGGGGTTTGGTCTTCTAGGGGTCATAAAAAATCTTGAAATTTTTCAGGCTCTTCGGAGTCTTCAACTGCTGTAGATGCAATTCTTCTATTGCATGGTGAAATCTTGTTTATTCTGAAGTGGTCCTCAGTTGATTCTTCGAGGGGTCAAAAGGGGAAACGGGTATATTCTATCTATTTGAGGTAAGAGGGACCATTTGATAAAATCAGAAAAGACGAGAAATAAAGGGTCTTTTTGAAAATAAAGTTTTAGAGAAATCCTGTCCTAGGGGCTTTCTAGTTTCTAGGGTCATGTCCTACAGTCAACATGTGCTCTGATACCATCTCTGTAGCGACCCGACCCAATACGGTCAAGTCTCTGTGCTTTCTGTGCCATCCCTGGATCAGTATGCTGGCACACACAGTACTTCGATGAAATACCATAACATCACATGTACAATAAATACCGTAGATCCAGAGTATACCTTAATTATCACAGCGGAAACAAAGTATAAGGGTGTGGAGTCCCATCAACGCCAACGGCAAGTTAAGTGTAGACCGTAACCCTATATCGTAACTCTTACTCGGCGTAGAAATACCTGCAACATGATACGTTGCAGCCGTGTAGGTCAGTACATTGAATGTACCGGCAAGATCACAATATGAAGCAGATGATAAAGACTATTCTATATGCAATATGGTTTTGAGGCTCTATGTCTGAGTTTTGCATAAAAGCTAATTTTATTTTCCCTACAACAAAGGAATAATCAAGAGTCTTCACTACGGAGTTATCTACTATGACATGGTTTCGCCAACCGATGTCTCATAGCCCAAAAGTATCATAAGTTGCCCACAATTAGTTATCAGTCTGGTGTTGAGAGTTCAGAGATAGATCCAAGTCTAGAGGCTCAATTTGTCCATAACCGGGGACACGGATAGGGAAAATAAAATCAGCTTTTATGCAAAAACTCAGACATAGAGCCTCAAAGCCATATTACATATAGAATAGTCTTTATCATCTGCTTCATATTGTGATCTTGCCGGTACATTCAATGTACTGACCTACACGGCTGCAACGTATCATGTTGCAGGTATTTCTACGCCGAGTAAGAGTTACGATATAGGGTTACGATCTACACTCAACTTGCCGTTGGCGTTGATGGGACTCCACACCCTTATACTTTGTTTCCGCTGTGATAATTAAGGTATACTCTGGATCTACGGTAGTTATTGTACATGTGATGTTATGCTATTTCATAGAAGTATTGTGTGTGCCAGCATACTGATCGAGGGATGGCACAGAAAGCACAGATACTTGACCGTATTGAGTCGGGTCGCTACATATCATAATTTGCCCACAATTAGTTATCAGCTCGGTGTTGAGAGTTCAGAGATAGATCCAAGTCCAAAGGCTCAAGTTTTCCGTAACTGGGGACACGGCTAATCGAGTAGGTTTTAACTCTGTAGAGTGTTGTGCACTTTACCCACAAGATTCGATCCCTCCCTTTAAGTCCTCCCACTTTAGAGTGTTTGAGAACAGGACGATCGAAACATGATCTTCCGAAGAGTTTCCCTGACCATTGTCCGGTACCCATCCAATCCTACCGTTCTGCTACATCTACTAGCACCGTCCCAGCCAGAGTCACAACTAAGGTCAACCAAGCCAGAGCCCATATTGACTTTTGGCTGCACAGGTAAGCTTCCGGGCATGAAGTATTCTTCCGTCTCTTTGAGTGTGGGTGAAGCTTTCCACAAGATGTCATGGCGCTTCTCCATGCATCCCGAGGTAATCCCCGGTTGCTCCAGGATACCCGTCAATCCATCCTCCACCTAGTAGTGGGTATTGAATTCTTGTCTCGAGTCTTGACGTCTTGAGGTCGTGTAGATGCAGGCCTTGAAGTTTCCATCTTGAAGTTGTCGTCATTGACGTAGAGTCCTCCTTCTCACACCACTCACGAACACTCATACCAATCCCCGTCTACTATAGCGTAGCATTAAAATAGATGACGTTCCCGGGTTTTAATAACAGGGGTGTGGGTTCCTACCTCATGCTTCTACTCAACTACAAGATTCAATATAACTACTGGAGGAGTGTTGAAAAGGGTGATACTAAATGCAATAAAACATAGGTATGAAAATATGGTGAAAGTGAACTTGCCTGGTAATAGGTGATGAAGATTCTTCGCACTCATAATCCTGATAGTTCTACTCGTCACACTCCGATCAATCTATCGTAAGCAAGCAATTATAACCACACATAAGCAATCACTCCAAGATAAAAAAAGAAACCAAATAAAAGACTCACGAAACTCCAAAGAGAATCACATAAAGTATCTGGACAAAAAACATATTTTTAACAGAAGAAAAATATTATAAAATTTTAGTTTAACAGAAAGTATTTTATATTAGTTTTAATTAGCAAAAGAATCATCTGAAAAGGTTTTATAATACAAAAGTTATGGCCTAATTAAGATAGATTTTAAATCTGATCAGATTCATTTTTTTTATATAAACAAAAAATATTTTTATTAGACCACTGGATAGGTATAACATATAGAAATTAGTAGCAAAAGGAATTAATTAAAAACCTATTTTTAAATAAAAGTTATTAGCAATCTAGGGTTTAAAGCAAATTTGGTCAAATTCAAATTTAAAAAGTTCAAAAATCTTTTTAGTTTGGTTCTCTGGATAGATGAGATTTTTGTGAAACCATAGGAAAAAGAATCAATTAATTTGGCTTTGTAGATCTAAAGAAATGATAAAAGGAAAATTGGAATAGAATCCGAAATCTGAAAGTACTAAGTCTCGGCCGACCGTGTCAGAGGTACCACGTGGCGTGTTGTGGTTGGCTGAGTCTCGTGCACTATGAAGATAAGCGGCGGGTGGCCGAGGCCTAAGAAAAACAGCGGCTGTGGTGACTAAGCGAGAAAACCAGGGCGGCTGGGTTCCACTAAATCAAAAAAAACTGAGATTAAACCGATCTATATAAAAAAACACCTAACCCTTCGGTTTAGATCTAATCTAGGCCACCAATTAAAGATCGGGCGGTGAGGAAAGGCCGACAGCTTAACGCGGTGGTTGGCGGTGGCGCGGGCGTCGGTGGTCGACGGTGGAAGCGCTCCCGTGGTCGGCGGCGGTGGCGGAGAGCACGGGCAGGTGCGGCGCAGCGCGGGGCATCCGGTGGTGGTCTCAGCGTTGCTTGGCGAAGACCGGACGAGGCGGGGGCGACGACGGCGGAGCTACGGCTCCGGCAGCGGACGAGCGAGCTCGTGGACGAGGCTGTGGTGGACGAAGGGACGAAAGAAACATGTCAAACGGGTGCACATTGAGTAGGGCAATCGAAGAATGGAGGAAGGGGACGTCGGAGTGCTCACCGGCGTGGGAAACAACGGCAGGAGGGCTCGGCTCCAGCGGAGATCCGAACGGCGAGGGTGTGGGCTTGGGGTGGTCTCGACGTCGGGGTTTTAGGGGGATCGAGAGAGGGGAAGAAGGGGTATTTATAGGACATGTGCTTGGAGGAGGTGGCGAGCGCTCGGGATAGAATCCCGAGGTTGAACGGCAAGGCGGCGCGCTGCCGTGTCCAGGGTGGACTCGGGCGCAGCATGGGGAAGAAGATGAGGCGTGTCCCATCGGTCAGCGGCAGCGGGGCGAGGGGGGTGGGCGGATGGCCGGCGCGAGGCGGTTACGCTCGCTAGGCAGGCTGTGGGCTGAAAGGCTGAGATGGGCCGGCGGCTAGCGCTGGCCTGGTGCGGCTGGGCTTCCCTCTTTTTTTTAAGTAAAAACAGAGTTTTTCCTATTTTCTTTTTTTTACAGGAGCAGAAAAACACAGAAAATACATAATATAATAAATCCAAAAATACCAGAAAAAATCACACAATTATGTGGTCTTATATAGGACCCTGTGAACTTTTTCTCTGGCTAAACTAAATAAATAAATATTTTTTTAAAAAAATTGTAGAAGCTATCTAGTGCTCGAAATTAATTCAAAATGACTTTTTGAAAATATCAAATGGCTCCAAAATAATCTCCCACTATTTTTCTCATGGAGGGAGTCATTTTACCCTCACTCATTGTTAATTTATTTCAGAGGGATTTTTTTTGAATAAAACCCAATAAAGCAATATTCAATAATTTTCAAGAAATGGCTATGCAAATATTTATCAAATAAATCCCTGCTGGTTTCATAATTCATTTTCCATAGTTTCTATCTGATATTTGAAGGAGTCATATTTCCTTCTCTCTTTATTTTATTTGAATAAATGGAAATAAATTCAAAACTCAAATTGGAAAACTCTCCAAAAGTGATCCAAATAAATTTTTGAAAGTGGTCCTCATCACTTCCCACTCTATTTCATATATTTTGAAGAAGTCATGTTATCTTCTCTCATGAAAATCCTTGAGTGGCACGAAGTTCCTGGTTTGAAAATATTTCAAATGGAGTTCAAATCATTTTCAAAACCCTTTTCATTTTTTTTAAATGGAAGAAGTCATATCATCTGCACTCTAGGATTTTGTGATGAAATGAATTTTGAATTCCATGGAGATCAGTTGCAAGAATGAAACTTTTGGGAAAGTCCTTTTATTCCCTCTCATTCAACTTTCAAAAGTTTCAAATTTCACTCACTTTCAATCAATCAATCAAACAAACATCATAATTACTTAATTAATATAACATTCCAAAATTTAGAATTTTGGGATGTTACAAACCTACCACACTTAAAATGAATCTCGTCCTCGAGATTCGGAGAGGCTAGAAAGAAGGTTAGAGGTTGGGGGTCTTCTAGCAAATCCATTGGTCGAAAAAGGTCTGGGGTGCTACCACACTTAGAGACAAGGTTACGGTTCCAACAAACTCATGTACACCATCTTTAGGGTTGACGGTGTCTGTCTGCTCATATCCTCCGGGATAACTCCTTCACTGGTGCTCTTCCGGTAGGGCATAACCTTTACTCAAAATCCTGAGTCCTTTCATTATGGTAAGGTTCTTCCGAGACTGGATCTTCTTGGCTGATGGGTCTGTCGCTAATACTAAACAACTATCGAAAATCTCATGGTGGTCAACAATTAATGGTTTCTTCTACAGGAAAATGGTTTGGGTTGAATCTCACCGTATATCCTACATTTGGCAACAACTGCCTGGTACCAGGGTTTCTTAACATACCATTCTAAGGCTTAAACAAGGTTTCAATGATCGCCGTCTCTCTACTATAGGTAAGTCACTCCAGATTTTCCATTCCAAATAGCGAGAGCGAATGATAAGAGTAAGTCGTCATGGTGGCCAAGCCATGTCACACCCAAATCATTACTCTGTATAAGGTTTAGCAAATCTCGTTTGCTAACACTCGGGCATTCTCACAAGCATTGTAGAATTTCTCTTGTCCTCGATCTGGGTTCGGGTAAATCCATTGGTTCTGCAAGCCAAACATACATCTATCGTTTCTTCACAACTCTCGGGGTTTACGTAACCTCCTATGAAACGTCTGCTGATGAAATCGTAGCTTCTTCAGGATTCCTTCTTCAACAAGATTGGGCTTGTTTTCCTTACCAAATCCTGGGTCCTGTGGGTTATGGGCCCACTTCAATACTTGTACAGCTTTAACTCATCCTTGGAGTTACAAATGTTCCATATTCTAACATTACACCTCCTTTAAATCCAATAATACTTCATTCCTTCATACACTTGGGGTAACCATCATAACGAAAACAAAACTCCAACTCACTCCAACATTTTCCTTTCCATTGGTCTAGTGTTTACACAGGGTATTACTACCCCTAAAATGTACTGCACAATCCATCCACTGACCATATTTCTCATATCCTCGAAAATGGTCAAAATTCTTGTTTATAGAGTATCAACTCATACAATTCAACATATGAAATCATGATGCATTAATTTTATTGATTCATGAATTCATTACAATCTCTGAGACTTCCATTACATAATTCAACTCCATATACTCATGAATATAAAAGTGCTTCCTACTATATTTATTACATTCCTTATTCCAGTACCAAAATCTGAAGTACTCCGCTCAAGCTTTCTTCTTATCTGAACACTCCCTGGCACCATGTCCTACATCCTTGCAACGTAAACAGATGACTTCCGACAAGTCTCGGGGCTTCTTGGTGATTGTGTCTGCTCCTTGGGTTCTTGGCTCCTTTCCTGGGCACATATTGGCGCAGTGACCTAAGGTCTTGCACTTGGAACATGTGATATAACTCAGGTCCTTCTGTGCAGAGATTTGGCTCTTCCTGGTATACTTTCTCTTCTTCTTCCTGGATCTCTTCGTACTGATCATAGATTCTATTTCCTGTGGATCAAACTCCACTTCTTCTGTCAGGAAGTTTCCCAGATACTCTTTTCTTTCCTTCATGCAATACTGTGAAAAATGTCCTTCTTCTCCACATGAATAACAGGCATTGGAATAACAGTTGTTTAGGTCTTCTTCATCTGTGTCTTCAACATCTTCCTTCATCACAGGGTCTTCTAAACTTTCCTTCATGGCTTCCTTCTGTTGCTTGATGACTTCTTGTACCTTGGGGTAAATTTGGCACTGAGCCGGGTAATGAGTAGTTCCTTCACACAAGAAACATGTCACTTGCCTAGTTGGGCATTCTTCCTCTGGGTAATTTTCTTCACAATGAGGACATCCATCCTTGTGTTCTTCCTGGGTGTGTCCTATTTCTCCGCAAATCTTGCATGCACAAGGTTTCTGCTTCAGGTTATCACAGTGCTTCCGGATAAGACAGGATCTTGGTAGAGTCATCTTGAATTCCTCCCAAGTTTTTGCTCCATTCCATCCTTGTATAGCTTGATGTATCTCTCTCCATGTTGCACTACCTTGTGTGATGTGCCTTAGGGTGTACGGAACCATATACTCTCCTTCAATACCGTACTCCTTCATGTGATCTTCCATGTTCTGTATCCACTGTGCTACTTCCAGCTGTGTCATAAATCTCGGGAATACAAGTCCATCTTCATTCTTCATCTATGGGGTCCAAGGGTTTTGGGATGAGATACAAGAGAGATAGAGGGAGATACACACAATACAAACAATATAGTTTTGAAAATAGGTTTTATTTGTGGCTGTCGAAAAACACACACAAATGACAGCTCACAAATCATCGTATCTAACGTGAGTATACAACAGGGGTTTTGGTCTTCTAAAGATCATAATAAATCTTGCAATTCTTCAGGGTCTTCAATTTTCTTCGAGTCTTCGGAGTCTTCAATCGTTGTAGCTGCAATTCTACAAGATGAAATCCTTTTACTCTGAAGTGGTCCGCAGTTGATTCTCCGTGTGGTCAAAGGGAAAGGGGTGTATTCTAACTATTTGAGGTAAGAGGGACTATTTAATAAAATCAGAAAAGATGAGGAGTTAAGGATCTTTTTAAAAATAAATTTTTAGAGATATCCTTTCCTACTGCTTTTCAGTTTCTAGGGTCACGTCCTGCAGTCAACATGTGCTCTGATACCATCCCTGTAGCGACCCGATATGAATATGGTCAAGTCTCTGTGCTTTCTGTGCCATCCCTGGATCAGTACGCTGGCACACACAGTACTTCGATGAAATACCATAACATCACATGTAAAATAAATACCGTAGATCCAGAGTATACCTTATATATATCACAGCGGAAACAAATCAATAAGGGTGTGGAGTCCCATCAACGCCAACGGCAAGTTGAGTGTAGACCGTAACCCTACAACAGAACTTTTACTCGTCGTAAAAATACCTGCAACATGATACGTTGCAGCCGTGTAGGTCAGTCCATTGAATGTACCGGCAAGATCACAATAAGAAACAGAATGATAAAGACTATTCTATATGCAATATGGCTTTGTGGCTCTATGTCTGAGTTTTTGCACAAAAGTTGGTTTTATTTTCCCTATGACAAAGGAATAATCAGGAGTCCTCACTACTGAGTTATCTATTATGACATGGTTCCGCCAACCGATGTCTCATAGCCCACACGTATCATAAGTTGCCCACAATTAGTTATCAGTTCGGTGTTGAGAGTTCAGAGATAGATCCAAGTCCAAAGGCTCAAGTTGTCCGTAACCGGGGACACGGCTAATCGATTAGGTTTTAACTCTGCAGAGTGTTGTGCACTTTACCCACAAGATTCGATCCCTCCCTTTAAGTCCTCGCACTTCAGAGTGTTTGAGAACAGGATGACCGAAACATGATCTTCCAAAGAGTTCCCCTTACCATTGTCCGATGCCCATCCAATCCTACCATTCTGCTACATCTGCTAGCACCGTCCCAGCCAGAGTCACAACTAAGGTCAACCAAGCCAGAGCCCATATTGACTTGTGGCTGCACAGGTAAGCTTCCGGGCATGAAGTATTCTTCCGTCTCTTTGAGTCTGGGTGAAGCTTTCCGCAAGATGTCATGGCGCTTCTCCATGCATCCCGGGGTAATCCCCTGGTTGCTCCAGGATACCCGTCAATCCATCCTCCACCCAGTAGTGGGTATTGAATTCTTGTCTCGAGTCTTGAAGTCTTGAGGTCTTGTAGATGCATGCCTTGAAGTTGCCATCTTGAAGTTGTCGTCATTGACGTAGAGTCCTCCTTCTCACACCACTCACGAACACTCATACCAATCCCCATCTACTATAGCATAGCATTAAAATAGATAACGTTCCCGGGGTTTAGTAACAAGGGTGTGGGTTCCTGCCTCATGCTTCTACTCAACTACAAGATTCAATATAACTACTGGAGAAGTGTTGAAAAGGGTGACACTAAATGCAATAGAACATAGGTATTAAAATATGGTCAAAGTGAACTTGCCTGGTAATAGGTGATGAAGATTCTTTGCACTCATAATCCTGATAGTTCTACTCGTCACACTCCGATCAATCTATCGTAAGCAAGCAATTATAACCACACATAAGCAATCACTCCAAGATCAAAAAGAAACCAAATAAAACACTCACGAAACTCCAAAGAGAATCATGTAAAGTATCTGAACAAAAAACATATTTTTAATAGAATAAAAATATTATAAAAATTTAGTTTAACAGAAAGTATTTTATATTAGTTTTAATTAGAAAAAGAATCATCTGAAAAGGTTTTATAATACAAAAGTTATGGCCTAATTAAGATAGATTTTAAATCTGCTCAGATTCATTTTTTATATAAACAAAAAATATTTTTATTAGTCCATTGGATATGTATAACATATAGAAATCAGTAGCAAAAAGAATTAATTAAAAACCTATTTTTAAATAAAAGTTATTAACAATCTAGGGTTTAAAGCAAATTTGGTCAAATTCAAATTTAAAAAGTTAAACAATCTTTTTAGTTTGGTTCTCTGGATAGATGAGATTTTTGTGAAACCGTAGGAAAAAGAATCAACTAATTTGGCTTTGTAGATCTAATGATATGATAAAAGGAAAATTGGAATAGAATCTGAAATCTGAAAGTACTAAGTCTCGGCCGACCGTGTCAGAGGTACCACGTGGCGTGCTGTGGTTGGCTGAGTCTCGTGCGCTGCAAAGATAAGTGGCAGGTGGCCGAGGCCTAAGAAAAACAGCGGCTGCGGCAACTAAGCGAGAAAACCGGGGCGACTCGGTTCGACTAAACCGAAAAAACCCGAGATTAAACCGATATATATAAAAAAACCTAACCCTTCAGTTTAGATCTAATCTAGGCCACCAATTAAAGATCGGGCGGTGAGGCAAGGTCGGCAGCTTACCGCGGTGGTTGGCGGTGGTGCGGGCGTTAGTGGTCGACGGTGGAAGTGCTCCCGTGGTCGGCGGTGGTGGCGGAGAGCATGGGCGGGTGCGGCACAGCACGGGGCATCCGGTGGTGGTCTCAGCGTCGCTTGGGGAAGACCGGACGAGGCGGGGGCGACGACGGTGGAGCTACGGCTCCGGCGGCGGACGAGCAAGCTCGTGGACGAGGTTGTGGTGGACGAAGGGACGAAAGAAACATGTCAAACAGGTGCGCATTGAGTAGAGCAGTCGAAGAACAGAGGAAGGGGTCATCAGAGTGCTCACCGGCGTGGGAAACAACGGTGAGAGGGCTCGGCTCCGGCGGAGATCCGAACGGCGAGGGTGTGGGCTTGGGGTGGTCTCGACGTCGTGGTTTTAGTGGGATTAAGAGAGGGGGAGAAGGGGTATTTAGGCCTTGTACAATGCTAAGTGCTTAGGGAGATGCTTAGAAAAATAAACCTGGTTTTTCTGAAGCACCGGTGCCTATTTCTATAGGAGAGACGCCTAATTAAGTGTCTACCCTGTACAAATAAGCACATGTGCTTAAGGAAAGCCAGATTTATTTTCGTAACCACCTTCCCTAAGCACCTTGCATTGTACAAGGCCTTATAGGACATGTGCTTGGAGGATGGGGCGAGTGCTCGGGATAGAATCCCGAGGTTGAACGGCAAGGCGGCGCGCTGCCGTGTCCAGGGTGGACTCGGGCGCAGCGTGGGGAAGAAGATGAGGCGGGTCCCATTGGCCAGCGACAGCGGGAAGATGGGGAGCGACCGGATGGCCGGCGCAAAGCGGTTTCGCTCGCTAGGCAGGCTGTGGGCTGAAAGGCTGAGATGGACCGGCGGCTCGCGCTGGCCTGGTGCGGCTGGGCTTCTCTCTTTTTTTTTAAAGAAAAAACCAAAATTTTCCTATTTTCTTTTTTTACAGGAACAGTAAAACACAGAAAATACATAATATAATAAATCCAAAAATACCAGAAAAATTTACACAATTATGTGGTCTTATATAGGACCCTGTGAACTTTTTTCTCTGGCTAAACTAAATAAATAAATAAAAATTAAAAAAAAATTAGAAGCTATCTAGTGCTCTAAATTAATTCAAAATGACTTTTTGAAAATATCAAATGGCTCCAAAATAATTTCCCACTATTTTTCTCATGGAGGGAGTCATTTTACCCTCACTCATTATTAATTTATTTCAGAGGGATTTTTTTTGAATAAAACCCAATAAAGCAATATTCAATAATTTTCAAGAAATGGCTATGCAAATATTTTTCAAATAAGTCCCTGCTGGTTTCATAATTCATTTTCCATCTTTTCTATCTGATATTTGAAGGAGTCATATTTCCTTCTCTCTTTATTTTATTTGAATAAATGGAAATGAATTCAAAACTCAAATTGGAAAACTCTCCAAAAGTGATCCAAATAATTTTTTTAAAGTGGTCCTCATCACTTCCCACTCTATTTCATATATTTTGAAGAAGTCATGTTATCTTCTCTCATGAAAATCCTTGAGTGGCACAAAGTTCCTGGTTTGAAAATATCTCAAATGGAGTTCAAATCATTTTCAAAACCCTTTTCATTTTTTTAAATGGAAGAAGTCATATCATCTTCACTCTAGGATTTTGTGACGAAATGAATTTTGAATTCCATGGAGATCAGTTGCAAGAATGAAAGTTTTGGGAAAGTCATTTTATTCCCTCTCATTCAACTTTCAAAAGTTTCAAATTTCACTCACTTTTAATCAATCAATCAAACAAACATCATAATTACTTAATTAATATAACATTCCAAAATTTAGAATTTTGGGATGTTACACTCTCCCTCCTTTTGTGCTATCTTATCCCTAAGATGAATGCCAATTGGCGTTTCATCAGAAGGAGTCATCGGAGGCACATCGGGAACAATGCCAATATCTAGTTCATCTCTAACAATAAACTTTGAAACATCAACCCTCACTATATCCTCCGGTGGAGAATATTCAGGCATCGTTTCAATAGGTTCCATGAAAGCTCTAATAGAACGTAGATATAATAAATGATCATCAAGCTGGGCATTAATGGTGTCTAGAAATTTAACATGATCGCTAGGAGTTGTTGGAAGGGGGCCCTTCCCTCCTTCATCTCCATGTTCCTTTTCAAGCTTATCTCCTAGAGACAATGCTTGGAATGTGGTTCCCTGAATATTTTTCTCCCATCGCTCGATTATCTCCTCGGATTTTTTCAGGAGGTTATGTTCCTGCAACATGGAGTCTTGGGAAGTGCTAGTTCGCTTCTCATAATCTTTAATAAAAGGGGTATTATGGAGGTTGTTAGTAATACACCATTTATGAATACTCTCCAATAAACCCATATGTTTCAAGACCCCTTCATGTTGTAGAGAGAGCTCCTTCACCCTGTTCACCAGTTCTAATGTTCTGTAAAAGAGCATTAGTTCCTCAACATATTCAACACATTCAGATGGAAGGCATTTACGGTTGTATGATGCTATAAAAGGGATAGGGTGAAATTTGCAGCTGTAGCTCATATTTGCCTCCAATTTATCACCACTTCAATACCTTTAGATGAATGTCAGTGTTGAGCATAAATTGTTCCTCTCTCTTCGAATTGTTTCATTACAGCCATCCTAGTTCCTATAGAAGACATCTCAAAGCAAAATAGTTTTTTGGTATTTTTGGTTAAATAGGAACAAACATAAATAAACTATATGCGAGCGGGTAAGTAATAACCAAACGCTATGCTCCCTGGCAACGACGCCAGAAAATATTGGATGACCTTCAAGTGCATAGGGCTGTTGTAGCACTTTCGTGATAAGTGAAGTGTCAAACTCACAGGGAGCAAATAGGAAGGAATTATATACCCCGCAACTACGCTATCACTTGCGTAGTTACGTATGCACCCAAACTGTAGTTTGGAAATAGCCTACTTTAGTAAGTTACTAGGGAGACAAATAAAAGGGTAGTGTTTATCTAAACTACAAACAAGAAATAAAGGATAGAAAATAATGTAGGAGATATGCCCTAGAGGCAATAACAAGTGTTATTATTTATCTCCATGTTTGTAATTAAGTTTATGTTCCATGCTATAACTGCTATGGTTCTCGAGTCTACAATAACCACGAGGCTCGGAGGAAGACTCAGATGCACGTGTGGAATAATAAACGGTAAAAATTATTCCTAGTCTAGCCTCTAAGACTAGCTCAAGTATTGCATGATGGTTCTGTTTTCCTGATCATGGGCATGACTATGCCGGCAATTTTGAGGGCACATTGTTAGGAGAACACTTGTGTTGAATCGACCCAATTGATGTTATGCTATGAGATTCATTCGTCATAAGTTAATGGTTAATAACACAGAGATAGTTAATGTTTGCATAATTCCTTAGACCATGAGAGTGTCGAGTTTCTTCATGCTTGCTTCATGAACTTTGGGGTTTGTTAAACGTCATCCGTAAATGGGTGGCTATTACGGCGGCTTACGAGTTCATGGAAAATTATGTCAAGTAACTTGATAGCTCAAGATTGGGATTTGCTCCTCCGACGATGGAGAGATATCTCTGGGCCCTCTCGGTGTTACGGTATCCATCATCGTCTGGCCAGACACATTGTGATTTGATCACGGGGATGCCGGAACACAGAAACGAGAAAAGAGAACAAAAACCGGCAACGAGGTAACTGGCATTGTGGACAAGTGTTGATCCACGGGGATGCCGATGTTTCTCACCTCGGGTATTTGTAACATATCGCGAAGCAACAGGAATAGCACACGGCAACTGGAGGTTCACTCGAATATTCATTCGTGTGGGTATAGGGGTCAATATGGGTGTCCACGGCTCCGATGTTGATCATTGATCGGAAAGAGTTCCGGTCATGTCTATACTTCACCGAACCTATAGGGTCACACGCTTAAGGGTCATCTATCTGCTGAATACTAGACAGGGAGTCTGTGAGAAAAACACCGAAAAAGTTTCGGATGAAACGGAAAAGTTCCGGAGAGGAAACCGGAATAGTTCCGGTAAAACTGAAAAGTTGTTTCATGGTATTCCATTAAGTCAAATTGGTTCCGGCACATGTCTGGAAATTCTTTGAGGGTGCCAGAATCATTCTGGAAACTTCTGGGATTTTTCCGGAGGAAAAACCGGAAATGTTCCGGAACAGCCGGAACCGCTGTGATAGCTTTTTCGCTGAAGAAACATTGTTCCGGAATTGTTTCGAAACGCGTTCAAAATTATTTTGGTGGGTACTGGAACTGTTCTAGGAACACAGAAATAATTTGGGATTTAACGGACGCAGAAAAATGTCTTCGTGAATAGTGAAAGTGCTTTTTGGATATTTTTTTGGAAAGCACCTTTCGGGATATTTCCCAAAAGGCTTCTAGAGGACTTGGGAGCCAAGGAAGCCCCCCATTTGGGGGGGGGGCCTTGAAGTGGCCGGCCACATGTGGTACTCCCACATGGAGCCCCACTTGTCCCATGGGTTCACCTTTATGCCCTTGTGAAGGACTTCCTTCATGTGCATTTTTGGGTTTTATTGTAAAACCACCCTACCCCTTGTCTTTCCTATAAATAGAGGTGGAGGGGCTGCCTCCACACTCACTCCTTGCTCACATACAAATGCCATGACATTTCTGGCTTCTCTCTCCCTCCCAGCGAAATAGTTTCGTAGAGCCGAAAGACTATCTGGGTTCCGGTGGGAACTAGTTCTGGACGGCGAAGCCCTGCCGGATAGATGACACCGTATGTGTGCAACTCTATAGAGAGATCGTAGTTTCGGTCTTAGTTCAAGAGTGCCTCCCGAAGGGCTGTCCAAGTGACCGTCTTAGTTTTGAGGGTCCTCCCGAAGGGCTGTCCCAGTGACTATCCGAGTTTCGAAGGTCCTCCCGAAGGGCTGTCCGCGACACCGTCCGAGGGACTGTCCGACCGCCTCCCGGAGGGCTGTCCGAGGGGCAGATGTGGGAGTACATCCTCGCAGTTGGGAGGTTGTAAATCCTAGCTGCGGGGATCTGCACCGCCGATCGTCATCGACTCTACTTCCGCTGCGCTACGAGTCGGTAACGAAAAAGATCAAACCTTGTATGCAGTCTCCATAGTGGTCCTGGGCTGGTGCGTAGGTCAGAAATTTTTTGTTTTCTGCTGCGTTCCCCAACAAATAAAGGGACTAAACGACGAAAAACGGTGCTTGAGTAGTAAACGTTCTCGAGGGAATCAGAATCATCACCATTAGTATGATGCTGACAACACATGGTAGACATGGCTCTCTACTTGTATCACTAATCCACTTGTATATGATCTCGCGTGGGCGGAGCCAATAAAGTACTGCATCCCCACTCCGGTTACCGCGTACACTCATGCCACCACCGTGCTTCCCCACTCTGGTAATCACAACGATGATTAAGGGGAGTGAACTCCCCATGTTCACGGCCTTAAGTTCAGGGGTTATCCACTAATCCCTATTGCAATGACCAGGGGCGAAGGGAGAATAGGACTGTCACCACCTACCCTCCACAACCAGCCTGCTCACCAACATAAATCACCTCAAGTCCATAAGTGGCTAATGCTGTGTGGGCGCCCTTCACAACACCATGAGACAATCAACGCAATACATATAAAGAGGATGATCAGATCGCTTATTCAACAAAGTACTAATCAGGCAAGGGTTCATCCAATTCCTCAAGAACTAATACAACTACTCAAACATAGGAGAGGGAGAAGGCAAGTTACAAGTCGGCATGAATCCGGTGAAGGAGAGGAGCATGGCGGCGGTGATGATGGCAGCGCCGCCGGTGGTGAAGATGGTGATGGTGGCGGCGGCAGTGATGAAGACCGCACCGGCCCGAAGGCTGGTGCGCGTGGTGGAGGCGCCCCCTCTTCCTTCTCTTGCCTTGGCCCTTCTCCTCTCTATGGAGGTGGTCTTGGAGCAGCGATGGAGATGAATGACGGCTGCGTGAATGATGATGAAGGAGAGTGGAGGCGCCTAGGGTTGGAGGTGCTTATATGAAGGTCTCCCGGTGTCTCCTCCGTTGATATGGTCATCCAATGGCTCAAGATGAGCCTTATCCTCACCCAATCCCTTCATTATGAGCCAAGGATCCCGTGGAAACAATTGGGGACAAAGTCGATGAAGAATCCCGTCTAGAGAGGCAAGTTTCACAGCTGTGTGCACGTCATACGACCAACCAAACGACCGGCCACGGTCGCATGGAACGTCGTCTTTTGTTCTGACCTTCTCCGGTTAAACGGCCGCCATTTCTTCATACGAACTCAGAATTTGACGTTATTGGGTTCGTTGGATTCGTATGACCGACGCCGATCCATTTATGGTATTAGATTTTGATTTGGACAACTATGGAAAAAAGACTTTTTCCGACCTCCGAAATGGCTAGGTCTGCCCCCTGGGTGTCTCCGTATTGAACCCATCCTTGATTCTTTCATCGTGCTTGGTCCTAGGTTGCTCCAATACACTTGTAGACACAAGAAAATAAAGAAAACTAATAAAAACCCAATAAATAGACAAATTTGCAATGCTCACAATGATAAGTGTGAAAACTGGTAATCATGCATAATGGACACATATTTGGTTCAATGGGACGTAATATATGAAGAGAACATGCAACAAATGAGCTCTAAAAATGCGTAAAATATAGAGCCATCACATGTCGCCCGTCACCGCAGCGCCGACGTCGGCGCCGGCCCTTCCCGCCCCGCGCGCGGATCTGCTACGGCAGCTCAATCGGCGCCGCCTGCCCGACGGCCTTGTCCACCTCCGGCCGCTGCTCCGTGCGGGCAGCCGTGGGTCCTAGTGCCTGCTCCGCCAGCGCCGCGGATGGGGACTCCGGAATCGGAGGCATGGTACGTCTCCAACGTATCTATAATTTTTGATTGTTCCATGCTGTTATAGTATCAATCTTTGATGTTTTTATATACAATTATATGCAATTATATATCATTTTTGGGACTAACCTATTAACCTAGTGCCCAGTGCCAGTTGCTCTTTTCTGCTTGTTTTTGGCTTTTCAGAGAAATAGTACCAAATGAAGTCCAAATGCCACGAAACTTTTTGGAGATTTTTTCTGGACAAAAGAAACTTGGGAAGCTTCGGGAGGAGGCCAGAAGCCTCACGGAGGCTTCACAAGGCACTAGGGCGTGCCCCAGGGGGGCGCACCGTGCTGCCTTGTGGGGCCCACATGACTTCGTTTGACCTAATTCCACTTCTATAAATTCACAAATATTGAGAAACCCCCAAAGAGCCAGAAGAGAAAACCTTTCCGCTACCGCAAGCCTCTGTTCTTCCGCGATCCCATCTGGAGGCCTTTTCCAGTACTCTGCCGGAGGGGGAATCAATCACGGAGGGCTTCTACATCAACCTTGCTGCCGTTCCGATGATGTGTGAGTAGTTTACCATAGACCTATGGGTCCATAGCTAGTAGCTAGATGGCTTCTTCTCTCTCTTTGATCTTCAATAAAATGTTCTCCTCGATGTTCTTGGAGTTCTATCCGATGTAATCTTCTTTTGCGGTGTGTTTGTTGGGATCCGATGAATTGTCAGTTTATGATCAGATTATTCATGAGAAATATTTGAGTCTTCTCTGAACACTTTTATGCATGATTGTTATAGCTTTGTACTTCTCTCCGATCTATCAGTTTAGTTTGGCCTACTAGATTGATTTATCTTGCAATGTGACAGGTGCTTTGTGATGGGTTCAATCTTGCGGTGCTCAATCCTAGTGACAGAAAGGGACATGACACGTATTTGTATTGTTTCCATTAAGGATAAAAAGATGGGGTTTATTCATATTGCTTGAATTTGCTTCTCTACATCATGTCATCTTGCTTAAGGCGTTACTCTGTTTCATACTTAATACCCAAGATGCATGCTGGATAGCGGTCGATGGGTGGAGTAATAGTAGTAGATGCAGGCAGGAGTCGGTCTACTTGTCTCGGATGTGATGCCTATATACATGATCATTGCAATGAATCCGTCATAATTATTTGCTTTTCTATCAATTGCCCAACAATAATTTGTTTACCCACTGTATGTTTATGTGCTCAAGAGAGAAGCCTCTAGTGAAAACTATGGTCCCCGGGTCTATCTTTATTATATAAAAAACCTAAAAATACCTTGCTGCAATTTATTTACTTTTATTTTAATTAGTAGTTTAGTTTATCTATTTACCTCGATAAGATTTAATCCTTGCAAATAACCGCTAAGAGGATTGACAACCCTCTTATTTGCGTTGGGTGCCAGTGTTTGCTCTTGTGTGTGTAGGTGCGCTTAATGGAATTTTGCTTGGTTCTCCTACTGGATTGATAACCTTGGTTCTTAACTGAGGGAAATACTTATCTCTACTGTATTGCATCATCCTCTCCTCTTCGGGGAAATACCAACGCAGACTACAAGTAGCAGGAAGAATTTCTGGCGCTGTTGCCGGGGAGACATCATCAAAATTACCAAGTACCTTCGCACAAATTATCATTCACTTGCATTTACTTTATTTACCTTTGATTTGCATTTGCCTCTCATTTTCATCTCCTCCACTTCTAATTTTTTTTTTACAAAAACACAAAAATATTTTATTTGCTTGTTTACTAGTTTGCTTAAAGTTGCCACTATGTCTGATTTTGTTATTGAAAAAGATGAGGATACTAAAATTCCTAAGATAGAAATTCCCTCAAATTTAGACTCAAAAATTTTTGTAGTAGAAATATCATAGGGAAGAATGTTATTCAAGAGTTCTTTAAGTGCACGGGAACTTTGGTTTGTAATGACACCCCAATTCTTAAAAGAACCAACAGTTATGGGGAAGCTATCTCCGCACTCATTCTTAAACTTGAAAGAAGATTTATTCGTACTCATCCTACCTTGCAAAGATTGTTTTATGAGTTGCCGGTTATAAATAACCCCAAAGCTAAAAAGATAGCTGCTCTTATCCTTATGAATGAGTTTGATTACATAGTGCGAGAAGCGAGAGAGATCTTTGATTTCTATAATATGAGTCAAGAAAACCCTGTGATAGATGAAATTTTATATAATGAGGAATATATGTTGTGGTATGTTTTTCACGATCACCATACTTTTGATGAAAATACTAAAAAAGAAGTTCCTCCCATACATATTATTCAACAAGTTTTTAATGGAATTAATCGTAAATATGTTTGGATTGTAAAAGGGAACCAAGAGGGGTTTGAAGAAGGTAGCCTTAATAACCCTAGTATTTTGGTTGATGATGTGTTCCCCATTGTTTTTGAAAAACCTCCTGAAAATCACACACCTAAGGATGTCAAAACCAAGGATGACAACACTTGAAATTATGCATTATGCCTAGCTAGGGGCATAAAACAATAGCGCTTGTTGGGAGGCAACCCAATGAATAAAATAAATTTTTGCTTTTACCTACTGTTCTTGAGTGCTTGCATGATTATAGCTTCTATTATGATTATGTTTTTATGTTTTAATTAGCGTTTGTGCCAAGTAATGCCTTTGGGATGATTTGGAAGATAGTATAATTGACGCTGTTTGGAAAACAGAAAGTTTTGCGTCCAGTGCTGGTATTTTAATTCTGTACTGGAGAGGCAGAAAAATCTGAAATTTTTACATAGTATTGGTATATTAATTTCCCAATTTGTCCTAATTTTTCAGAATTTTTCGAGTTACAGAAGTATGGATTTTAAATAGATCTTTACAGACTGTTCTGTTTTAGACAGATTCTGTTTTTGTTGCATAGTTTGCTTATTTTGATGAATCTATGGATCGTATCGGGGGGTATGAGTCATGGAGAAGTTGGAGTACAGTAGCATTATGTCAATATTAAATATGAATCAATTTACTATAGTACCTAAAGTTAAAAATTTGTTTGTTATACTAACGGATCTCACGAGGTTTCTGTTGAGTTTTGTGTGCTGAAGTTTTCAAGTTTTGGGTGAGACTACGATGGACAAAGGAATAAGGACTGGCAAGAGCCTAAGCTTGGGGATGCCCAAGGCAACCCAAGGTAATATTCAAGGAATACTCAAGCGTCTAAGCTTGGGGATGCCCCGGAAGGCATCCCCTCTTTCGTCTACAATCTATTGGTAACTCACTTGGAGCTATATTTTTATTCATCACATGATATGTGTTTTACTTGGAGCATCTTGTGAAATAGTTTGTTTGCTTTTGTTTGCTTTTTAGTTTGTCACAATCATCTTTGCTGAACACACCTTTTTGAGAGGGACACACATTATTCGTGATTTGTTAGAATACTCTACGTGCTTCACTTATATCTTTTGAGCTAGGCAGTTGCTCTAGTGCTTCACTTATATCTTTTAGAGCACGGCGGTGATGATATTTTAAAGAAATAGTTGCACTCTCATGCTTCACTTAGATCCTTTTTGAGAGTCTCATGATAGCAATGGTAATATGCACGGGTTATGAATTTGGTCCTAATATGATAGGTATTCAAGAGGGATATAATACAAACTTTCATGTAGATCACTGAATATGATAAATTTGATTCCTTGCAATAGTTTTGCGATATTAAGATGGTAATATGGGGGAGGTATTAGTAGATAATTGTGGTTTAGTAAGAATAATTCTGTTAAGGTTTGTGATTCCCGAACCATGCACGTATGATCTGTCGTTATGCTAAGAAGTTGGAGCATGATTTATTATTGATTGTCTACCTTATGAGTGGCGGTCGGGGACGAGAGATGGACCTTGTCCTACCAATCTATCCCTCTCGGGGCATGCGTAGTAGTACTTTGCTTTGAGGGCTAATAGACTTTCGCAATAAGTATGTGAGTTCTTTATGACTAATGTGAGTCCATGGATTATACGCACTCTCACCCTTCCTCAATTTGCTAGCCTCTTCGGTACCGTGCATTGCCCTTTCTCACATCGAGAGTTGGTGCAAACTTCGCCGGTGCATCCAAACCCCGTGATATGATACGCTCTATCACACATAAGCCTCTTTATATCTTCCTCAAAACAGCCACCATACCTACCTATCATGGCATTTCCATAGCCATTCCGAGATATATTGCCATACAACTTCCACCGTTCCATTTTTATGACATACATCATCATTGTCATATTGCTTTGCATGATCATATAGCTGACATAGTATTTGTGGCTCAGCCACCGGTTATCATTGTTATACATGTTACGCTAGCATCATTACACATCCTGGTACACTGCCAGAGGCATTCATATAGAGTCATATTTTTGTTCTAGTATCGAGTTGGAATTTTGAGTTGTAAGTAAATAGAGGTGTGATGATCATCATTATTAGAGCATTGTCCCAGTGAGGAAAGGATGATGGTGGCTATGATTCCCTCAAAAGTCGGGATGAGACTCCGGACGAAAAAAAAGAGAAAAGAGGCGAAAAAGAGCCATGAAAAAAAATGAGAGAAAAAGAGAGAAGGGGCAATGTTACTATCCTTTTCCATACTTGTGCTTCAGAGTAGCACCATGTTTTTCATATAGAGAGTCTCCTATTTTGTCACTTTCATATACTAGTGTGAATTTTTCATTATAAAACTTGGCTTGTATATTCCAATGACGGGCTTCCTCAAATGCCCGAGGTCTTCATGAGCAAGCAAGTTGGATGCACACCCACTTAGTTTTCATGTTGAGCTTTCATACACTTATAGCTCTTAGTGCATCCGTTGCATGGCAATCCCTACTCCTCGTATTGACATCGATTGATGAGCATCTCCATAGCCTGTTGATTAGCCTCGTTGATGTGAGACTTTCTCCATTTTTGACTTCTCCTATTTATCTCTATCACCATACTCTATTCCACCCATAGTGCTATATCCATGGATTGCACTCATGTATTGAGTGGGAGTTGAAAAAGCTGAAGCGCGTTAAAAAGTATGAACCAATTGCTCGGCTTGTCATCGGGGTAGTGCATGATAAATACTTTGTGTGAAGAAGATGGAGCCTGACAGGATTATATGATTTTGTAGGGATAACATTCTTTATCATTTTTATTTTGAAAGACATGATTGTTTCCTAGTATGCCTGAGTATTGATGTCTTTATACCAAATTATAGACTATTGCATTGAATCATTTGGATCTTATTATTCATACCGTAAGAGAGAGATTACATGATGAAACATGATAGATAGCATTCCACATCAAAAATTCTGTTTTTTTCATTTACCTACTCGAGGACGAGCAGGAATTAAGCTTGGGGATGCTTGATATGTCTCCAACGTATCTATAATTTTTGATTATTCCATGCTATTATAGTATCAATCTTGGATGTTTTTATATGCAATTATATATCATTTTGTGGGACTAACCTATTAACCTAGTGCCCAGTGCCAGTTGCTGTTTTCTGCTTGTTTTTGGCTTTTCAGAGAAACAGTACCAAATGAAGTCCAAATGCCACGAAACTTTTTGAATATTTTTTTCTGGACAAAAGAAACCTGGGAAGCTTCGGGAGGAGGCCAAAAGCCTCACGGAGGCTTCACAAGGCACTAGGGCGCGCCCCAGGGGGCGTCGTGCTGCCTTGTGGGGCCCACGTGACTCCGTTTGACCTAATTTCACTTCTACAAATTCACAAATATTGGGAAACCCCCAGAGAGCCAGAAGAGAAAACCTTTCTGCCACCGCAAGCCTCTGTTCTTCCGCGATCCCATCTGGAGGCCTTTTCCGGTACTCTGCCGGAGGGGGAATCGATCACGGAGGACTTGTACATCAACCTTGCAGCCCTTCCGATGATGTGTGAGTAGTTTACCACAGACCTACGGGTCCATAGCTAGTATCTAGATGGCTTCTTCTCTCTCTTTGATCTTCAATACAATGTTCTCCTCGATGTTCTTGGAGTTCTATCCGATGTAATCTTCTTTTGCGGTGTGTTTGTTGGGATCCGATGAATTGTCAGTTTATGATCAAATTATTCATGAGAAATATTTGAGTCTTCTCTGAACTCTTTTATGCATGATTGTTATAGCTTTGTATTTCTCTCCGATCTATCGGTTTAGTTTGGCCTACTAGATTGATTTATCTTGCAATGGGAGAGGTGCTTTGTGATGGGTTCAATCTTGCGGTGCTCAATCCCAGTGACAGAAAGGGACATGACACATATTTGTATTGTTGCCATTAAGGATAAAAAGATGGGGTTTATTCATATTGCTTGAATTTGCTTCTCTACGTCATGTCATCTTGCATAAGGCGTTACTCTGTTTCATACTTAATACCCTAGATGCATGCTGGATAGCGGTCGATGGGTGGAGTAATAGTAGTATATGCAGGCAGGAGTCGGTCTACTTGTCTCGGACGTGATGCCTATATACATGATCATTGCCATGAATCTGTCATAATTATTTGCTTTTCTATCAATTGTCCAACAGTAATTTGTTTACCCACCATATGTTTATGTGCTCAAGAGAGAAGCCTCTAGTGAAAACTATGGTCCCCGGGTCTATCTTTATTATATAAAATACCTAAAAATACCTTACTGCAATTTATTTACTTTTATTTTAATTAGTAGTTTAGTTTATCTATTTACCTTGATAAGATTTAATCCTTGCAAATAACCGCTAAGAGGATTGACAACCCTCTTATTTGCGTTGGGTGCAAGTGTTTGCTCTTGTGTGTGCAGGTGCGCTTAACGAAATTTGCTTGGTTCTCCTATTGTATTGATAACCTTGGTTCTTAACTGAGGGAAATACTTATCTCTACTGTATTGCATCATCCTCTCCTCTTCGGGGAAATACCAACGCAGACTACAAGTAGCAACGCACGCGTCGTCCGCTGATACGTCTCCAACGTATCTATAATTTATGAAGTATTCATGCCATATATAACAATTCTATATGGTTTTGGTATGATTTGATTAGAACTAACCCGGACTGACGCTATTTTCAGCAAAACTACCGTGGTGTTGTTTTTTGTGCAGAAATGAAAGTTTTCCAAATGAGCTGAAACTTTTTGGCGATTTTTTATTGGACAAATAAAAAATATTGGCACCAAGACCCACTGGAGGGGGGCCACCCAGTACCCACGAGGCACCAGGGTGTGCCACCCCCCCTCCAGGCGCGCCCTGGTACCTCGTGGGGCCCACGTGGCTCCGTTTCGCGTGATTCCAATGCTGAAAAATCATATATATTCAGAAACCCCCGAAAGTTAACCTAGATAAGTTTTTACGCCGCCGCAAGCCTCTGTACCTCCACGATCTCATCTACAGCCCTTTTCCGGCACCCTGCCGGAGGGGGGAAGGCATCACCGGAGGCCATCTTCATCATCCCGGCGGTCTCCATGACGAGGAGGGAGTAGTTCACTCTCGGGGCTGAGGGTTTGTACCAGTAGCTATGTGTATGATCTCTCTCTCTCTCGTGTTCTTGAGATGGCACGATCTTGATGTATCGCGAGCTTTGTTGATATAGATGAATCATATGGAGTTTTCCCCTCTCTATCTTCTTGTGATGAATTGAGTTTTCCCTTTGAAGTTTTCTTATCGGATTGAGTCTTTAAGGATTTGAGAACACTGGATGTATGTCTTGCATATGGATATCTGTGGTGACAATGGGATATTCACTTGAGACACTTGATGTATGTTTTGGTGATCAACTTGCGGGTTCCGTGACCTTGGGGATTTATACATAAGGATTGGCACACGTTTTCGTCTTGACTTTCTGGTAGAAACTTTGGGGCACTCTTTGAAGTTCTTTGTGTTGGTTTGAATAGATGAATCTGAGATTGTGTGATGCATATCGTATAATCAAACCCGCGGGTACTCGTGGTGACATTGGAGTGCCTAGGTGACATTAGGGTTTTGGTTGATGTGCATCTTAAGGTGTTATTCTAGTACGAACTCTAGGGCTGTTCGTGACAATTAATGGGGATGGCTCATAAGATTGATCGGGAAGGATAACTTTGAGGTGGTTTCGTACCCTACAACAATTTCTTCGTTTATTCTCCGCTATTTGTGACTTTGGAGTGAACTCTTTGTCGCGCGTGAGGGATTTACATATGATTCAACTATGTCAACAATGTTGGGAGATCGCACTAGTGAAAGTATGAACCCTAGGCCTTGTTTCTAAGCATTGCAATACCGTTTTTATGCCCGTTTACTATTTGCTACCTTGCTGTTTTTATATTTTCAGATTACAAAAACCTATATCTACTATCCATACTACACTTTTATCACCATCTCTTCGCCGAACTAGTGCACCTATACAATTTACCATTGTATTGGGTGTGTTGGGGACACAAGAGATTTCTTGTATTTTGTTGCAAGGTTGTTTGAGAGATACCATCTTCAACCTACGCCTCCCATGGATTGATAAACCTTAGGTCATCCACTTGAGGGAAAATTGCTACTGTCCTACAAAACTTTGCGCTTGGAGGCCCAACACGAGTCTACAAGAATAAGTTGTGTAGTAGACATCAAGCTCTTTTCTGGCGCCGTTGCCGGGGAGGTGAGTGCTTGAAGGTATATCTTTAGATCTTGCAATCGAATCTTTTAGTTTCTTGTTTATCACTAGTTTGATTTTATAAAAATAAAAATACAAAAAATATATAATTGAAGTTTCCTCATATTATTCGTCTTTATCATGTCTTTCTTGAAAATGATGGATCGGAAAATTGTGCTCAATTGATAGAAGAAGAATTCAATAAAATGTTTGGCATAAAATATTTGAATGATGAGCATGATTGCAATGTTGCTAGTATGAATTCTTCGAATATCCATGATGCTACTGATATGCAAAGCCACAAGCTTGGGGATGCTATGTTTGATGAAGATGATATTTTTAGCACCCCAAGTTTTGATGAGAAAATTTATTATGATGATAGCATGCCTCCTATTTATGATGATTATATTGATGAAATTGGATTTAGAGAGGTCATGACTCTATTTAATGATGATTCCACTATTTTGGAAGAGGTTTCAATTGACTATGATAATTAAGTTGGTATCTATGATGATTATTGTGATGACATGTATGCTATAAAGAATAATTATAACCATGAAATTTGTCATCATGATTTTAATGCTCAAATGGATTATGCCAATAAAGTATCTCATGATAGTTATTTTGTTGAGTTTGCTCCCACTATTATGAACGAGAAGAAAATTGCTTGTGTGGAGAGTAATAAAAATTCTATGCTTACGTATCATGACGAGAATGCTTTATGTGATGAATATATTGTTGAATTTCTTCATGATGCTACTGAAAATTATTATGAGGGAGGATCATATGCTTGTAGGTGTTGCAATAATATCAAGTTTCCTCTCTATGTGTTGAAAGTTTTGAAGTTATGCTTGCTTTGCCTTCCTATGCTAGTTGATTCTTGCTCCCATAAACTATTTGCTCACAAAATCCCTATGCATAGGAAGTGGGTTAGGCTTAAATGTGTTTGATATATTTCTCATGATGCTCCCTTTACGTTTCAATTCTTTACTTCTATGTGAGCATCATTCAAAATTATCATGCCTAGCTAAAAGGCTTTAAAGAAAAGCGCTTGTTGGGAGGCAACCCAATATATATCCTTTCTGTTTTAGTGTGTTCACATGATTAATCTACTGTAGTAATCATGTTTTATATGTTTTCTTTCAATAAAGTGCCAAGTAAAACCTTTGGGATAGTGTGGATACTTGTTGATTCAATTCTGTGCAAAAACAGAAACTTTTGCCTCCAGTTTTTAATTTCCCAGATTTTACTAGAGCGTCAAACAATTCTGAAATTTTTACACAGTATTGATATGCAAATTGTTGACGTTTTACTAATTTTTCAGAATTTTGAGGGTTCCAGAAGTATGGTAGTTTCTCAGATCATTACAGACTTTTCTGTTTTTGACAGATTCTGTTTTCAATGCATAGTTCGCTTGTTTTAATGTTTCCATAGCTTATATTTTGAGATATAAATTGTGGAAATGATAGAATACAGTAGGCATTACATGGGAAAAATTGTGAATCTTGTCTTGGACAGTACCTAAGTGATGGTTTATTCTTTATCATACTAACCGTTCTCACGAAGTTCCATTAAGTTTTGTGTGATTGAAGCTTTCAAGTTTTGGGAGAGATATCGATATGAGGAGAATAAGGAGCGGCAAGACCCTAATCTTGGGGATTCCCAAGTCACCCCAAGGTAATATTCAAGGAATACCCAAGCAACTAAGCTTGGGGATGCCCCGGAAGGCATCCCCTCTTTCGTCTTCCACATTATCGGTAACCTCACTTGGAGCTATATTTTTATTCGTCACATAATATGAGTTTTGCTTGGAGCGTAATTTTATTCTGTTGATATTCACTTGGTGTTATCAATAATAATGTTTTGTATCTTTTAGTTCAATAAAATGCCATTTATAGCCTTTACTATGCTCAGTTTGCAAGTTCATGTGTTGCTCTTTGAAAACAGAAAGTTTTCTGTTATGTCCAGAATATTCCTGAATAGTCAGAACATGATAAAAATCTGAAATTTTTACACAGTAAGCATGAATGAGTTCTCTGTCATGTGGTAATTTTTCAGAATTTGTGGAGTTAGGGAAGTATGGATTCTTACTCACCTTTTACAGACTGTTCTGTTTTGGCAGATTGCTGTTATAGTTGCATTGTTTGCATATGTTTGCGTGTTTAATGTTTCTATTTGAGGATAGGAGTATTAAATATGAAGAGGCATTTAGTATGCAATGTTTAATTATAATTCTTGTGATTTTCTACAGTATAGAATGTTAAAGTTTTGAGTTGATTTGTACTAACTTATCTCACGAGTTTTTGTTGAGTTTTGTGTGGATGAAGTTTTTAAGATTTAGAGAAACCGTGATATGAGAGGAATTAAGGAGACACAAAAGCTCAAGCTTGGGGATGCCCAAGACATCCAAATATAATATTTCAAGAAGTCTCAAGCATCTAAGCTTGGGGATGCCCCGGTAGGCATCCCACCTTTCTTCTTCAACAACTATCGGTCAGTTTTGGTTGAGCCTAAGTTTTTGCTTCTTCACATGATATGTGCTATTCTTGGAATGTCATTTTATTTTGTTTTTCTTGCTGTTTGAATAAAATATCAAGATCTGAAACTTTTTAAATGAGAGAGAGTCCTTACATAGCTACTTAATGGTTTCACTACTCATTGATCTTCACTTATATATTTTGGAGTAGTTTGTCATTAATTCTCATGCTTCACTTATATCTTTTTGAGAGTTAATAATAGTAATGGTAATTTGCACAAGATATGAATTTGGTCCCAAGATGAATATTCGAGAGGGATATAATAAAAACTTTCATAAAGATCATTGGATATGATAGGTGTGATTCCTTGTAATGAGAATAATGAAAGAGATCATATGCTAATCTTATGGAAAGTAATGACATTACATAAAGAAAAGTATAAGTGGTAAAATTTATTGGAGGTTAACAAGCATAGCATTAGTCAATGATGCAATTCATGAAAAAGTTAATAAGGGAAGAGAAGATTCACATGCAATTATACTATCTTGGACATCTTTTATGATTGTGAGCCCCCATTAAGTATTTTATGTCAAAGTGTTGACGTTGGACAAGGAAGACAACGTAATGAATTATGTTTGTTCATATTCACATAGAAGTTATATTGTTATAGATCCTCCAACATGTGGGTGTACCGTCAGTCACTTACCACGGTGGGGACGGACGCCCGGCGGCTCCAGAGGATCAATGCCAAGCAACTCCGGCTCGGCATTGAGCAGTCCGAGCAGGAGGCGGCGGAGGCAACGGCGAGGGTAGCCAAGCTGAAGCGCAAGCAGGACCGCACCATCCGGTGCTTGAAGGGCTACATTGTCATCTCCGATTCCTCCGACAACAACGGGTCCGACTCCGACGGCTCCAACATCGACCCACCTCCTGCCGCGGATAGCAGCTGTTGGGGAACGTTGCATGGGAAACAAAAATTTTCCTACGCACACATAAGATCTATCCATGGTGATGAGCATCTACGAGAGGGAGAGTGAATCTACATACCCTTGTAGATCGCTAAGCGGAAGCGTTAATAAACGCGGTTGATGTAGTCGAACGTCTTCGCGATCCAAATCGCCGAGCGTCCCGCGATCCAATCACGATCCTTCCGATCTAGTGCCGAACGGACGGCACCTCCGCGTTCAACACACGTACGGCTTGATGACGCCTTCACCTCCTCGATCCAGCGAGCGATGGTGAAGTAGTGGTTGAGTTCCAGCAGCACGACGGCGTGGTGATGGTGGTGAGGAACAATCTCTGCAGGGCTTCGCCAAGCACTACGGAGATTATGACGGAGGAACTAGAGGGTTAGGGTTGCCGCACACGGCTTGGGGAAATCTTAATGTGTCCCGTGTGCTAGCCCTGCCCCTCTATTTATATGTTGAGCCTTGGGGTCTAAACTTGGAGTAAAAGCCTCCTCCGGGTCGGTTTTGCCCGCACAAGGTCGGTTTGGCCCGCAGGGAAAGAGTCCAACTCGGATCCCTGCCGAACCGTGCACAGCCGCGCACAAGCGGTAGTACCGCTTCACACAAGCGGTAGTACCGCTTGGGCGGTAGTACCGCTTCACACAAGCGGTAGTACCGCTCGGGCGGTAGTACCGCTTCACCAAGCGGTAGTACCGCTTACGCGGCAGCAAAACTACTTTTGCACTTTCCAATACCTTGTGGGTTTTATCCCTTTGGCTCACATAAAGTGTTGCTGCACCCGAACACTTCGGTAAACATCCGGAACCCCTTCCGGTGAACTTCGGAACTCTTCCGGAGATCAAAACACTATTATCACATATATCAATCTTTACCTCCGGACTATTCCGGAGATCCTCGTCACGTCCGGGATCTTATCCGGGACTCCGAACAACTTTCGGTCACCAACATAATAACTCAATTATACTAATCGTCACCAAACGTTAAGTGTGTAGACCCTGCGGGTTCGAGAACTATGTAGACATGACCGAGACACCTCTACGGCCAATAACCAATAGCGGGACCTGGATGCCCATATTGGCTCCTACATATTCTACGAAGATCTTTATCGGTCGAACCTCTATGTCAAGGATTCAGTTAATCCCGTATGCTGTTCCCTTTGTTCTTCGGTATGTTACTTGCCCGAGATTCGATCGTCGGTATCACTATACCTAGTTCAATCTCGTTACCGGCAAGTCTCTTTACTCGTTCCGTAATACAAGATCTCGTGGCTAACACTTTAGTCACATTGCTTGCAAGGCTCATTGTGATGTTGTATTACCGAGTGGGCCCTGAGATACCTCTCCGTCACACGGAGTAACAAATCCCAGTCTTGATCCATGCCAACCCAACAGACACCCTCGGAGATACCTGTAGAGCACCTTTATAGTCACCCAGTTACGTTGCGACGTTTGATACACACAAGGTATTCCTCCGGTGTCAGTGAGTTGCATGATCTCATGGTCAAAGGAACAGATACTTGACATGCAGAAAACAATAGCAATAAACTGACACGATCAAATGCTACGTTTACAGTTTGGGTCTTGTCCATCACATCATTCTCCTAATGATGTGATCCCGTTATCAAATGACATCTCATGTCCATGGCTAGGAAACCTTAACCATCTTTGATCAACAAGCTAGTCAACTAGAGGCTTACTAGGGACACAGTGTTGTCTATGTACCCACACATGCATTTGAGTTTCCAATCAATACAATTATAGCATGGATAATAAACGATTATCATGAACAAGGAAATATAATAATAACCAATTTATTATTGCCTCTAGGGCATATTTCCAACAGTCTCCCACTTGCACTAGAGTCAATAATCTAGTTCACATCACTATGTGATTTACATTGTAATGAATCGAACACCCATGCAGTTCTGGTGTTGTTCATGTTTAGCCCTTGGAAGAGGTTTAGTCAACGGATCTGCAACATTTAGATCCGTGTGTACTTTGCAAATATTTATGTCGTCCTCCTTGATGTAATCGCGGATGGAATTGAAACGTCGTTTTATGTGTCTGGTCCTCTTGTGAAATCTTGGTTCCTTGGCTAGAGCAATGGCACCAGTATTATCACAAAACAGAGTCATTGGGTTAAGCGCACTAGGCACTACTCCAAGATCTGTCATGAACTCCTTCATCCAGACACCTTCCTTCGCCGCCTCCGAGGCTGCGATGTACTCCGCTTCGCATGTAGAATCAGCTACCACGCTTTGCTTGGAACTGCACCAGCTAACCGCACCCCCATTAAGAATAAATACGTATCCGGTTTGCGACTTAGAGTCATCCGGATCAGTGTCAAAGCTTGCATCGACGTAACCCTTTACGACGAGCTCTTGATCACCTCCATAAACGAGAAACATGTCCTTAGTCCTTTTCAGGTACTTCAGGATATTCTTGACCGCCGTCCAGTGTTCCATTCCTGGATCACTTTGAAACCTTCCGGCCATACTTATGGCAAGGCTGACATCGGGTCTTGTGCACAGCATTGCATACATGATAGAGCCTATGGCTGAAGCATAGGGGATGACACTCATCTTTTCTCTATCTTCTGCAGTCACTGGGCATTGAGTCTTACTCAACTTCACACCTTGCAAAACAGGCAAGAACCCCTTCTTGGACTGATCCATTTTGAACTTCTTCAAAATCTTATCAAGGTATGTGCTTTGTGAAAGTCCTATTAAGCGTCTCGATCTATCTCTATAGATCTTGATGCCTAATATGAAAGCAGCTTCTCCTAGGTCCTTCATTGAAAAACTCTTGTTCAAATATTCCTTTACGCTTTCCAGCATTTCTATATTGTTTCCAATCAGCAATATGTCATCCACATATAATATTAGAAACGCTATAGAGCTCCCACTCACTTTCTTGTAAATACAAGCTTCTCCGTAAACTTGTATAAACTCGAACGCTTTGATCACCTCATCAAAACGAAGATTCCAACTCCGAGATGCTTGCACCAGTCCATAAATGGATCGCTGGAGTTTTTAAACTTTGTCAGCATTCTCTGGATCGACAAAACCTTCTGGTTGCATCATATACAACTCTTCCTTAAGGTAACCGTTAAGGAACGCTGTTTTGACATCCATCTGCCAAATTTCATAATCGAAAAAGGCAGCTATTGCTAACATGATTCTGACGGACTTAAGCATCGCTACGGGTGAGAAGGTCTCATCGTAGTCAACTCCTTGAACTTGTGAAAAACCCTTTGCCACAAGTCGAGCTTTATAGACGGTGACATTACCGTCCGCGTCCGTCTTCCTCTTAAAGATCCATTTGTTCTGAATGGCCTTACGCCCTTCAGGTAATACTTCCAAAGTCCATACTTTGTTTTCATACATGGATCCCATCTCGGATTTCATGGCCTCTAACCACTTCTCGGAATCCGGGCTCATCATCGCTTCTCCATAGCTCGTAGGTTCATCGTTGTCTAACAACATGACCTCTAAGACAGGGTTGCCGTACCACTCAGGAGCAGTACGCGTCCTTGTCGACCTACGAGGTTCGATAGCAACTTGATCCAAAGCTTCATGATCATCATCATTAACTTCCTCTTCAGCTAATGTAGGCTCCACAGAAACAACTTTCTGCGCTGCGCTACTCTCAGGTTGAAGTAAAGGTTCAACAACCTCATCAAGTTCTATCTTCCTCCCACTCAATTCTTTCGAGAGAAACTCTTTCTCAAGAAATGCTCCGTTTTTAGCGACAAACACTTTGCCTTCGGATCTGAGGTAGAAGGTATACCCAACTGTCTCTTTTGGGTATCCTATGAAGACGCATTTCTCCGCTTTGGGTTCCAGCTTTTCAGGCTGAAGCTTTTTGACATAAGCATCACATCCCCAAACTTTAAGAAACGACAGTTTTGGCTTCTTGCCAAACCAAAGTTCATATGGCGTCGTCTCAACGGATTTCGATGGTGCCCTATTTAAAGTGAATGCAGCTGTCTCTAATGCATAACCCCAAAACGATAGTGGCAAATCGGCAAGAGACATCATAGATCGCACCATATCCAATAAGGTTCGATTACGACGTTCGGACACACCATTACGCTGTGGTGTTCCAGGCGGTGTTAATTGTGAAACAATTCCACACTGTCTTAAGTGACTGCCAAACTCATAACTCAGATATTCTCCTCCTCGATCAGATCGTAGGAATTTAATCTTCTTGTTACGATGATTCTCAACTTCACTCTGAAATTGTTTGAACTTTTCAAATGTTTCAGACTTGTGTTTCATTAAGTAAATATACCCATATCTACTTAAGTCATCAGTGAAGGTGAGAAAGTAACGATAACCACCGCGCGCCTCAATGCTCATCGGACCGCACACATCAGTATGTATGATTTCCAATAAGTCACTTGCCCGTTCCATTATTCCAGAGAACGGCGTTTTAGTCATCTTGCCCATGAGGCATGGCTCACATGTGTCAAGTGATTCAAAATCAAGTGACTCCAAAAGTCCATCAGCATGGAGCTTCTTCATGCGTTTTACGCCAATATGACCTAAACGGCAGTGCCACAAGAAAGTGGTATTATCATTATCAATTCTATATCTTTTGGCATCAATGTTATGAACATGTGTATCATTACTATCGAGATTCAATAAGAATAAACCCCTCACATCGGGTGCATGACCATAAAAGATATTACTCATATAAATAGAACAACCATTATTCTCTGATTTAAATGAGTAACCGTCTCGCAATAAACAAGATCCAGATATAATGTTCATGCTTAACGCAGGCACTAAATAACAATTATTCAGGTTCATCACTAATCCCGATGGTAATCGAAGAGCGAGCGTGCCGACGGCGATCACATCAACCTTGGAACCATTTCCCACGCGCATCGTCACTTCGTCCTTTGCCAGCCTCCGTCTATTCCGCAGTTCCTGTTTTGAGTTGCAAATATGAGCAACCGCACCGGTATCAAATACCCAGGCACTACAACGAGAGTTGGTAAGGTACACATCAATAACATGTATATCATATATACCTTGTTTGTTGTTGGCCGCCTTCTTGTCAGCCAAATACTTGGGGCAATTCCGCTTCCAGTGTCCAGTTCCCTTGCAATGAAAACACACAGTTTCTGGTTTGGGTCCAGCCTTGGGTTTCTTCACGAGAGGAGCAACTGCTTTGCCACTCTGCTTGGAGTTACCCTTCTTACCCTTGCCATTTTTCTTGAAACTAGTGGTTTTATTGACCATCAACACTTGATGCTCCTTCTGAATTTCAGACTCAGCGGCTTTCAGCATCGCAAACAGCTCGGCGACTGACTTGTTCATCCCGTGCATGTTATAGTTCAACACGAAGCTCTTGTAGCTAGGTGGCAATGATTGAAGAACTCTGTCAGTGATAGCCTCTGGCGGAAGGGGCATCCCTAACTCAGCCAGGCGGGTGGAGTACCCAGACATTCTGAGCACGTGATCACTGATAGACCCGTTCTCCTCCATCTTGCAAGCATAGAACTTATCGGAGATCTCATATCTCTCGATCCGGGCATTCTTCTGAAAGATAAACTTCAACTCCTGGAACATCTCATATGCTCCATGACGTTCAAAACGTCTTTGAAGTCCCGGTTCTAAGCCATACAACATTGCACATTGAACTATTGAGTAATCATCAGAACGAGCCTGCCAGGCGTTCACAACGTCTAGAGACTCAACTGGAGCGGGTGGATCACCAAGCGGTGCATCAAGGACATAAGCCTTCTGGGAAGCCGTAAGGATAATCCTTAGATTACGGGCCCAGTCCACAAAGTTACTTCCATCATCTTTCAACTTAGCTTTCTCTAGGAACGCATTAAAATTCAGGGGTGCTACTGCGCGAGCCATGATCTACAACATAAATATAGCAAAGACAACTTAGACTATTGTTCTTAGATAATGAGTTTAGTTAATCATATTTTAAAAAACTCCCACTCAAATTGACATCCCTCCGATCATTCGAGTGTAACATGATCCAAATCCACCAACTCAAGTCCGATCATCACGTGAGTTGAGGTGGTTTCAATGGTGAACATCTTCATGTTGATCATATCTACTATATGACTCATGTTCGACCTTTCGGTCTCTTGTGTTCCGAGGCCATGTCTGTACATGCTAGGCTCGTCAAGTTTAACCCGAGTGTTCCGCACGTGTAACATGGCTTACACCCGTTGTATGCGAACGTAGAGTCTATCACACCCGATCATCACGGCGTGTCTCGAAACGACGAACTTTCGCAACGGTGCACACTTGGGGAGAACACAATTTATCTTGAAATTTAAGTGAGGGATCACCTTATAATGCTACCGTCGTCCTAAGCAAAATAAGATGCATAAAAGGATTAACATCACATGCAAATCATAAGTGACATGATATGGCCATGAACTTGTGCTTTTGATCTCCATCTCCAAAGCACCGGCATGATCTCCATCGTCACCGGCATGACACCATGATCTCCATCATCTTGATCTCCATCAACGTGTCGCCATAAGGTTGTCGCGCCGACTGTTGCTTCCACGACTATAGCTAACGTTTAGCGATAAAGTAAAGCATTACATAGCGCTTAATGATTGACACGCAGGTCATACAATAATTAAAGACAACTCTATGGCTCCTGCCAGTTGCCGTACTCATCGACATGCAAGTCGTGATATTCTATACAATACATGATCATCTCATACATCACATATATCTCATCATGTAATTGGCCATATCACATCACAACATACCCTGCAAAAACAAGTTAGACGTCCTCTAATTGTTGTTGCAAATTTTACGTGGCTGCTACGGGTATCTAGCAAGAACGATTCTTACCTACGCAAAACCACAACGTGGTGTAGTGATTGCTTTTTGATCTTCTAAAAGAACCCTCTTCATTGAACCGATTCAACTAAAGTGAGAGAGACAGACACCCGCCAGTCACCTTTATGCAACAAGTGCACGCAGCGGTGAAACCAGTCTCGCGTAAGCGTACGCGTAATGTCGGTCCGGGCCGCTTCATCTCACAATACCGCGGAATCAAGTATCAACTAGTAACGGCAAGCAATATGTATACATCCACGCCCACAACTCGTTTGTGTTCTACTCGAGATCTCATCTACGCATAGACCTAGCTCAGATGCCACTGTTGGGGAACGTTGCATGGGAAACAAAAATTTTCCTATGCACACATAAGATCTATCCATGGTGATGAGCATCTACGAGAGGGAGAGTGAATCTACATACCCTTGTAGATCGCTAAGCGGAAGCGTTAATAAACGCGGTTGATGTAGTCGAACGTCTTCGCGATCCAAATCGCCGAGCGTCCCGCGATCCAATCACGATCCTTCCGATCTAGTGCCGAACGGACGGCACCTCCGCGTTCAACACACGTACGGCTTGATGACGCCTTCACCTCCTCGATCCAGCGAGCGATGGTGAAGTAGTGGTTGAGTTCCAGCAGCACGACGGCGTGGTGATGGTGGTGAGGAACAATCTCTGCAGGGCTTCGCCAAGCACTACGGAGATTATGACGGAGGAACTAGAGGGTTAGGGTTGCCGCACACGGCTTGGGGAAATCTTAATGTGTCCCGTGTGCTAGCCCTGCCCCTCTATTTATATGTTGAGCCTTGGGGTCTAAACTTGGAGTAAAAGCCTCCTCCGGGTCGGTTTTGCCCGCACAAGGTCGGTTTGGCCCGCAGGGAAAGAGTCCAACTCGGATCCCTGCCGAACCGTGCACAGCCGCGCACAAGCGGTAGTACCGCTTCACACAAGCGGTAGTACCGCTTGGGCGGTAGTACCGCTTCACACAAGCGGTAGTACCGCTCGGGCGGTAGTACCGCTTCACCAAGCGGTAGTACCGCTTACGCGGCAGCAAAACTACTTTTGCACTTTCCAATACCTTGTGGGTTTTATCCCTTTGGCTCACATAAAGTGTTGCTGCACCCGAACACTTCGGTAAACATCCGGAACCCCTTCCGGTGAACTTCGGAACTCTTCCGGAGTTCAAAACACTATTATCACATATATCAATCTTTACCTCCGGACTATTCCGGAGATCCTCGTCACGTCCGGGATCTTATCCGGGACTCCGAACAACTTTCGGTCACCAACATAATAACTCAATTATACTAATCGTCACCAAACGTTAAGTGTGTAGACCCTGCGGGTTCGAGAACTATGTAGACATGACCGAGACACCTCTACGGCCAATAACCAATAGCGGGACCTGGATGCCCATATTGGCTCCTACATATTCTACGAAGATCTTTATCGGTCGAACCTCTATGTCAAGGATTCAGTTAATCCCGTATGCTGTTCCCTTTGTTCTTCGGTATGTTACTTGCCCGAGATTCGATCGTCGGTATCACTATACCTAGTTCAATCTCGTTACCGGCAAGTCTCTTTACTCGTTCCGTAATACAAGATCTCGTGGCTAACACTTTAGTCACATTGCTTGCAAGGCTCATTGTGATGTTGTATTACCGAGTGGGCCCTGAGATACCTCTCCGTCACACGGAGTAACAAATCCCAGTCTTGATCCATGCCAACCCAACAGACACCCTCGGAGATACCTGTAGAGCACCTTTATAGTCACCCAGTTACGTTGCGACGTTTGATACACACAAGGTATTCCTCCGGTGTCAGTGAGTTGCATGATCTCATGGTCAAAGGAACAGATACTTGACATGCAGAAAACAATAGCAATAAACTGACACGATCAAATGCTACGTTTACAGTTTGGGTCTTGTCCATCACATCATTCTCCTAATGATGTGATCCCGTTATCAAATGACATCTCATGTCCATGGCTAGGAAACCTTAACCATCTTTGATCAACAAGCTAGTCAACTAGAGGCTTACTAGGGACACAGTGTTGTCTATGTACCCACACATGCATTTGAGTTTCCAATCAATACAATTATAGCATGGATAATAAACGATTATCATGAACAAGGAAATATAATAATAACCAATTTATTATTGCCTCTAGGGCATATTTCCAACAGCAGCGCCCGCGACCGGAAGGGCAAAGTGCCGGCGAGGAAGTGGTGAAGCTCCGCCCTCTCATATCTAGCTCGTAGTATCTACCTCCTAGTATCTAGCATTTGCCGGACAGTTTGAACTGTGTGAACTATGACCGATCTTTTGGTGTTGTTTATATGTGAATTATGCCCGTTTGCTATCTGTTTAGAGTCCTTTTCCTGTCGATTTTGCCCATCTAGTGATCTACGTACTACGTTGCATGATTTTGTATGGATATAGGGTGCCGGATATGAGATACGTAGATGTGGACTTGCGGATTTAGGAACTGCCCATTCACTGTCCCCAGGCGTGTCCGCGGGCGTATAGGGTGCTGGATTTGGCAAGTCCGGCTGTAGATGCTCTTAGGTTCTCTATTACAATGTTCGAAACTGGCAATAGAAAAATCACAAGCAAGAAAGTACTAAAAAACATCAAATATTGTCGTCGCAGCACCCGCGGATCGTCCTTCCTTTTCATGGTCAAATTATCTGACTTAATAACGAGATGACTGCAACCCGCCTTTTGGGGAAGTGATAAGCCAAATTTGAGCACTAAGACTTCAGCCATCAAGACATCCTCACACAATCTATTTAAATTTCCCGCAACAATGAATTGGCCTTTATCTTCTCTTAAGACCGCGTCAGTCGTACCCCTAATAAATTCTTGGTTGAACGAGGCACATTAAGCTTTACAAACCCCATGGGAGGAAGACTCCAACCCCCCCCCCCCCTCCTCATGGTAGCCTTAGGAGAAGAAGCAATAGCATAGTTAATCGTTAGTGCACGAATCTCCATAGTAATCTGAATAGCGTCTTGAAACTTCTCCTCGTGAACCGATTTACGCATTTCCCACCATAGATACCAAGCTGTAATGACGACCATCTCACGAACATTCTGAAGCCCAAAAATAAACAACTCCTGGTCTGCTAAAGCGAGTAAGAACTCCAATATAGCCTCACCAGCGCGGTCAACTTCACATGCCCATTTGATAATTTCATCCTTCCCTAGCATTGTCCAAACCTCCTTCGCTTTACGGCAAAGAAATAATACATGTTTCGTATGTTTTGGTCCAGCAGAACAATAAGGACATTTGGGAGGCACTTTCAAATGTCTATTGGCAAGCATAAGACGACACGGGAGAGTGACATGCAACGTACGCCAAATAAATATTTTTACCTTTACCGGGCAAGATAACTTCCAAATCTTACACCACATAGGATTAAATGTGAAATATCCCATTACATTAATACGACATAATTTCACCCCATATTGATGACCCCCTCCACAAAATAAGCTGATCGTACAAAAAACATTCCATTTCTTGTGAAACTCCAGGCAACAAAATCAGATATATTGTGTTGAGGAAGGGGAATAGCGAGTACCCATTGTGCATCAATTGGCCACAGCCTTTGTCTAACCAGATCTTTGTCCCAAGAATTAGAAATTGATCAATGAGGGAAGCCTAGGAGGGCGCGCAGACGTCGAGGGGCTCTTTATTGGCGGTCGGGAGGCATGCAGACGTCGGATGGGCCGACATGGCCGCATCTCAGCCATGTGCTCTGTTTTACCCCTCACGTACATAAAATGTGCTGAGGTTGAAGAAGCTCGAAATGGTACACGCGACTGGGCCTGGGCCTCACAGTAAAAAACGGGGAGGATGGTAAGTTGACTTGGGCTGGCTCGGGTGCACTTCTGTTTGCCTATCCTCTTTCTTTTCTGTTTAAAATAAACAGAGAATTGGGAAAAAGGAAAAGAGAGGGTTTGAGTTGGGTTTGTGCACGTGGCAATTTTTCTTGGACTTCTTGAAAAGTGCTTGATCCAAGAAAATGGGATTTGGACATGTTTGAAAAGGTTGAAATTCAAGTAGGTTTGAATTAGGAGTAGTTGATAGGAGTGTCCAAAAATTCTGCAATTTTTGGTGGGGCTTGGAAATGTGACGAAACTTTTATGGGCAAAGTTTGGGACCCAAGCTTGAAGTGGAATTTGAATAAGATTTTTGAAAAGGTTTGCATGGAATTTGGAAAAACATTTAAATAAAATATAAGGAAGGCTCAAATTGAAAAACAGGAAATAGACAATTATGTAATTATGTGAGGTGAAATATTTAATGGCATGATGACATGGAAATGCAAAATAGATTTATTACATCACAATTATGCAATATCATTGGTTTTAAAACTCTAGGTTGTTACAACACTGGGCACTATTTTGAACCAGGAAGTTCTGCGACGAGGTGTTTCTCAATTGCCGATACTTTTTATTATTGATTACCACTCACTTTCCACACCTTCCAGTCAATAATTAAAAGGGGATCTGAATACCTTGATAATTCCCACATATTTACGAAGATCCTTATCGAGCTAACCTTTTGTTTCTGCTTACAAATCCCTTTGTTGCGCGATAAGTTACAAAACTTGCGGAAAAACATTTATCGGTGTCACCGTGATAAACACCTTGATCACTATACCGGTAATCTTCGTTATCGGTTTTGTTCTCTTTACTTGTTTCCCCATTCCGGTATCCATGTGATCTCAATCACATGTGTCTGCCCAGATGATGATGATACCATAATACCGAGTGGTTCCAGAGTGTAATCTTCGTTAACCTTTTGTTTCTGCTTACAAATCCCAGTCTTGAACTATCGATACAGACACATATTTTTCAAGTATACCCATAAGTTACTTTTATTGTCACTTAGTTACGGTGTGATGTTTGACAAACCCAAAGTAACCATCCGGTATGTTGGTATACGATATTCTCATGGTGTAAGTAAGTAAGTAAATGTTAACATGTTATATGAAAATACCGACAACATAATAACTATGTGATCTCGTAGTGATTCATAAGTTGGGTCTACCCAACACCATTGTTTTGATAACAATGTGTTCTCATTATTGATGATATCCTTGTTACTTCAACAATGTCGTGATCAGGAAAACAAGATCATCCTGAATACATAAGCTGGTCCTGGAAGCATGACTATGGATCCATTTGTTGTTTATTTTTTTACACATGCACTTGAGTTTCTTCTTAATCTCATATTCAATACCCAATGCAATTATAGCACATAAATGTAAACTTAATTATTAACATGAAAAATATAATAATGCATTTATTATTGCCTCTAGGGAGAATGATTCGAGGCGTATGAAGGGAAACTCACACGTACAATTTGTTTTGGGTGGAAAGGAGCCCAACAGAATCCGCCATTGACTTAGCCCATGCCTAAGTCAAAGTGCAAAAGTGAAGTGGTGGGCCTACCCATCCCAACCTGGGGTATGTTGGGATTCACGAAGAGCAACACCTTCCGATGTTCATGACCAATCGGATCTTGGCGTACCAGTAGGTACCAGAGGAGATCGCTATGATCCTTACTATATCCTATTTCCAGGAACAACGACATCGCAGGCAAAGGGGAGAAACGAGGTTCGAGTTGTGGATTATTTTTTTGTTTTTATTCCCCCCATATTAGATGAAGCCCGAGATAGAGACATAAACTCGCCAAGGACGAGGCTGGGTGGACTGGGGAAGAGGAGGGGGAGAAATCATGTGTCATGGGAGGGGAGAGTAAGAAGATGAACAATGCGTGGAAAAAAAGGTTGAAGGAAAAAGAAGACGTTCTGGCCGCTCGGTTTCGATCCAGCGTCTTGAAGCCATTCTGGAAAGTGAAAAAGATTGGGAAAATATTTCACATGCAGTCTTTTTTTTTTCCCAAACGAGGACTGCCGAACGAAAATAATTTACATGGATTGAATGGAAAGGGAAACACGAAGGCCGTGACCATGACACACCATTTGTACACAACCTTGATCATCACATCACACGACGAAGAGCAAAGCAACGATGCAAATCTGAGACGGGTCGAGCGTTCGGCTCACGCGCTAATTTACGCGTAGTCCTGGTCGGCGACTGGCTGGTAGGACGCGATGAACACGTCGCCGTACACGAACCCGGCGAGGCCGCCTCCGATGAGCGGCCCGACCCAGTAGACCCAGTTTCCAGCGAAGTTGCCGGCGGCGACGGCCGGGCCGAAGGAGCGGGCGGGGTTCATGGAGCCACCGCTGAAGGGGCCGGCGGCGAGGATGTTGGCGCCGACGATGAAACCGATCGCGATGGGCGCGATGGTGCCGAGGGACCCCTTCTTCGGGTCCGCCGCCGTGGCGTACACCGTGTACACCAGCGCGAAGGTGATGACGATCTCCATCACCACGCCCTCGAACTCGTTCATGCCCGCCGCCACACCGTGCGTCGGGATGGCCTGCGTTTACAGTTCACCGGTAAGTTGGAGGGCAAATTGCACGGCTAGTGTGCGATCACATCATGTGGCGAGTACCGACCTTTCCGTGGGTGACAAATTTGAGGAGGAAGCAGGCGGCGGTAGAGCCGAGCAGCTGGGCGACCCAGTAGAAGATCCCGGTGAGGATGGTGATGTGGCCGCCGACGGCAAGGCCGAAGGTCACGGCGGGGTTGAGGTGGCCGCCGGAGATGTTGGCGGCGATCGTGACACCGACAAAGAGGGCGAAGGCGTGGGCGATCGCGATCGCCACAAGGCCAGCCGGGTCGAGGGCGCCATCGTCGGTGAGTTTCCCTGCACGATGCAAATTGCCACTTAGCACTGACAGTGCCGGCCCTGGGCATGTGCAGCCGGTGCAACGGCACAGGGCCCCCAAAATTCAAGGGCCCCAACCTGATAGTTACATACACTGTTAAGAATTAGTGGTAGCCTCAGTAGAAACTAGAAATTAGTGGTAGAACCTGCCCAATATACATCGTACGATGAACTGCAGCCTAGAAAAAACAATTCACGGAGGGCCCTGCATGTGGACTGAATCATGAGCTGCCAAAAAAGAGAAGCATACCGGGCAGCTATTTGAATCGACCATGCGTAGTGCAGCGACCAGAGAGACCAGCTATCTGTGTTTCCTCTTTCCCAGATCACCGTTGCAAAATGCAAACAAAAATCTCGAACGACGCAACGCTAGTTTAATAGTACAATTTTCTAAACGTTTTTACACAATTAATTACTGAGCACAAAGGTCCTTATTCGTCGGTTTCTTATCCTTGTTCAATTTGCAATGGTTACAGCATATTCTTTTATACTCCATCCTAATACAGTAGGGGTATTTTTACTATTAGTATTTTTGGCTTTGGCCATATTTTTCTTTAAATACGTTGATTATCCTTTTTTGCGAGGAAAATATGTTGATTATCCTAACAAAACCACAACCATAAGAACGTAGCTTTGAAGGTGAATCTTATTATACGAATATTGAACCACTCTGCCTATATATTATTGAAGTAATGATTGGTCAAAGAATGAATTACAACGATCTCGTTCATTTGTCATGCGTTAAATATTCACTCTGAAATACACATTTTGCTATGAGAAAATGTTTGTACGATACAGTTACTGTTCCAGTTATTAGTTATCTCAAAAGGCCTCGCTTTTTTATATTGCACCAGGGCCCCTAACATGTCAGGACCGGCCCTGAGCACTGAAGTACTGAACTCTCCGTATCATACGTTCATACTGATCGCCGATGGATTTACAGAGAGGGTGCACACGGTGACTAACCATAGGCAATGGCGGACCCAACGCCGGCGAACACAAAGAGGAGGGTGGCGATGAACTCCGCCACATACGCCCTGATGGACGTGGCGCTGAAGGAGTCACCGCAGCTCCCGAATGCGAGCTTCACCATTCTGCTTCCACTCTTGCTACCCGAAAAATTAATGTCTGTACTAGACACTCAAAGAGGGCTTATGGCTTACACCGATGAGCGAAGTCCCTTCACGATTAGGACCCTTTTATACACGCGAAATCGTGCTAACAGCTTAATGGCCAGCTCCAATTGCGGACTAGAGTATTTCAGGGCGGTGCGGATGATTACCACAAACTGTTTAATTTAAGGATTAGCTTGGTCTATGATTGGTACTACGAGGCCGCCCAACCGCACTTTGCTTTGTTCAAATGTTTCGTTGCTATTATGAACTTCTATGGAGTATTTTATCTCATCCTGTGATGAGATAATATTTGGTTAAGGGGAGCAATTAGATTGTCCGTCCTTGTTGCCTCTGCTGATGTTTCTAACGAAACCAAGTCAAGCTATTCAGCTCTCTCAATGTTTTCCGAATTTTTATAAACTTCGTAAAGTTGAAATCATGTTCGTCTTAAATGGCACTTTATCCGCTTGATTGATCAATGACTATTGCTAAAGAGTTGCTCAAAAGTGTTATGGGGCTGGTACAGTGAACTTTCCCATATGTTGTCAATGTTTCGTCTGTTTGCAAAATCCCAATAAAGTCCATGTAGAATGTTCATGAGTTCCAACACTACAAACAGTTTTGTCTGATCATGCAGATTTCAAATACAAAACTCGTCCTGGTATAAAAGAAAAACTGAACTGCCATTTGGTAGTGTATACTGTAGACAGAAACCTGTCTTCTATGGTTCTCCATAACAGGATAAATATTAATACTGAAAAACTGGATCATTATGCAATAAATTTTGTTGGTGATGTTTTGGATATTATGCAACTTCAGAATATGTTTAGCATTTATTTTTTTGGCCTCTCTGTGGTACTACTTAACATGCATTAATAGCTGGCAAGAGTTTATGTGGTGCAGCAAACAAATTGCTCCTTTGGGGAGTCGCATATTGTCCTAACCTTACTCAATTTCACCCAGCCTGTCTGTTCCAAACAATGTCGGAAACTATCTACTCCTTTGGGGAGTTTATCGTTTAACGGTAGAGCAGGAAGAGCTGTTCTCAATTCAGCTAAGCAATGTTTACTAGACACACTAAGGAAAAAATATGGTGAAAAAAGTGAACATTTGAAATAGTTTGGCTAAGTGATCGTGACAGCAACCAATGGAGAATTCTGCGTGCTCCAAAGTTGGCGAGTCAAACAATGTTAATTCTGCCAAGTTAGCATTAGGTACAGCAATTGAAAAATTGCAGTGATAATTAAGACTTTTTTTTGCGGTGTAATGATTAAGACTTAGTCCCTTGGTTTTTTTCATTGTGAGATTTCTAATGCCTTTCCTTTTGTGAGATTTCTAATGCCTTTCATTCGAAGGAAATTGGCGTTTCAAAGAGCTTTCTTGTCGTGCTGATATCGGAGTTCTCAATTCTTGAAACTACGGTTGCGGGATGGTGATAATCAATAGAAATGAACCTTTTGCAGCAAGGGTGGACGCCCCCAACGACCGGTTGTTCGTGTGTGTAGTTTTCACTTTCAGAGTAATGTTAATGGAATTTCGGAAAATTCATCAACTATGGTACATATCAAAATAATTGCCTTTTGGTTAAATTATTTCAGTAATTTCGGTGGTACACACGAATTCAAATAGTTTTAAATTATTTATTTTGAATTTTCAAAATGTTTGGTTGGATCTCAGTCAAATTCAAGTGAAAATTACGGCTCTTTGGCCAGAATGAAAACCAAAATTACTGAATTCTGATGAAATTCAATAGTTTCGACAACAACTGAAATATATCTAAAACTAAAATTCAAACCCATTGTGACATGCATCGAGCTACTAGTTCTTTTCTTCAGTAATTATTTCTGCGGCTCCCGGGAACATCTAATCCCAGCAAGTCAAAGTCTTACCAGAGATGTCAGGTCTTGTGTTCCTGTCACGCAAGCCATGCGCCTATCATGATATCATCCAAACACAGTACTCAATACGTAGGCTTGAGAAAACTGCAAGAATCTTCCGCAATTTTTCGTACTATTCTGCCGTTCCGCGACGCCAGCAAATTTGCGGCTTGCTAGAAAAACGTTTTGGCGGTGCAGTGGGTAGCACTTTTTGGCTGCGGACGGAGGCTCATGGGCACTAACTTGCAGGGATTAGGTTTGTTGTCCGTTTGTCCGGCTCTCTTGATTATTCAGTGGCAATACTCTGCGGTGGCATGCTGTTGTTTAATAAGGCACCTTTTGTTCTTTACGACTTTACCTTATCGTTTTAGGCAAATGATTGTGGAACGCTGCCTGTGCATTGCGGAGCCTCTGTCGCATGAATGGCACTCTGCAGTTGGTTGATGGCTGACTGTCTTTCTTGCGCACAGTTGCCCGTGGTACACATGTCTGCAGGCTCACTTTAGAACTAACATTTAAAGTTTGATGAGAAACCCTTCTCTTCAAACTTTAAATGTCAGTTTGTTTATAGTGATCTAAAACGTCTTATGTTAGTAACTTTTAAGAAAGAGAAAACACGACCTCTCCAATCGACGCAAACAAACATCTCATTGCGTAGTCTCGAAGATTCAAATAAAAAGATAAGAAAAGCGAGCCAACATGCACATCTGAACTCAATGGGATTACATGACGCACTCATGCAACACAAATCATATTGTTAGACCACCGTCCATATCAGTTGAGTAAATCTCGTGCTACCATGTCTAATAAAAGGAAATACTTTGTTTTTGTCACTCTAGTTTTTTCCCACTTTGTTTATGCCACTCTAGAATTTGACACTCACTTAGCTTTCGACAATGTATCTTAAATGTCATTCCATGGTAAAAGCAAAACGTTTTTGCCACTCTTAGCTTTTGACAATGTATCACAATTGTCACTCTTAAAATTTTGCTTTTGCCACAGAATGGCAATTGTGATGTATTGTCAAAAGTTAAGAATGGCAAAAGTGAGATGTCAAATTCTAGAGTGGCATAAGCAAAGTGGGCAAAAGCTAGAGTGGCAAAAACGAAGTATTCCCACAATAAAATGTTCGTGTGCTTTAAAAAAATGTTCATCTGTCAGAAAAAGTAGAAAAAACAAAAAGGTAAAGTAAATAAAACAAGTAAAAACAGAAAAAGAACCAAAAAGGAGAAAATAAAAAATAAACAAAAAAAGGAAAATAAAAGCAATGGAATACTGACTATCGATAGAAACCGGGAGATTTTTCTTAGTAGAACAACACACTTTTATTTAATAACCACGTTCATAGGGATACAAATTTAGGGGGGGGGGGGGGGGGGGTCGATAATCAAAGAAAATCAAAATATACCGTTCAACCTTGAAAGAAGCCACCATTCTAGCTAAATTATGTGCCTCCTCATTTGATGTGGGATACAATTTTTTTTTTTTTGGAGGGGGGGGGGGGGGGGGGGGCCTTGAAAGAAGTCACCATTCTAGCTAAATTATGTGCCTCCTCATTTGATGTGGGTTGCTCATGGCATATTTCACAAGGCAAGCATTGATCTCACCAAGAATCATGCAGTAACCACATGTGTTGTTTTTCATGTCTAAATGTTTAACTAATTCCAGGCAATCTGAAGCAATACATATCTTAGCCAGACCCAGACCGACTCCCAGTGTAAACGCTTTTCGGCATGCATACGCCTCCAGCCCACTTCGGCATTTGCTAAGTTGTTTCGTTTGCTACACCGTTGAAACGCATCTTTTCGGTTTTTTGGTTGTTGTTTTTGCTTTTGTTCTTTTGGTTGTTTTATCGTTGCACTACTGCAGCGTTTTTTTGTTTCTTTGGTCTTGTCTTTGTTCCAGGTTTTCCTATCGTTTCGTTTGCTGAGTTGTTGCATTTTTTTGGTTTTTCTGTTGCGGTTTTTGTTCTAGTTTTCCGATGGTTTACTTTTTTGCTTTTTTCTTCTGGTTTTCCTGTCTTTCTTATTTTTTCCGTATTTTTTAACACATGGTTAGCAGATTTTTAAACATGGCGAACAATATTTTAATACATGACGTACATTTTTCAATACATGTTGAACGTTGTGTAAACAAAACATGTTGAACATTTTTTAATACATGGATTCTTTTTAAACATGATGAACATTTTTTAATACATGTAGAAAGTTTGTATTAAATCGATTAACATTTTTTAATATATAATGAACCTTTAAATATATAGGGAACAGTTTTAAAAAATACATGATGAACTTTTTAAATACACGACGAACATTTGTTAAATATGTGTTGAACATTTTAAAAAAAAGTTTAATACACCGGGAGTGCCTCACTTGTCTGTCACGGTCACTTTGGTACCTATAAAGTTATAAAATAGACAAAACTAACGTCGTAACTTGTGTAAGCGTGTAAATACGGTGCCTCCGTCTGTATCCGGGTGTATGCCCTGCCTGCATGGCAGTGACCCACATGTCAGTGACTGGGAGCGGGCGTGGCGCTCGCTGACCCGCGTGTGATGTTTTTTCTGCACATGACACCTCATGTTTTATTTAATTATGTGGGAAGGCCTCTCAAATTAGAAACATGGGTCCCATGTGTTTTTTTTTAACAGATGGGTCCCATGTGTTTGTTTTAACAGATGGGTCCCATGTGTTAGTATGAAAAAGAGAAGTAAATTGTGGGAGGGAGAGGGTGGGGGTTTCGAACCGGGGACCTCGTGCTTAATGCCCGCACGAACTGGCCACCAAACCGAACTATGTTTTGAATTAAAGTATTAGCTAGAAATTTATATAGACCAATTCCACGTATCTCTCTGCAATTCCCTAACACGTTTTCTTTTAAAAATTTTCCAAGTTTATGTTTAGTTTTCAGGATACGTAAATTTTACCATTAGGCAATTATTGTGTATTTTAAATCTTTATCCTATTTTCATTGTTGTGTACTTTGAAGAGGTAAAACATGACTTTTTTCTAAAATTTGTGTGGATATAAACAATTCAACGTATATTAAAACTTATTGTGTAAATTTGTGTATCATTCAGGACCACAAGCATGGACAATTATTGTGTATCTTCATTGTATTTTTAAAATACATAATTACAAAAAAATGATAATATCATATTTTAAAAACTTTTCAACGTGTATTAAAAAAATATTGTGTAATAATAGTAAATTCTAGAAATGTATTAAAACATGTTAAAGGTGTTTGTAGAAATGCAAGATTAATTTTATGCAATAAGATTTTTAATACATGTTGTCAATTTTTTGAATGCATGCCAACATCTTTCAAAAACACGTTTACAACTTTATAATACATGTGAGACATTTTTCAAAAACAAGTTGAACATTTTTTTTTCAAATACAATAGCATATTCCCTAAATCTCCCTCAATTCTAAATCATTGAAAATGTAAATTATCTAATTAAGGCATCAAGTGGGGTCTTGTCTATTGGTTATCACACACAAGCATTGGTAGCACCTAGAGTCGGGAGCTCCTATGTGGCGCCTTCAGCCCCACTTGGGGAACCGGCGCCTTAAGCGCCCCTCCTCGTGGGCCGGCCCATGTAGAATGCAGTTGACCATTAAAAAATACGAAAAAAACTGAAAAAAATATAAGAGAACAGGAAAAAGGGAAAAAATGTGAATTAAAAAATGTTCACGAATTTGAAAAAAAGGTTCGACAATTCTGAAAAAAATTCATCGAATTTGAAAAAATGTTCACCAAAATTTGAAAAAAAGTTCAGCGATTTTGAAAAAGTTCAATGCTTTTGAAAAAAAGTTCATCGATTTTGAAAAAAAATTGAAAAAAAGTTCATTAAATTTGAAAAGGTTCATTGATTTTGAATTTTTTTTATCAAAATTAAAAAATTTAATCAATTTTAAAAAAGTTCATGTATTTGCAGACAATTCATCGGGCATGGAAAAAGAAAAAAAGAAAAAAAATGAAAATGAAAAAAAGAAAAACGAAAAAAAATGAATAAAAGATAAATAGGCTAAAAGGTTAGCACAACTACGCTTGTTGGTGGGGTGGTTACACCAGCCAACCTTCAACGAGGAGGTCGCAGGTTCGAATCCTTCACGACATGCTCTTTTTTTCTTTTCTGTTTTAACAGAAAAAGGAGGAAAGCAAAATGGGCCGAGCCCAACTAGCCGCACCCTTCAGGTGCCCGTTTGCGAACGGGCGCTTAAGCGCCAAATAGGATCCGCCCCTAGAGTCCCTGGCACTGGCGGAGCTTCAACCAGGGCAAATGGGCCATGGCCCGCCCAGCACATAGCGAAAACAGTGAGGGGTTAAGACCAGGCTGGGGCATGAAAGAAACAATAGTGGGTTTTCCTTTGTACTAGCCTGCCCAAATTCTGTACTGTAGCTCTGCCACTGGTCCCTGGTTTGAACCTCAGCTTGCTATCATTTTTTCTTCTTCAAATTCGATCTTTAATGTGTACTTTTCTCCTAGAATATAAATCCTGTTAGTCCATTTTAGACCGAAAGCGTCGTCAGGTGGGGTGGTTATCGACGTTTGCTCATTAGAGAAATAGATCGCTGGTTCAAAACCCCACTAGTCCAAATTAGTCCAATTTCATTTGGACTACTCATTGACGGGTGGGGCCTACCTGGCGGGCAAGGCATACACCCGGAGGCACCGTATTTGCACGCTTAGACAAAATTACGACATCGGTTTCGTGTATTTTACAAGTTTAGGTATCAAAGTGACCGCGACGGACACGTTGAGCCACTTCGAGTATATTTAACTCTTTAAAAAGTATTGCTAATACATGTTAAAGATTTTTCAAAATACATGCCCATTTTTATATTAATTTTTTTTGGTATTTACGAAGACCAGAAAACCATAAAAATCTAAGTAAAACGAATAAATAAAAAAATTGCTACATAGTGTTGCATGCCCACAAAAACAAAGGTTAACACGCTTAGTGAGCCAGCCCATTGCGCCCGCTTTAGGGTCGCCTCATCTGTTTGACGCCTACAGACGTTAACTAGGATTTTTTTTTAGGGGTACGTTAACTAGGAACTCGGCCATATGGGCCATGCCTCTTGGGCTGGCTCGCAGGCATGGATTTTCGGCCCGCACGTTCCTCGTAGGACACGCGAATAATAGGGTCAGGCCGGCCTTCGGCTTCCACGAAACAAGTCCAATCTTTGAACCCAGGCCTTAAGGCCGGGGACGACACGATCATTTTTTTCGCGGGCCTGCGCGGCACGGCCCGACCCATTCAACATTATTTTAAAATTTATGTATTTTTTTCTTAATTTTTTAGATTTTCTAGTGTTTGTTTCTTATTTTTTTTAGATTTTTTGTATGTTTTTCTTAAATTTTTAGACCGAAATAGCCCAGAAGGCCGAAAAACAACGCGGACCAGTCCGCAGCCGTGCCGTGCTCGGCCGGCCTTTATACTCGTGTGCCGGGCCGATCCTGCAGACCAGGCTTTCTGGTCGGCCGGTGCCGTGCCAGGCCTTTTTACAGGCAGGCCGTGCCAGACCGGTCCATGTGGCCAGGTATTGAGGAGGTCTCTCTCGATTTGCCTGCCTTGAGCCCTTGACCCTCCAAAGCCCGACGCTTGAGCCGTCGGACAAAGGAGATGTCGTCGGCAGCGGCTCAGCTGCCGCGGACGGAGTCGCGGACTCTGTCGGGGCACGAGGGCGCGGTACTCGCCGTTCGCTTCAACCACGACGGCAACTACTGCCTGAGCTGCGGCAAGGACCGCACCCTCCGCCTCTGGAACCCCCACACCGGCGCCCACGTCAAGACCTATAAATCCCACGGTCGCGAGGTTCGCGACGTGAACGCGTCCTCGTACGTACCCTCGCTCGCAACCCTTCTTCCCATCTGATTTGGAGGCGCACGGCTGGGGAATTTAACGGGTGCTTCTCGCCGACTCCGTTCGCAGGGACAACGCGAAGCTGGTGTCGTGCGGCGGGGACAAGCAGATCTTCTACTGGGACGTTGCCTCCGGCAAAGTCATCCGCAAGTTCCGCGGCCACAACAGCGAGGTAATGTATCAGCCATCGATTGATTGGGATATTGTACCCTGGAGGGTGTCTTCACTTATAAATTAAGCAAATTCGATGTCATAGGAGCAAGCTACTGGACAGCATTATAATTATTTCAATGCCAGTGTTACTTTAATGGTTTTAGCTCTGTATCTTGTGTAAAATAGTAGCAGTGTTATAGCGAAAACTGCTGTATTTGGTTGTTTGTGATTGTGATTGAAACCGAGTAGTGCAGACCACTGTACTGCAACAATGTGAATCCTGTAGTTTCACTATGATGTTGGGAACTTTTCTTTGTACCCTGGAGGGTGTCTTCACCTCTCTACAAGCAAGCTGTAAAATGCTGAATTCTGCACATCGTGGTATTACTACTGTTTTTAGAACTCAAATACCATGTCCAAAGCAGTGCACCAATACCATACTTCTGTAATGGCACTCTTGTGGTGTTATGCTGTTGTTCAATTTACATGCATTACCATACATCGACAGTGTGATTATTATTAGGCCCATCAGTGATACCCAAAACCTGATAAAAGAGCACGTTCATGACAGATGTTTGATTCTTAATGATTCTCCATTTTTGCTGAGATTTCTCCATTCTGCTTCCGCTAGGTCAATTCAGTGAAGTTTAATGAGCACAACACTGTTGTACTGTCAGCTGGTTATGACCGTTCGGTGCGTGCATTTGACTGCAGGTCACAGAGCAGTGATCCGATTCAGGTATTTTTTTATTGTTAAAAAACATATGGATTCGTCAATCATAGTTGTAGATTCTTTTCTCATATACTTGGTTATGTCATGAATTTTATCTCCTAGTGCAGACAATTGATACTTTTCAAGACAGTGTAATGTCAGTTAATGTAACCAACACCGAAATAATTGCTGGCAGTGTGGATGGTACTGTCCGAACATTTGACATTCGCATGGGTAGGTAAGTGCATACCTTGTTCTGTACTCAAGTCTCCACTAATTTGATATATTTTCTATATGAAACTTTTGGTCTTCTCTTTTGTTAAACAAGTGTTGATCGGATCCTAAATCCATTCCTCGACTGGTTCTAATTTTTTTTATGATCTATTTCTCTCTCGTTGTTAACAGGGAGACTGTTGATAACCTGGGCCATCCCGTCAACTGCATATCTTTGTCGAATGACCGCAATTGCTTCTTGGCTAACTGTTTGGATTCTACCGTGAGGCTTCTTGACAAGTAAGTACTCTTCAAAAGCTGACGATCTCAACTTGACCAAAAGTTGCTAGGGAGGCCCCTCTATTTAGCACTCAGGAACAATTAAGCCCTATTTGAAATTTGAAGCTGTAGAGCCCCTATACTTTGTAGAATTATGAAATCAGACCCTTCTGTTAGTTTTCCTTGGAATTATGACATGACCAGTAGTTATGTAACATGTACTTCCAGTTCCTCATCAGAGGCATTTATGTCACACGATTTCCTTGGAATTATGACATGACCAGTAGTTATGTAACATGCACTTCCAGTTTCTTCACTTTACTTTACTTGACTGGATATAGCTACCAATCTATTTCCTGTATTGAGTTGGACGACCCATGGACCTTCTTTATCTTGCCATCAGAGCTCTTGCTGTCTAAATCTGTCCAACCAAAGAGTTTGGCAGCTGTGGTGAACTTTTGTTGGTGCTTTGGAGATTCTTTGGATTTGAACCTGCTGTTTCATCTTCAAATGTCTCAAGCAATAGTTTGATAAATTACAGTGCAGAATTCAGACAGGCTCCGTTTTCTATGACACACGCAAGGTAGCTTCGTTTTGACATGGTTATTGAACTTGTTGCCTTCTCGGAAGTTAGCTAGTCAAACGGTCATCTTTTCCTTGTTCCTGGAGACAGATGCCCAGCTAATTGAACTTACTTCCTCCGTTCCAAATTAATTGAAATTCTACAGAAAAAATATATCAACATCTAATTATAGTTTCCTTAGATTCATCATAAATATTTTTTCATACTACGTTTATTTGACGTTGTAGATATTTTCACATTTTTCTATGGACTTGGTCAAATATAGAGAAGTTTGAAATAGGACAAAGCTAGAACTTCAATTAATTTGGAATGGAGGAATTAATGAGGTATAGTTGTTCATGAGAGTGTTTTTTTTTGGGTAAATCCTTGCACATCACAATTCACAGTTTATCAGCCATGACTTGAACCTTGAAATAGGGTCTCAATCGCTACATTGAATGACTTTCTTGTGCTTTTGGTATCTGCATTATATGTTGCTGTTTTCATATTCTGAGTTTTTTTGTTTCCTAGCAAATCTTAAAGATTGACGAGGGATCATAAATCTTTGTTATACATGAAAGTACATGTTTGCATGAATTACAGCCACTTCATATTTCCATACGAAATATGGTGAAATGTAGCACCATTTTGTTGTGGAGGGGGTCTCATTGACCAAGTTCCAAATAGAGGGACCTCACTGCACTGTTGCCTTAAACATGTATGACTTTTGGTAATCGAACCTGCTGGCTTTTGTTATTTTTTAGGAATTCTGGGGAAATGTTACAAGAGTACAAGGGCCATATATGCAAGGTATCATTTGAATAAGTTATGATTGCACTGGTTTCTTGAATATTAAAAAAAAGGCCCTGGCTCTTATTTTTTAATCTTTACAATTTCAACAGTCCTTCAAGATGGATTGCTGCCTGACCAATGATGATGCATTTGTTGTCGGCGGATCCGAGGATGGGTTCATTTTCTTCTGGGAGTTGGTGGATGCACCTATTGTTGCGACTTTCCGAGCACATAGCTCTGTGGTATTAAATCCTTGTCAGAATTGCATCTTATGCTTCTTTGTTTTGTTATTATTGGTTAAGCATTGTTTCCTACTTTAGTTTGAATGTTTTTTCTTCATAATTTATTCTTATGCTACTCGTTTCTTTTGGAGGTCACCAGCGTCAGTTATCACCCAACAAAGACCTGCATGTTGACATCATCTGTCGATGGCACCATTCGTGTTTGGACCTGATGATAGGAAATGCTTATGTGTGTTATCCTACTGATATGCCTATGACAGTATTCTCCCTATCATCCATCTATGTAGTTTCAAGGATTCAGAAGCATAATGTGTACTACTCACGTGATACGCTGACTTGCGAACAGACTCAAGGATTAAGATGCACAAGACAATCCCTTTTTAAGAAACGTTCTTGCTACTATGTTGTATCTCCATGGATATGTAAGTAGGTCGCCTTGTGAAAGATAGCGTGTGTTATTCTCAGTTGAAGTAAGAAGACCTGCAATGGCTGGCTATGGTGGGGGGTCTTTAATCTTCGACAGGTGGTGAAATAGTTTTTTGTTTTTGTTTTGAGAAAGATCCAGCAAATTGCTGGTTTTGATTGATGTTTAGCACGAAGCAACAGAAGATCAAGGACGAAAAGGGAAGGAACTGAAAATGAAGAAAATTACAGCCCACCTACAGCCCTATTGGCTGCATGACATGGTGGTGATCCTAAGATCAAGGACGAAAAGGAAAGGAATTGAAAATGAAGAAAACTACAGCCTTATTGGCTGCAAGACAAATAACAATCTCTCATGGTGGATCCCCAAAAGGGGCTCAATGTATTTTGCTCCAGCTATGGCGCCAAAGCTCCATTGCTCGTCTGACTGCGGGATCTTGCCCCTGAAAGTGCGCTTGTTCGTTTCCTGCCAAATCTCCTGTAGGACCAGCATGGCCAAGGTTTTTTTTAATCCCTTTTCTATGCTCGGGTGCAACCTTGTTGCCGATTGACGTAGCGATGTCCGTGGAGCAGCTTGTCATCTGCCATGAAGCCGGTCCCAGCGAGGAGCATCCCTTCCAATGCCGTCGACGAGGTTCAGCCGCCGGATTTGGCTGCTAACCCTAGATACTTGGGAGAGAAGTAAGGACAGGAAGAGAAGATCAGAGACGGCAAGAGGAAGAAGAGGAACAGAGAAGGTTCAGATTGTTCTCATTCATCATAGCTGCTCACTTACACGCAACCTGTGTTTATAACTGCACACTCGGACTCACTCGGCTCATAGCCCACATACTGGCCTCAATCCCAATACAGACACCGGCCTCAGGCCCACTACAGATACGACTCGACCCACTAACTATTTAAACCTCCCGCGCAAGCCTCCTTGCCGCCTTCTCCTTTCGCTGGCGTATTCCAGTCTGACTGAGGCCTGTCGTCAGTATCGCCATACTGACACTGCCCTCTCCTTCAGAACCAGCTGGTCCCCAGGCTGGTGCATAGGGAAAACGCTCCTTGAGCACTTGATAATCTTCCCATGTTGCAGATGACGCCAGAACAGTCGACCACTTGACTAGTACTTGCAATTATGCTGCATTGCCCTTCTTGACTAGACGTCGGTCGAGTATTTCTTCAGGCACCACACCTGGCAGGGACAAATCCAAAGGAACAGGCAGGTTATGAAAGACTGGCGTATGATCAGGAATATGAGCCTTGAGCTGGGAGACATGGAAAACCGGATGGACTTGACTGCCCTTGGGTAACTCCAATCTGTAAGCTGCATTGCCAACTTTACTGATGATCTTATAAGGACCAAAATACTTCAAGGCCAACTTAGGGCAAGGTCGATTTACCACAGAGGACTGAGCGTAGTGCTGTAGTCGAAGATAGACCATCTCCCCTTCAAGAAATTCCCTGGGAGATCTCTTCTTGTCTGCATACTGTTTGTATTTAAATTGAGCTCTGGCCAAATGTTCTTTTAACATGGCAGTGTGTTCCGTTTGATTCGCAAGCCAAGTCTGAACATCAGGATTGAGAGAAGAGTTTGGTGCGGGCAGCTGACCAATCTTTGGATCATGACCATAGAGAGCTTTGAAAGGACTGCATCCTAAGGAAGAATGCAAAGAGGAATTGTACCAGAATTCAGCTTGAGGTAACCAAGAGGCCCACTTAGCTGGAGCATCATGCACATCACATCTCAGGTACATTTCCATGCATTGGTTGACTCTCTCAGTTTGCCCATTCGTTTGAGGATGATACGCCGTGCTCATTTGTAATTCTGTGCCCCAGACTCTAAAGAGCTCCTTCCAAAAGGCACTAGTGAACACCTTATCTCTGTCAGAAACAATGAATAAAGGCAAACCATGTAACCGGACAATATTGTGAAGAAAAGCTTTGGCCACAGTTGCAGCAGTAAAAGGATGTTTGAGTGGAATAAAATGGGCTACTTTTGTGAACCTGTCCACCACAACCAAAATAGCAGAATATCCTTCAGATTTTGGTAATCCCTCCACAAAATTCATGCTGATACATTGCCAGGGCCCTTCAGGTATAGGCAGAGGCTGTAAGAGCTCAGGAGACTTGCATAATTCATGTTTAGCTTGTTGACAGATGGCACATTGCTTGACGAAGTTTTCCACATCAACTTTCAAAGTAGGCCAACTGAATAATTGCTTGACTCTGTAGTAAGTGGGTAATATGCCAGAGTGCCCCCCCACTGGAGTAGCATGAAAAGCTTGAATTAATCTAGTGTGCAAACCAGCATTAGCTCCCACCCATATCTTATCATTGTGTTTGATGATGTTATCCTGTAGCATAAATCCAGGAATGGCCTTAGGATCCAGAGCTAATTTTTGCAACATATCCTGAGCAACTGAATCAACAGTGTAAGAATTCAGAATTTCCTGTATCCATACAGGTTTGCCAGTAGACACAGCCTGCACAGGAAATAAGTGAGCCACTCGAGATAAAGCATCTGCTACAGTGTTCTCTACCCCTCTCTTATACTAGATGGTGAATTGTAAGCCCACCAGTTTGGTCATGGCCTTTCTCTACAAATCTGATGTGAGGTTCTGATCTCCCAGATGACAGAAACTTTGATGATCTGTTTTGATAACAAAAGGTCCCCTGGATAGGTATTGTCTCCATTTATCAATTGCCATCATGATGGCTAAAAATTCCTTCTCATAAATAGAGATTTTCTGGTTTTTGATACCCAATGCTTTACTGTAAAATGCAATAGGGTGACCCTACTGTGTCAACACAACTCCCACTCCTGTGTCACAAGCATCAGTTTCCACATAGAATGTTTTAGAGAAATCAGGTAATTGCAGAACTGGTGTACTGGCCATTGCTTGTTTTAGAAGGAGAAAAGCTTCCTGAGCATCAGAATTCCACTGAAAACCTTGCTTTTTTAGTAACAATGTCAGGGGTTTTGCTATGATGCCATAATTTTGCACAAATTTTCTGTAATACCCAGTCAAACCAAGGAAGCCTCTGAGTTTAGTGATATTAGTTGGTACAGGCCACTTTACCATAGCAGAAGTTTTTGCAGGATCAGTGGCCACCCCCTGATCTGAGATGATATGACCAAGGTACTCCAGTGACTGTTGAGCAAAAGAACACTTGGTGACTTTCACATAAAACTTGTTTTCTCTGAGGATCTGGAACACAGCATGCAGATGTTGGATATGATCTTCTAGACTAGCACTAAAGACTAGAATATCATCCATGAAGACCAGAACAAACTTTCTATTGTAAGGTGCAAAATAATAGTTCATGTTGCACTGAAAAGTACCAGGAGCAGTAGACAAACCAAATGACACTACTTTGAACTGAAAATGCCCATGATGAGTCTTAAAAGCAGTTTTATGTTCATCCTCAGGTACCATCCTAATTTGATGATAGCCAGACCTCAAATCTAGCTTGGAAAACCACTTGGTGCCTGCCAGTTCATCTAGCAACTCATCGACCACTGGCATAGGAAATTTACTCTTGACAGTAATGGAATTCAATCTTCTGTAGTCAACACAGAACCTCCATGACCCATCCTTCTTTTTAAGCAGGAGAACTGGAGAAGCAAAAGGGCTGATACTTGGAGTGACAATACCAGCTTCAATCATTTCCTTGACCTGCCTCTCTATTTCATCTTTTTGCAGAGGAGAGTACCTATATGGTCTGCTGTTAACAGGTGTGGCTCCTGGTAGTAGATGTATGGCATGATCAAAAGCTCTTACTGGTGGCAGCTCTTTAGGTTCACTAAAGACATCAGAATACTGTTCCAGGATTGCAGAAACTTCAATGGGAATAGGTTTTGGATCAGGATCCAGTACAGGATGGATAAGAGCAATGGCCCAAATGTCATTACCTTTTTCCCATTTCACCAATTTCTCTATGGGTAATTCCTTGAGATCAGACATAGGAGTAGGCAGCACACCCTGTAACTTAACTGAAGAGCCCTTGTATTGGAACTGAATCCATTTCTCTGCCCAATGACACTGCATCACTCCTTGCTGCTCCAGCCAATCCATTCCCAGTATAATATCATAACTGCCTAGAGGAAGAACTCTCATAGCACTTGAGAAACTGTTGCCTTGTAACCACCAAGTTAAATTTGGCACAATTTCAGTGCATTGTAGTTTGTCTCCATTTGCCACTTTGACTGATAGAGGACAGTCTAACTTATCTGGTGTGAGTTTCAGCCTGGTAATGAGATTCTGATCCACAAACGTATGTGTACTGCCAGAGTCCACCAAGATGAGAACTACTTGATTTCCTACTAGAGCTCTTAATTGAATGGTCTTGGGACGTGGAGCTCCTGATAATGCCTGTACTGAAATAGAGGCACATTCCTCCTGTGTGTCATACAACAGAGCATCCAGCACTGCATCTAAAATTATCAGATGAGGGTCTATAGCTTCAGCCAGTTTAAGCTGAGCAGGAGGTCCAGTAGTCACAGTACAAGTATGTCCAGGAGTGTATTTGTCACCACAACTATAGCACAACCCATTAGCACGTCTGTATTCTTTGAGTTGTTTAGCTTTCCATAATTCCCCAGGTGCAAAACTCTGCTTAATATCAGACTTGTTGTACTGTCCCCTTTGAAAACCAGAACGCTGAGGTTTCTGTTGTGCAAGCAGGCCTTCCTGCACTCCAGCATATAAGGCAGCCATCTGAATGTTAGGTGGTAACTGCAGTTCCACCGCTGCTCTTAGTTCCTCCTTAAGCCCCATGATAAATCTGGTCACCAGAAACGTGTTGCTAATCGCTGGTTCATACAGACGAATATTATACACCAACTGATGAAACTAAACTTTATACTCTTCCACAGTGCCCGACTGTTTAAGTAACATGAGAGATTTCATCAAGTCCCTGTGCACATTAACATCAAATTCCTGCAGAATATCATTGCAAAACTGCTCCCAGGTTGGCCAGACTCCGCGCTGTTTGTACGCTTGAAACCAGTGAGCAGCATTGTCAACCAAATTTAGAGATGCAGAGGTGACACGAAAATTTGCAGGTATGTTGTACAACAGGAAGAATGATTCGCAATTATCGAGCCAAATACGCACCCCAGTGCCATCAAACTTCGGAAACTCCAGCTTCGGCATCCAATTTCGCCTTCCCGCAATCTCCTCCCCATGAACAGGAATTGCATGCTCGGCGGAGTGGCCTGCCCCTGATGCCTGGTGACCCCGCGCTAGATTGCGCGTTGTCAACCCTGGTGCTGCTCCCAACAACCCATCAGCCTTACTCAACGCGGTGAAGTGCTCACCACCATGCTCACCTGACCGATTTGCCTGCATCTATTCCTGTTGAACCTTGCCCAGCGTGTCGCAGGAGAGATCTACCGTGACTTGGACTTGATCCAGCCGCCGCGCCTGCTCTGACAGCTTCGCGTCCATGGCCTCCAACCGCTCACAAATCCCCTCCACCGCGGTCAACTTGCTCTGCTCCGCCCGCAGCGCCGTGAATTCCTTCAACATGCGTGCCTCGAACGCCTCCATCTTCTCGGTGATGTGTCGGGTCTGAGCGTTGACCTTGAACGGCGCCGTCACGAGATCCGCACAAGCAACCCACCTCAGGTCCAGATTTACACGGATCAAACCCGTAGGTGATCTGCAACCTTCGCCTCGGATTTGCTGGGTACGCTCGATAGGAAACGGAAACCCGCCCTGGATCGGAAGCCTCTGATACCAGATTGTCACACCCTTGCCGTCGACGAGGTTCAGCCGCCGGATTTGGCTGCTAACCCTAGATACTTGGGAGAGAAGTAAGGACACGGAGAGAAGATCAGAGACGGCAAGAGGAAGAAGAGGAATAGAGAAGGTTCAGATTGTTCTCATTCATCATAGCTGCTCACTTACACGCAACATGTGCTTATAACTGCACACTCGGACTCACTCGGCTCATAGCCCACATACTGGCCTCAAGCCCAATACAGACACCGGCCTCAGGCCCACTACAGATACGACTCGACCCACTAACTATTTAAACCTCCCGCGCAAACCTCCTTGCCGCCTTCTCCTTTCGCTGGCGTATTCCAGTCTGACTGAGGCCTGTCGTCAGTATCGCCATACTGACAGTCATCTGCCATGAAGCCGGTCCCAGCGAGGAGCATCCCTTCCAATGCGCCACCATGGACCAGACCAGCCTGGAGACGGGGCAGCACCAGAACAGGTGGCGCGCGTCCTCCAGGTTTCTCTGGTAGAGCTGGCATAAGTAGCTGTTTGCCCAGCCATGGCGTTGCAGACGATCTTTGCACCAAAGACGATTTTGGTGTAGAAGCCAAGCGAAGATTTTTTATCCTTCCAGGTGCCCATGCAGTCCAGTAGAGTTGCCTGAAATTAGTCTTAATCAGGTCCTTTTTTTTGCGAAAGTCTTAATCAGGTCCTTGAACTGCATGCTATAGGCAGACTTTGTGGAGTACTTGCCGGTTTATGGGGGCAGCTTGGATAATTGTTCATAGCTCAATGAACTCTTTTTTTTGCGGATACATAGCTCAATGAACTCATGGAGAAGACCGGAAGCATTGTTGTGTGCGAGGTCCCGCACCCAGGTATCATCTGCCAGCGCAGAAACCACCGTCTTATTTTTCCTCCTGACGCGCAACGGAGCCGTGCCCAACCAAGTGTAGTGCCAGAAAGAAGCTCTGGTTCCGTTTCCCAGTCGTGACAATGGTGGTGGTTGAGTCAAAGAGTTCTCTGTCAGAGGCGTCGCAGGGTGCTCCATTCCTCACCCACGGCCTTTTCGAATGTCGCCAAGATAGCCAAAGACAGTGTAGCCAAATAGATGAATCATTGCATGTTGTGGATGCTGAGCCTGCCATACTCCATCGGCGAGCAGACCTTGGTCCAGTTCACTTTGTAGCTGCCGCCAGTGAGCTCCTCCCGCGTCCAAAGGAAGCGCTACCTTGTCTTGTCGATGTCCTTGTAGAATTTATTTGGCGCACGTAGCACGGTCAGGGCGAATGTAGGAAGCGCACTAAGCACACATCTAAAAAAACCTTCTGTCGGCGATGGACATCAACCTCCCCTTCCACCCAGCGAGTCGCGCTTTGATGCGATCCAGGATGAACTCCAGGGGTACCAAACACAACCGAGAGATGGTGATCGGCAGCCATAGACACTTCATGGGGAAATCCACCAGGTTACCACCGAAGTTTTGTAGGACATCCTCAAGGTCGACGCTGTCACATCTTGTAGGGGTTGCTGAAGATTTTAGTGGGTTTATGCGCAACCCCATGGCATCACCGAAGTCGCTGAGGATTTGCATGAGGTTGTATATTTTCTACCGTTGTGGGTTTGCGAAGATTACCGTGTCATCGGCGTATAAACTAACCCTGAGCTTAATTTCCCTGCCTGGCAAAGGGGCGATGAGGTCCATCTCGATGACCGTCTCTAGCAGGCAATGTAGGGGGTCGATGGTGATGATGAACAACAAGGGGAGAGAGGGTCATTTCCCGAGGCCCCGACGATGGTGAAATAGTAAGGGTGATTTGTGTAGAGACATTCAGTAAACGATCTTGGATCTCAGTGCTATCATTGATAGTTACTATCCGGGCAAGGTTTGGATTTCAAGCACTACGGTGATTATCAACCAAAATGAAAATGAAGAACATGTGAGAAACATGTAAACTATTTAATTTGAGGAGTGTTTACTCACATCTTCATAGTGTGCTTTAATTGGAGGAATGTTCACTTGCATCTGCATAGTGTGCTTTAACTAAAGCAATGTTTATCGAGAATTTTTATTGTTCCTATTGCATAACTCTTCATGGGTAGATCTAAAAAAAGTTGATGGGTAAGTGGTTTGGGTCTAACTGAGCTATGAATTCGAACTTGAAAATGACAATGAACAAGAAATCAAAGGTATATCTAAGAGCAAAGAGGATAGAAAAAGCAAGAAACTTGGTTGAATTGAAGAGGTTCCTTAAAGTTTTTGACTCCCAAGGCAAGTTTTTTGAAGATGCAGAAAAAGTGCAAGGACCTCCAGGTGCTCCTCCCAACTCCTGGGCCTAGTAGTTGGGTAGATGGTTTCTTTCTCACATGAGACCTAAGGAAAGGAACAATCCTTGTTATCTAACATTTTTTTTTGCAAGAGTTGCTCACTTCCTCAAGTAGTCTTGTTTGGACTATTGTCGGGGGGATGACCCCCGGGTAGGCAACGGAGCCCGGATCCTTTTCAAAACATCGGGGCAGGCCAAGCCCCTCAATCCGGCTAGCCCACGCGCCGGCTCCCCAGCGCGAGCCGGCTCGGCGTGGCAACCCGGCCTGGCCGGCTGGCCGCTCGAGGGCAAACCCTCACAGCAAGACAAGTGTGGCAACACCGCCCCCTCCTTTACGCCGGCCCCGGCGGGCGTGGCGACAGCTTTCCCTGTGCCCCCGCCCGGGGCGGGCGGTGTCCGGGCGGCGCGATCCTGTTGCTAGGCGGCGCCGACCGCCCTATGACGAACGACAAGACCTGCCACAGTGCCGCGCTGCCGACCAAACCCGCGCCCGGCGGACCCGGCGCACCCGGCGCACCTGGCGGACCCGGCGGACCCGGCGACCCGGCGGCCCCCACCGCCGGCTCCTAGATGATGACACCAGGGCCCCAAGCCCATGTAATTTACCCATGTAACCCTGGGGGTCGGCCTATAAGACCCCCCGGGAGGCCTCCATGCAGAGGGGTTCGCAGGTTCAGTTCGCATCATCTTCCACCACACACACACAAACACAGCTCCAGGAGCAACCTTGTAGCCCTTGTGCTTTCCATACTCCATTCGGCAGGACTAGGGGTGTTACCTCTCCGGAGGGCCCCAAACTTGGGTACGTCTTGTGTCCCGCACTTGCGCGTGCCAACCTCGCCTCCGAAACCCGCCGACGTCCTCCTGTAACCCCACCTCTTTAGCCATCTTATGGCATCTGCCGTGAGAATACCACGACAGTTGGCGCCCACCATGGGGCTGCTCGCGGCGCCGGCCGGAGTCAAGTTCCGGACGAGGCCCTTCACCAGCTCCGACGAGCGCATTGTGCACGGTTTGGTCCGTGCGCCTCGCACGGCCAACCCGGCCGGCTGCGGAGCTGCGCCGAGCGCGGACGTCGCCTGCCCTGCGGGCTGCCTCGTCGTCCCTTTCGGCGCGCTGCGCGTCTTTGTCGCGCTCGTCCCCGACGTGTTTCCCAGCGAAGTGCGCAACTTCACCGACTCCCCCGTCCCCGTTGGCTGCGCCGTCTCCGATGACGTCACGGCTCTCTGCGTCCGCGCGGAAGTGCTGACTATCGGCGCCAGCTCCGGCTCCCCGCGCGCCAAGGAGAAGGCGGCTGCGGCTCCGCGACGGCGGGCCAACCCGCTCTGCGAGACGATCCGGAGCCTGCAAGCTCCCATCACGCCCGACGCCGACACAGCTGCTGCAGCGGCTCAGCTCAACGAGGACCGTCAGCACCTGCTGGTCGAGGCCACGGAGCTCGCGGCAACGCGGCGCCGGCTGGAGTCCGCCCAGCGGGAGTACGACAGCGCCCACGGCTTCACGCCGGCAGCCGTCGAGCCCAGCCGGGTCGCGGAGGTGCGAATTCGTGGGGGCGCAATCGGCCGTGCGCTAGGCGCAAGCCGGCCCGTCTATGACACCCCCGTCAAGAACATGCGCGCGGCGCAGGCGGCCATGGCGGATCTCGAATTCTTGGAGGGCGAGGAGCTGCTGCAGCAGTAGCAGCGAATCCGCGACCTCATCGCCGCGGCGAATGAGCAACAACAGTGCTTCGACCCGGCCCGGCCATCCGCCTCCGTCTCCGCCTCAGGAAAAATCGGAGACCCGGAGAGGGCCCTCCGAGACGTGCGGCAGACGTCCTCGCATGCCACTAGCGCGAGCCGCTCTGGCCGGCACCGGTCCGGTCGGAGCCGGCACAACCGCGCCACCACCGCTGGAGACGGCAACGCTGGCAAGACGGCCGGTGACGGCCGGGTTCAGCAACCGGAGCCCCCCGTGCGTCCGGCTCGGCGGCCCGAGCCGGCCCCGGAGGACCCTGCCCCCCGCGGTCCCGCGGCTGACCGGCTCGGTCCCCGCGGTCCCGTGGCTGACCGACTCGGCCCCCGCGAGCCCTACGACGAAAGCGACGCCCGTCATCGCATCGACCGGCTGGCACGCTCCACGGCCCTGGAGGAGGAAAGCTCTGTCGGCCCGGCGTGCTTTGGCCCCCGCATTCGCGAGGAACCCTTCCCCAAAGGCTTCTCGCTGCCCCGCGACTCCCCAAAGTACAACGGCGCCACCAAGCCGGAGGACTGGCTGACCGACTACACCACGGCTGTCGGCATAGCCGGCGGCAACCGGCGCGTGGCTGTCCGATACGTCCCCCTCATGCTGCTCGGCTCGGCCCGGACGTGGCTTAACAGCCTTCGAGCCGGCAGCGTGAACTCCTGGCTGGATTTCGAAGACGCGTTCATCCGCAACTTCACCAGCACCTACAAGCGTCCCGGCAAGCCTCGCCAACTCTCCATGTGTGTCCAGAAGCCGGGCGAGCCCCTTCGTGACTTCCTCACGCGGTGGACGGAGCTCCGCAACTCTTGCGAGGGCGTCCACGAGGTCCAGGCCATCCAGTACTTCATCGACGGATGCCTAGACGGCACTCTAGTCAAGCACCGGCTGGTGTGCGACGAGCCGGAGACTCTGGCGGAGCTCATGGCTGTGGCGGACAAGTACGCTACGGCCGACTCCGCGATGAACGTAAAGGTCACGATCGACGCAGACGGCAAGCTCCTCCCGGCCCAGCCGGCTCCCCCCAAGCTGGCTGGCGACAACAATCAGCGCCGGCAAGACAACAGCAACAACAACGGCAAGCGCCGGAACGACCAGCAAGCGCCCCACTACAACAACCGGCAGGTCGCCGTGGTGGAAGGGGAGCAGCCGGCTGAGCAAGGCTCCAGCCAGCGCCCGCGCACTGGCAAGGCCGCCTGGCAGCCCAAGCTGTCTTTCGAGCAAATGCTCGACGCCCCCTGCAAGAACCACAGCGGCGCGGAGCCGTCGACGCACACGCTCCGGCAGTGCAGTTTCACCCAGCGCCTGTTGAAGGGCAACCTTCCACCCCCGCCACCCGGAGCCGGCCCGCAGCAGCCGCCGCTCCCCCCACCCCCGCCGCCACCCGGCGCCCTCGCCGACAACCCTTTCCCGTGCCCGGACGCGTCCTACGTCGTCTTCACAAGCGAGGGAGACGACAAGCACGCTAAGCGCAAGCACGCGGCCGAGGTGAACGCCGTCGTCCCTCCGGTTCCCCAGTACATGCATTGGTCCGACCGGCCGGTGAGCTGGACCCGGGAGGACCACCCGGCCGTCATGCCCACGCCGGGTGGCTACGCCCTTGTGCTCGACCCCACCTTCATCTCCGAGAAACGCACCTGCCGCTTTTCGCGGGTGCTGATCAACGGCGGCAGCAGCATCAACATCCTGTACCGCGACACAATGACCAAGCTCAGCATCGAGGCGCGACAGCTGGAGCCGACCTGGACACTGTTCCACGGCATCGTGCCGGGTCTCTCCTGCTCTCCGATCGGCCGAATCCGGCTTGACGTCCTGTTCGGCTCCAGCAACCATTTCCGTCGCGAGCCGATCTGTTTCGAGGTGGTTGACCTGGCCAGCCCCTGCCACGCGCTGCTGGGCCGGCCCGCGATGGCAAAATTCATGGCGGTCCCCCACTACGCCTACCTGAAGTTGAAGATGCCGGGCCCCAAGGGCCTCATCACCATCGCCGGCGACTACAAGAAGTCCCTCGAGTGCGCCAAAGCCGGCTCCCAGCTGGCCGAGTCGCTGGTCATCGCCGAGGAGAGGCGCCAGCTCGACCGGATCGTAGCGCTGGCCAACGCGCAGTCGGCCGTGCCGGCTCCGCCCAAGCCGGCCGCCGACGAGGCCTCCTTCAAGCCGGCCAAAGACACGAAGAGGGTCCCGCTCAACCCGACCGACCCCAGCTCCAGCAAGTACGTCGTCATGGGCACCGGCCTCGACAGCAAATAGGAAGGCGAACTCGTCGATTTCCTCCATGAGAATCAGGATATCTTCGCATGGTCTCCAAAAGACATGCCGGGTGTCCCGAGGGAATTCGCCGAGCACAAACTTCACGTCTGCAAGGACGCCAAGCCTGTCCGACAGCCGCTACGCCGCTTCTCCGAGGAGAAGCGAAGAACCATCGGTGAAGAGATCGCTCGGCTGCTCAAAGCCGGGTTCATCATGGAAGTGTTCCACCCCGAGTGGCTGGCCAATCCAGTCCTCGTCCTGAAGAAAAATGGCACCTGGCGCATGTGCATCGACTACACCAGCCTGAACAAGGCATGCCCCAAAGACCCGTTCGCTCTGCCCCGGATCGACCAAGTCATCGACTCCACAGCCGGCTGCGAGCTCCTGTCCTTCCTGGACGCCTACTCCGGCTACCACCAGATCAAGCTGGACCCGGCTGACGCCCTCAAGACGTCCTTCATCACGCCCTTTGGGGCGTACTGCTACATCACCATGTCATTCGGCTTGAAGAATGCCGGCGCCACCTTCCAGCGCTGCATGCAGAAATGCCTGCTGCCCCAACTCGGCAAAAATGTGCACGTCTACGTCGACGACATCGTGGTGAAGACCAAGCAGCACCTCACGCTCCTGGCCGACCTCAAAGAGACCTTCGCCAATCTGCGCCGGTTCCAGATCAAGCTCAACCCGAAGAAATGCGTCTTCGGCGTGCCAGCTGGCCAGCTCCTCGGTTTCCTCGTCTCGGCGCGCGGCATCGAAGCCAACCCGGAGAAGATCAAGGCAATCGAGCGCATGCGCAAGCCGACCCGGCTGTGCGACGTCCAGAAGTTCACCGGCTGCTTGGGCTCTCTCAGCCGGTTCGTCAGCCGGCTGGGGGAGAGGGCCCTGCCCCTGTATCAGCTGATGAAGAAGACGACGGCGTTCGAGTGGAGCGACCAAGCGGACGAAGCTTTCCGCGACCTCAAGCGCATGCTGACCACCGCACCCGTCCTGGCCGCGCCGGCTGAGAAAGAGCCACTCCTGCTGTACATCACCGCCACCTCCCGCGCGGTCAGCACGGTGCTGGTCGTCGAGCGCCCTGAGGAGGGCAAGGTGCAGCCGGTCCAGCGACCAGTGTATTTCCTGAGCGAGGTGCTCTCCGCCTCCAAGCAGAACTACCCCCACTACCAGAAGATGTGCTACGGCGTGTACCTTGCCGCCAAGAAGCTGAGGCAGTACTTCCAGGAGCATACCATTACCGTGGTGAGCACGGCCCCCATCGGCGAGATCATGGGATGCCGGGATGCCTCTGGCCGGGTGGCCAAGTGGGCCATCGAGCTAGCCGGCCACACGATCCTCTACGAGCCACGCACCACCATCAAGTCCCAAGCGCTGGCCGACTTCCTTGTCGACTGGACCGAGACCCAGTACCTGCCGCCGGCGCCCGAGTCGACTCACTGGCGCAAGCACTTCGACGGCTCCAAGATGCGCAATGCCTTGGGAGCTGGCATCGTGCTGTCCTCCCCCAAGAACGACCGGCTGCGGTACGTGCTGCAGATTCACTTCGCCGCCTCCAACAACGTGGCCGAGTACGAAGCTCTCGTGCACGGTCTCCGGCTGGCCTGGGAGATCGGCATCCGGCACATCCTCTGCTATGGTGACTCAGACCTGGTGGTGCAGCAAGTTTCCGGCGACTGGGACGCCAAAGACGCCAACATGGCCAGCTACCGCTTCCTGGTCCAGCAACTCTCCGGCGGGTTCGACGGTTGCGAGTTCCTCCACGTCCCACGCGCGGACAACAAAGCAGCCGACGCCCTGGCCAAAGTGGGCTCCACCCGGCAAGCCATCCCGTCCGGCGTCTCCCTCGAGCACCTGCGGAAGCCGTCCATCAAGCCGTCTCCCGAGTCAGAATCCATCTTCGTCCCAGACGACCCCGACACGCCCCCACCCGACCCTGGAGTTCCCGGCTCCGGCTCGGGGACTGCCGGCCCCGACCCGGGGGTTGCCGGCCCAAGCTCGGGAGTTCCGGCTCCGGCTCGGGGACTGTCGGCCCCGGCTCGGGGGCTGCCGTCTCCGGCCCGGGGGCTGCCGGCCCAAGCTCGGGGACTGCCGGCTCCGGCTCGGGGGCTGCCGTCCCAGATCTCATCCCGGCGGCCGTCCTGGGCTCAGTCGATCCTCGCCTTCTTGGAAGACGGCAACCTTCCCATCGACGAGACTGAAGCCCGGCAAGTGCAGCAGCGCGCGTCCGCCTACAACATCATCAACCACGAGCTCGTCAAACGCAGCACGACGGGCGTGTTCCAGCGCTGCGTCGAGCAGAACAAAGGGATCGAGATCCTCCTCGACATCCACCAGGGCGAGTGCGGGCACCACGCCACCTCGAGATCCCTGGTGGCCAAAGCTTTCCACCACGGGTTCTACTGGCCCACGGCCCTGCAAGACGCCGAGGAGCTAGTCCTCAAGTGCGAGGGCTGCCAGCGCTTCAGCAAGCACAACCACCAGCCGGCCTCAGCCCTTCAAACCATCCCGATCACGTGACCCTTTGCCGTCTGGGGCTCGACATGGTGGGGCCCTTCAAGACCGCCCGAGGCGGCATGACGCATCTGCTGGTCGCCGTCGACAAGTTCACCAAGTGGATCGAGGCGAAACCGATCAAGAAGCTCGACGGGCCCACGGCCGTCCGATTCATCAAGGATATCGCGGTTCGCTACGACGTTCCCCACAGCATCATCACGGACAACGGCACCAACTTCGCCAAAGGTGCGCTGGCCCACTACTGCTCTGCATCCGGCATCCGGCTCGACCTGGCCTCCGTCGCACATCCCCAGTCGAACGGCCAGGTCGAGCGGGCAAACGGCCTCATCCTAGCTGGCATCAAGCCGCGACTCGTCGAGCCGCTCGTGCGCTCACCCGGCAACTGGCTCGACGAGCTGCCGGCCGTCCTCTGGAGTCTCCGGATGACACCCAACCGCTCCACCGGGTTCACCCCATTCTTCCTCGTCTACGGAGCCGAAGCAATCATTCCAACCGACGTCGAGTTCGACTCGCCCCGGGTGACCATGTACACAGAAGCCGAGGCAAGAGAAGCACGTGAAGACGACATTGACCTGCTCGAGGAGGCGCGCCTCCTGGCCCTCAGCCGGTCAGCCATCTACCAACAAGGCATGCACCACTACCATAGCAAGAAGATCAAACCCCTCGCATTCCGTGAGGGCGACCTCGTGCTCCGGCTCGTCCAGCGGACAGCCGGCCAGCACAAGCTGGCCTCCCCCTGGGAGGACCCCTTCATCGTCAGCAAGGCTCTCTGCGATCGGAACGCATACTACCTCATCGACGCGCAGAAGCCGAACAAGCGCAAGCGAGATGCAGCCGGCGAGGAGTCCAGCCGGCCTTGGAACGCGGAGCTCCTCCGTCCGTTTTACAGTTGAACTCATGCATGTATGTATCACCACCTTTTGGATTTAATGAAAGCAGGCAGCTCCCCCGTTATTCGTTTCTCCCGCCGAGTCGGCGCAGCCGGCTCGGGGGCTTCCTTTTCCGTTTCTACTACTCTCTGTGTCTATGCACTTCCCCGCTTTCGAATCTCCCGCCGAGTCGGCGTAGGCGGCTCGGGGGCTCGGGGGCTATCCGGCTAGACCGCGCCTCGCCATTTTTCCTTAAGTCCATTCCGCAGCGTACGAACCGCCAACGCCCTCTCTTCGCTAGCCACAGCCGGCAAGAGCTAAAGGCCGAAAGCATCGTCACGCGAGAAAGGCTAAGGAGGAGGGCCCGGCTCGGCCAATCCGGCACAACCCGCCCTCTCACACTAATTCGCCGCATGACCGGCTGCGCGCCAGGCGGCTTCGCCGCCTGCCGCCAGCCGGCCCAGTGGGTGTTTTGCTCGCGCTCAACGTCCGAAAAAGCCTAAGTATTGTGCGTCCGCTCTCAAAGCCGAATCCCCGTCCTAGCCACAGCCGCCACCCGGCTGTTCGGCTAGCGGGAAGGAAGTCCAGAGAATAGACAAACAGGAAAAGGCCCAAGGCCGAACAGCAAAAAGTGAAATCGCATGCAAAATTTATATACAGCATGGGCCTTCGGCCACAAGTTCATTACATGGAACTACACCCCCAGTGGGTGGACCTGCTACCTAACAAAGTTTAAGTACAGGAAGGTTAAAATGGAAAAAAGCAATCCTAAGCGGCACCCGCGTCGTCTCCGGCCGGCGTCGGCTCAGCCGAGGTGGACGCGGCCGCCGGGTCGGGCCCAGTGCTCTCCGGCCTCTCGGTCGTGGCGTCGTCGTCCGGGTCGGCCTCGTCATCGGCGTAGGCCCCCATCTCGGCCGAGCTGCCGTCCGGGTCGTTCAGCAGCAAGCCAAACTCGTCGGCAGGGAGCTCCTCGCCGTCTTCCGTCCGCTCCGGGACGAACTCGTCGTGTGGGGCGAACGAGGCCAGGTAGCTGGCCCGCCCGGCGATCCGCTGCGCCCGCACCGCCAAGTCCTCCTCCGCGCCAGCTCGCTGCGTTGCCAGACGGTCGAGGTCCATGCCCGGATACCAAGACACGACGAAGCGCAGTGCCGTCTCCGCTCCGGCGCGGGCCGCAGAGGCCCTCCACGCGCCGAGTCGCTCTACCCCGGCCTCCAGCCATCGCGCCAGCCGGGTGACGCTGTTCGGCACCACCACACTCGTCCAGAGGCTGCTCGCCATGCCCACCCCGGCCTCGAACAGGCGGTGCATGTGCCCCTTCACGGCTCGAAGACGGGCCTCGCAGGCAAGGACGATCTCCGAGAGGCTCCAGGCGGCGTAAACGTCGATCTCCGCCCCTGTCGCGCGCAGGTCCGCCCGGTGGGTATACACAGCCGCATCGGCCGCCTCCTGCGTCTCCGGGAAGACTCCTGGCAAAGGAAGGAAACAAATCAGTCAAAGAAAGCAACTTGCCGGCTACGCCAGCCGGACCAAAGAAAAGATAGCACTTACGGGCGAAGGTCTCGTCGAGGTGCTGCGCCTCGCCTAGCATCCCGTTCTCCCGTATGGCCGACGCGCGAGCCTGGGCCTCGAGATCCCTCTCGAGCTGGGTGATCCTCCTGCCGGCGTCCGCCAGCTCCTCGGCCGCCTTGCCACGCTCCTCCGCCAGCCGGCCCAGTTCTGCCTGGTGGGCATCCTCCGTCTTGGCCTTCTCGGCCACCAGTCGGTCCACCTCGTCCTGGAGCCGGTCGCGGTCGGCAGCGGCGCGATCGCGCTACTCGCCGGCTTCGGCAAGCCGGCCTCGGAGGCCTGGCACCTCAGCCGCGTCGGCTGCGCGACAGGGTTCCCGGTCAGATGCCGGAAGCAAAGATTAGAACAAAAAGACAAAGCTCTAAGATTCGACACGGCTGCTCCGCAGTCCGGCCCGAATCTCGGGGGCTACACCCAGTGGGTGCGCTGGCGCGCCCCCACTGAAGGCATGCAAGGCGTACCTTGGACCCGGCGCAGCTCCTCTTCCTTGGCAGCGAGCTGGGTTTTGGCCTCGCGGAACCGCTCCCGAAGCCGGTTGTACGCGCTGGCCCGCAGGTCATACAGATGCTGCGCGCAAACATAAGATTGGAATAACGCAAAGGACAAGCTATAAGATTCGACCCGGCTGCTCCACAGCCCGACCGAACCTCGGGGGCTACACCCAGTGGGTGCGCTGGCGCGCCCCTGAAAGGATCAATACGGTCGACTAGAGGAGGGGGTGAATAGGAGACTACAAATTTTAATCTTTCTTGTCAATTTTAAGGTTTAGCGGATAAATAGGGTTCACTAGATATGCAACTAGGTGAACACAACCTATATGACAAGCAAGCTCCAAGCTAAGATGCTAGGCAACAATCTAATTAGCAAGCCAACAAGCATACAAAGCAAAGTAAAGTGCGGGAAAGGATTAACCACAAGTGAGACGAGGACGCGGATTTTATCCCGAAGTTCACTCTTCCTTGGGGAAGAGCTACTCTCCGTTTAGAGCGGTGCCGGAGCCAAAGCTTGCGGAACGCCACCGAAGGCTCACCGTAATCTCTATCGAGTCACCCCCAACGGATGAGCCTCGAATCACTCGGGGTTGGTCTTGAAGGCGACCACCACACCTTTACAAACTTCTCCGGAGCACACCACAAGCAAGGAAGCTTCCGGAGGAACCTCTAACCGCCTAGGAGCCCAAGCTCCAAGAGTAACAAGTCAATGGTGGATGAATATTGCAGGGAACACGATTTGGTTTGGTCAAAATGTAGATCGGGTCTTGCTCTCCCAATCCCCAAAGTTTCAACAAGTTTGGGTGGAGGGATTGAGAGTAATGAGCAAATGGAGGTGTAGCAATGGTGGAGCTCAACAAGACATTAGGGTTAGGGGTTGGAGGTGGAAGAAGGGGGCTTTTATAGTGTTCTTGGCCGGAAGGGGATTTCTGCCCGTTGGACCCCGTGCGCACGGGCTAAGTCAGCCCCGTGCGCACGGGGTGTCCAGAGACTTTCCATCCACCCCGTGTGCACGGTCCCGTGCACACGGGGTGTCCAGAGAGTTTCGAGGTACCCCGTGCGCACGGGGGTCAGAGATCCCGTGCGCACGAGGTGTCCAGAAACTTTCCATCCACCCCGTGTGCACGGGGGTCCAGGACCCTGTGCGCACGGGGTGTCCAGAGAGTTTCGAGGTACCCCGTGCGCACGGGGGTCAGAGACCCCGTGCGCACGGGGTGCCCAGAAACTTTCTGACCACCCCGTGCGCACGGGGGTCAGAGACCCCGTGCACACAGGGTGTCCAGAGGGTTTCTGATGAAACTCACAGGACACCTCGGCAAAGCACAAAATAAGTGGGAACTTGGTGGAGTAGGAGGGCTGGTGTATAAGTTTTGGAGGCATTCCCACACGACACTAATTCCACGATGACCCCTCTTGATAGTGCGGCTTTTCCTACGACTCAAATCGAACCAAAACGAAAAACCTTCGAGTTGCTGGTAAACCACGCCTTTGATCTTTTTGAATTGGGGGGTCACACAACTCCATAATAATCTTCATGGAACCAATATCCTGAGATAAATTTTAGCAACCGATATTAGTTCCTCTAACCACGTTGTCATCACACCAAAATATAATTAAGTGCCATATGCACTTTCAATCTCCCCCTTTTTGGTGCATTGATGACAATATGGTTAGGACATGGCATAAAGGGTACATCTAAGAAAATAGCCATGCGACAATAGTTGATCATAGGAGCTCCCCCTATATATGTGCAAGAAAAAGGATATGCTTGATTATGCATCAAGCACACACATATGAGGCTCCCCCTAGATCCATATTGTCAAGGCATGTGATCAACAAAATAAAACCTAACACGGTGCCTAGATCACATGCAAGAAGTGTGGTGAGCAAGTAGAGTGAGACAAAATAATAAGAGCACGATCATATAGCACATGATAGACAAATCATAAGCATAGATATGAATCAGGATAATTAGTCTCACAAACTAATAAGAGGTAGCTCACAACCACACCACGGAAAGAAAATAAGAGTATCGCAAGCCAAATAAACACCACCAATCAACCGCAATAACACCGAGGATTGAGATCTCGCAACACAAAAAAAAACTAAAAACACCACTTCTCCCCCTTTGTCATCAAGACAACAAAAAGGGAAAAAGGCGAAGCAAGGACACCACTAGACAAGAGGAGGCGCGCTCGAGGCATCATCATCATCAAAATGCCACCCTGCCATCGGAAAGGAACGAGTTGTGGCCACACTGTCGTTGTCCTCGGACCCTGGGCCAACCTCCTCACAGCTGCAGCACGCTCAGCCTTCTTCTGATGCCTCACCAGCTTCTCCTTGTTGATCTCCTTGACCTGACGACGCTGAATGGACCGACACATCTTGAACATGTTGCTCACGGTCTTCAAAAGAGACTTCTTCTCCTCTCTGGTGAAACTAGCATCAGCAGAAACCTGCTTCCCTTTGCCACGCGGAATCCGTGCATGGGATGAACAACCCTCAGTGTAGGTAGCACGATCCTCAGGCCTGGGATTGCGCCCCTTCTTGGTGGGCACATAAGGTGGAGGAGCAGCCGGAAGCCAGTTGGCATCACGCTTCGGAAAGGAGGAACGGTACTTGGCAATGTACTTTGCAGGGCAGACAGACTCAATCAACGCCTGGATGAATGGAGCATATATGCAAGACTTGTTCTCCTGAACACACTGCCTGATCTCATAGAACATGAAGTCCAGAACATCCACTTTCTTCCTGTCACGAATGTAGACAAAGATGTCCAACATGGAGCTCCTCAGATTGTGAGAATCTCCGGCCTTAGGATTAAGGGAGTACCTAAGGATGTGGCGCATAGTATCATAGATAGGCTTCAAGTGTTTGATAGAACCTGTGGTGAAAGCCTTCTCTGGATTGTAAGCAAACGCAATTTCATCCTTGTCTCTTCCAGTCTCACGGGCACGACCATAATCAGCATGCTTCTCAGCAAAGAACTGATAAGGAATAATGGAAGAGAATTTAGCCATGGGGGCCTCACACTCATACGTGCCAGACATCCAAGTCATAGTGCGAGCCTCATCATTGTGAAAGTACACGGTGGCAAAGAACTGCATCACAAGATCTTCATTGAACGGATGATGAAAGGTGTCGAAGGGAATCAAGCCAAGTCTCCCAAGAGCATCATACACACCGGGGTAGATATGAGCATTGTCCCGAAGAGACTCCACATTGATTTGCTTGTGGGGGGCAAACTTGTCTTCTTGGTCATGATCAGCTCAGAGAACACACGGTGCTAAAAATCATTCTTGAATCTTGGGTCAATTCCTGTACTGGTTTGTGGCACATAGGGGAAATTCTGCCTGCGAGCCCAAAGTTCTGGCTTGGTCCACTGAGAGAGAGGAAGATTCTTGACATTGCGACCTCGTGGGAGAACATGTTCCTCAGGGCTCTCATCTCCTTCCCCCTCATCATCATCATCATCAGATGCATCTGCTGGCTCTACCTCATAGTGAGCATCATCCTGAGAATCATACTCATCCTCAGAATCATCAGAGGCTTCGATCACGGGCTTCTTCGACGCAGACCGACGAGCACGATTAGCAGTCATGGAACTCTGGCCTCTCCCATCTGATGGCTGACGAATAGCAAGAACCAAATGATCTTCACCTGCCTTACTGCGCTTGCGACGGAGCTCGGACCTCTTGTCAGCGGAGTCTGAAACACAAAAGCAACAACAACACAACACGCAAGAGACACGCAAATGAGTAAAAGTGCTTGAGAATCTAGCGAGGAAAGGAAGAGAGAAGAAACAGGACTGGCACCACTGTGTACCCCGTGCGCACGGGGGTCTGACCACCGTGGACACGGGGGTCCCGTGCGCACGGTACACGACCGTGGACATGGGGCCCCGTGCGCACGGGCATCAAACACCCCGTGGACACGGGGTTCGCCCAGCGGCAGCCACTTCCAGATCGAGATCTGGGAGTGTGTGCGGCAGGGAGAACCTCCACAGCATTTGCTCATCCGTTTCTTGTCTACCACAAGGAAAAGACTGGCCTAGACTAGTAGAAGAGAAAACCCTAGACTAACAAGGATCCATGGAGGAAAAGGAAGAACAAGGGGAGGGGGATACCAGAAGAGGACCCCATCCCGGGAGATCTCCACAGAGCAGCGAAGTCCCACGGTGCAAGGAGGAGCACCGGGCGACGAGGAGGCGACGGCAGCGGCCTGGAGGCGTCCTGGGGCGTGGAGGGGGCGACTGGGTGGGAATGAACCCAAACCCCCCCACGTCCCACCTCTTTAGGGCCAGAAACCGCAGACCCCGTGTGCACGGGGTCAACATGGCCCGTGGACACGGGGGTCCCGTGCGCACGGTACAAGGCCCGTGGACACGGGGTCCCCGTGCGCACGGTACAAGCCCGTGGGCATGGGGTGTCCAGAGGGTTTCGACAGGCAGACGCTTGTTGGGTTATGGCTGAATGCAAATTCTTACCACGGCTCAAAAAATATTCCCGTCTCACTTCTGAACACGTCGCAAGAGAAATCCAACACTACTGGAAAGGTGTATGTGTAGCACTTGCACTCGAAGAGAACCGAAAAACACAAACACCACAAAAACGAGCACAAGGACAAGAAGAACAACAAGGATCCAACCTCCAAGGGAGGGCGGTGGCCGAAGCCACCATGTTTGAGTTTGTTTGGTATGGCACCGCGAAGATATGAACCTTGGGCCCAAGACCAATACTCATCTTTGAAGCACAAGTGCCACCTTAAAGTGACTAATGTGAAAGATTTTGTTCAATTTATGCACTACTAGGATGAGAAAGCTCATGAGTTGAGCTAGCTCCCCCTAGATATGTGCCTACACCTAAACAAGATATTATAAGAGTATGTGTGCGTATGCAAGAACCTCAATCCAAGTTACTTATATCCACGATATTCAGCTCATGCCTTAACTCGCGGAATCTTGCTTCATCAAGTGGCTTGGTGAAAATGTCGGCAAGTTACTTCTCGGTGTTGACATGGAATAAATCAATGTCTCCCTTGGTCACATGATCCTGAATGAAATGATGACGAATCTCAATATGCTTGGTTCGGCTATGTTGCACCGGATTGTCGGCGATCTTGATTGCACTTTCATTGTCACAAAATAGAGGCACTTTGTCACATTTGACACCATAATCCATCAAAGTTTGCCTCATCCATAATAACTGTGCACAACAACTTCCGGCGGCAATGTACTCGGCTTCGGCGGTTGAAAGAGACACACAATTCTGCTTCTTTGAAGACCAACTTACCAATGACCTCCCTAGGAATTGACATGAGCCTGAAGTGGACTTGCGGTCTACCTTATCTCCTGCCCAATATGAATCCGAGTAGCCCAATAACTTGAACTCGGTGGGACCGATACGAACAACTCGGATGGACCGAAGTGCAATGGCTTAGGGCAATCCTCATCTCGGTGGCACCGATTGCATCAACTCGGTTGGACCGAAGTGAAGCAATAAGGCAACAGAGACTTGGCAAGCCATCTCGGTGAGACCGATTTGCAAACTCGGTGAGACCGAAGTAAGTGCAAACGATTACAGAGAGTTGGCAAGGCCATCTCGGTGGGACCGAGATCCATTTCGGTGGATCCGATTTGTTAGGGTTTTGGCAGTGGCTAAGTCTTGGATGAACTCGGTGGGGCCGGGTAGGAAATATCAGTGGGGCCGAGTTGGACTTTTAGGTTTAGGACATATTTGGGTAGAGAGAGTGGTTGAGGGTTTAGGAATACTGTCACTAAGCACTTGAGCAAAAAGACCATTAAGCAACACCTCATCCCCTTTTAATAGTATTGGCTTTCCTATGGACTCAATGTGATCTTGGATCACTAAACCAAAAATGCAGAGTCTTGATCTTTTGCCAATCCTTGTCCTTAGCATTTTGAGGGGTCCACATCTCTAGTCCATGCCATGCCAATCATTGAACATCCTGAAATCTTAATCTTGAATGGACATTAGTTCAATGAGATATATGTTGTTATGAGTTACCAAAACCACCAAGGGAGGAAATGTCGAGCGGCGGCTTCTTGGGGCAGTAGCCCCAATTCGGCTTTTCGAGCGGCGGCACGTCGACGAAGGGAGGAAGGTTGATAACGTCCACCGCCGGGTCGGTGTTCCGGACGTAGAAGAACGTCGTCTGCCACTTTTTGGCCGAGTCCTCAAGCGGCAGCTTGGGAAACGGTCCGTTCGGCCGGCCGGTGACCACCGCTGCCCCGCAGTCGGACATGACGCCAGCCGATGCCCCCTGCTGCTTGAGGAAGAACATCTTGCCCCACAACTCCACATTCGGCAGCATGCCGAGGTAGCCCTCGCAGAGCGTGGTGAAGCCGGCGACCTGCAACACGGCGTTGGCGCCGAGGTGATGCGGCTGCAGCCCGAAGAAATAAAGGAAGGCGCGGAAGAAAATACTCGCGGGGAGGCCGAGCCCGCGCTCGAAATGAGAATAGAAAACGACATGCTCGCCCGCCCACGGCTGCGGCACCCTCTCCGAGCCGGGCGCGCGCGCGACCAGCGCCTCCGCCGGCGGCAGCCGTTTCGTGCGACGAAGGTAGCGGATGTTCTGCTTGGTCGTGATGGAGCCCTCCCAAGAGCCTTTCGGCAGCGCCATTGGAGGTCTCTAAGGGCGTCGAGATGCGGCGAAGAAGAGGAGGAGGAAGGGAGAGCAGCGCGCTGCGGGCTCCGGGCGCGGTGCGCAGCAGCAGGCGTGGGCAAGGCGCGTGACAGCGGCAGCACTTCGCTCGGGCACGACGGAGAAGAAGCAGGAGCAGAGGAGAAGCGAGGGGCGGGGGTGCGCGCGTGAGTGTTTCCGTCGCACTCTCTCCCCTCTCATTTATAACCGCGAAGAGAACGTGGGGGAGTGGGATCATTTGCGCCCACGATCCCCACTCCCCCGCACTGTGCGCGCACGTTCCCCACGCACATTAATTGCATGGGGAAGCGCAATCGCCAGGGGTCGCCGCAGTTAATCCCTCGCGCGCGGGCCGAGGGCGCGTCGTGGCGGGCCCTGTCCGCAGTCACATCCCGTCGCGCGCGTGGGCTGGCAGGCCTCGCCCGCCGCGAGGCAGCACGTGGCGGCCTGTCAAGCTGCGGCGGGTGCGAATCGTCGTGCAAAGCAAGACTCGTCTGGTGGACGTTTTCGTTTCCCGCCCAGGCCGGGGTGCCGCGACCCGGCCTATGGAAGCCGGCACCCAGCGGGTGTTCCCGGCGTCTGCCGCCGCATTGCCGACGCGCGTGCGGACGAAGCCGCCCAGCCGGACTCCAGCACTTCACCAGCAAATCGACTCCTCAGGGGGGGGGGAAGCTGCGAAGGCTCCCCCTGCCTGGAGCCGGCGAGCCTTCACAGCTTCGGGGACTACTGTCGGGGGGATGACCCCCGGGTAGGCAACGGAGCCCGGATCCTTTTCAAAACATCGGGGCAGGCCAAGCCCCTCAATCCGGCTGGCCCGCGCGCCGGCTCCCCAGCGCGAGCCGGCTCGGCGTGGCAACCCGGCCTGGCCGGCTGGCCCCTGCCGGCTGGCCGCTCGAGGGCAAACCCTCACAGCAAGACAAGTGTGGCAACAACGCCCCCTCCTTTACGCCGGCCCCGGCGGGCGTGGCGACAACTTTCCCTGTGCCCCCACCCGGGGCGGGCGGTGTCCGGGCGGCGCGATCCTGTTGCTAGGCGGCGCCGACCGCCCTATGACGAACGACAAAACCTGCCACAGTGCCGCGCTGCCGACCGAACCCGCGCCCGGCGGACCCGGCACACCCGGCGGACCCGGCACACCCGGCGGACCCGGCGGCCCCCACCGCCGGCTCCTAGACGATGACACCAGGGCCCCACGCCCATGTAATTTACCCATGTAACCCTGGGGGTCGGCCTATAAGACCCCCCGGGAGGCCTCCATGCAGAGGGGTTCGCAGGTTCAGTTCGCATCATCTTCCACCACACACACACAAACACAGCTCCAGGAGCAACCATGTAGCCCTTGTGCTTTCCATACTCCATTCGGCAGGACTAGGGGTGTTACCTCTCCGGAGGGCCCCGAACGTGGGTACGTCTTGTGTCCCGCACTTGCGCGTGCCAACCTCGCCTCCGAAACCCACCGGCGTCCTCCTGTAACCCCACCTCTTTAGCCATCTTATGGCATCTGCCGTGAGAATACCACGACAACTATGTTTTTGTTTGTGCATTTTGTGTGTATCTAGTTTCCCTTTATGGTATCCTGTGTTGGAATCACCTTGTTTATAAGTGGTATCTTTGTTTACTTCCGTGTGCACATAATGCACTCCCATGGAATGTGTCATATAATTGATGTTCCCATACTATCTAATAATATGTACAGTTGCATTCCAAAAGAAAAACGTGCACACACCTGAAGTTATTTAAGCTATAGTCCTATTACTTCAAGTGAAACATCAATGGTGAGCCCTTCCTACAACTTTTCATGTTGTTCTCTACCTCAAGCACTTAGATTGTGTTTTATAGACTTTGGTGAATCCAATATTCACACTGAATGAAGGACAACCTCCATGAAAGTTCCAAAACTAAAACCCTTAAGATCAGGAGTTGCTTGATGCTTGTGGCCCTAGAGAGGTCACCTGAGCAGGCGCATGAATGAATCAATTGCTGAACTTCTCTGGGTACCCCCAGGAGGGAAATAAGCTCTCCCACATAGTCGTATACCAGGGGATCCCATCCCTGCTGGGCTGCAAGCTCGCGTTCCAAAGCCTCCTTGTCATGGAAAAGGCAATCAATAATCGCAATATGATATGTTTTCAGGGAGCGAGATCGGTCACTTCTTGACCCACTAACCGGTGGTTTCTATCCGCTACCACAAATTTCTTCTACCTTTCTTGGACTTGGGCACAAAGATGGTCATGCTCCTCGATCGGCCTCTGACTCTGTGGGCAAACATGTGACTTGAATTTCTGCATAAAAAAGCTTGGACCTGTGAAAACATCGGTAAGACTTATCAATATACAATTTCTGCTCACTACTTACTCTTTGCTTTACCTGTACTAGGAGTGAAGTGGATGAACAACAGTATAACAGATGCGGCCGCCACTCCTGACCCTACCAGGACAAATCTGACATACAATTAGGGCTAGGGGCTCAACTGGCGGCGTTAGCCAAGAAAGCACCCGCACTAGGGGGGCTCGACGTAGAACTACTGTCGCGACTAGCTATAGTCAGTGAGGTGTTGTTGCACCGAAGGAGGCTCCCTTCGATGGGAGAACCAACCAAGCTTTTAGACACAAATTCCTAGATCCCCTATGTTTTGATGAAAGCAAGATATGAAGCTGAAAACCACCGAGGTCAATTATTACCTACCCTTCTTCCAAAGGGAAGTGGATAGGAGCGCCCATAAGGGGGCTTTGTTCAGCTTAAACAATGGCCGCATGGGTTGACCACCGCATTTTGGTGCTCCGGCTCGCGGTGGCGTCGTGTTTTCATTTGCCTTCGGCGATCTAGGATTCTCCTACCACATTGAGGTGTGAGGTATCTGCAAGGCCATCCAAGGGATTACTAAGCTTAATGCACCAGGCGTAGGAGGGACCCCCTCAATGGTGAGGGAAGATGAGGGGGTGGCAGATCAAGGAATTAGATAGAAACGAGAAGCCAATTGAGCTCGGCGACGCCTCATGGGATTTTTATCCTGCGCCCCCAGTCCTATCGAAGAAGCGTCCCATCAAAAGTCAGTTACGCAGGTGCACAAGCGCGCAAGTCCAATTTTCTGCACGCAAAGTCTTTTCAATGAGGCACTGGCGAGTTATTGGCGAGTGGATATGGTAACTTACTCCACTACTAAAACTCGCGCTAGCCTGGAAAGTTAGGTCACGCTCGGTGCTTGATATCTAAACCATATAACCTAGCCTTAAATAGACGTATATATACAACAACCGAGTGCCTTATATATAAAATTTGTATCTAGTAATTAAAATATTGCAACTGTTGAGATTAATATGTGGATCTTTTGTGCACTGGCCTCATGTAGTAGAGGAAGAAATAGACATAGAGTTGCCACACATGTTCTTTTTCTTTTCTGTTTGTCTTTTTTTCTTTTTCCCTTCCCTTTTCATTTTTTCTTCTTGTTTCTTTTTTCTTTTTCGTTCTTTCTTTCTGTTTCCTTTTTACTTTAAATTAAAAAAAATATGTTTTTTAAATCACACACAATTTTCAAATTCACAAACTTTTTAAAACTTGTGCACTTCTTTTGAATCACTGAACTTTTCCCAAATTTTTTGAACTCTTTTCAAATACGCAAACTTTTATATTTTTGTGAACATTTCTCAAACTCATTAATTTTTGAAATTAGTGAACACTTTTTAAATTCGTGAACCTTTATTTATTCTGATTTTTTTAATTTATGAATTTTTTTAAAATTTACATTGTTTTTTATAAAAATCATGATCTTTTTTTGATTTTTTTTTTCAAATTCATATACTTTTAATTTTCTGCGCACTTTTTTTTTCAAATTTATGATCCTTTTAAAATTTATGAACGTTTTTCAAATTCTTGAATTTTTTATTTTGAGTTCATGAACATTTTCTTGAATTTGTATTTTTTTTCAAATTTATGAACTTTTCAAATCCATGAACTTTTTACAGATGTGCAAACATTTTCAAATTCATAAATATTTTCTCAAATTCGTGAACATTCTTTATTTCCAAAAACATCTTTTTAATTCGGAAAACTGGTAGCCAGTTTTTTTCTTGACCAATACAGCAGCAGCAGAAAAAGAGAAAAGGAGAGCGAATAAATAAATAAATCAGGACGAGTGAACGCACGTGTGGGCTATGACTGCATTTATTGGGCCAGCCAATGCGAACGAGTGAACTGGGATTTCCCTCCCCGCCACCGGTCGCCGGAGCGGCACGCAGAGAGACGAAAGTTACCTAATCTCTTGGATACCCCTAAAAAAAACCTAATCGCTAGGAAGAAAAATAATGATTGAATAACTTTCATTATTTTATTCCAAATTGTTTTTAAAATACTTTTTCGTTTTAAAAATGTTTATAGATAGTAAATATGCTCACAAATTTTGGAAATGTTAATTGTTTTATAAAAATCATGAATATTAAAGTGCATGTATTTTAGGAGTTTCATGGATTTAAAAATGTTTAATTTTTTTGCAATATGTTAATATTTTTCAAAAAATATTTACAAATTTTAAAAATATTTGCAAAAATTAAAAATGTTCATGATTTTGAAAACAAGGAGAAAACCGGTAGGAAAAAATAGAAAAGGTAAAAAAGTGAAAAGGGAAAAGAAAAAACCTGACAAAAACATTTAAAACAGTCTATAGAAAATGAAACCAGAAAATAAATAAAATAGAAAAAAATAGGCAAAAAACTGAAAAAGGGGCAAAATGCAATGAAACCGAAAAAATGGAGAAACATAATTCGCTGCGGTGGGCCGGTCCGTTGGCGTGAGTGTATGCGATTCGTACCATTTTTTTTAGTATATACTATTAGTATTGTTAACTAAAGAAGAAAAATCATGGAGAACATTCAACAATATGGAATACAACTGTTCCGCGCAGTCGCATTATCGTACTTCGAAATTAAGTCTACACGCTATAATTGTTTGTGCGTTGTAATGGAGCATACATATTCTAGTGATTCTTCCGTTCAACGCTTGATGATAATTTCCATAATTAACGATCCTTTCATCCAAAGAATGATGATCTGCACAAATAACGTGTTCCTCCGATCCAACGTTTGATGCTATTAGGAAAAAAACAACTAACGGGATACTTTCGACCAAAGAATGATACTCTGCATAAAATTAAGTGCTTCTCCCCTGATGCTCTCCATAGTTAAAATGAAACCAACCACTAGAAACCTCTCCCTATCGTCGAAAGAGCGGATCGCCTGCACAGGCGGAAAGGAGGCGAGCGGGGCTGCCTTTTGTGTGCCGCCGGCGCTGCCGCTGGTTCCCTCTCTCTCCGCCGCCGCTCCGGTGGCGGGAGGGAGGGGAAACCTCGGATCTGTGCGTGGGGTGGGTTCGCAGTAGGGTTAGGGTTGAGGGAGACGCTGCCGAGGCCGTTGCGGCAGCGTCGCGTCTGAATAAGTTTCCCCGGGCTCCGTTCACGGTCAGGCGAAGCTCTTGCCTTCGTCTAGGGGCCAACGGGGTGGGGGATCCCCGGATCTCGTCGAGGTCGCTGGCTATGGGTGTCTGGAGATCGACCGGCACTGGCCAGTTGGGTCCTTGGATGGGAGGTAGTTGTGTGGAGACGGAGATTCTTCTTCCTCCTCATCGGTATGATTTTCCGCTGCTGTTCCTTCTCTTACTTTGTGCTGCTGCTGGAGGGATGTCCTGCTTTGCCCGGGCGGTTGGCCGGCCGCGGCGCCGGAACCGGATCCTAGTTCTCTTCCATCTGGAAGGGGCACTGTTGAACGTGTATGTACGTATAGGTTAGGGTCATGTATTGTCACGCCTCCTTTCTCCTACGTACAGTGTATAACTTGGGAGACAAGTAGAGGTCGTGCACCCTTTTACCTATATATGTGCACTTGCACGTGATCAATCAATTGTGTCGCATCCAATCTCATCTTTCCTAACAACATGGTACCAGTTTCCGTTTTCTCTCCTGCGACCTAGCTTCTACTCCTCGCTGCCGCCGCACCTTGCCGCCGCCGCCGCCGCAACCTGCCGTCGCCGCCCCTTCCTCTTCTCACCGCAGTCGCCGCCCTACTGCCGCCGCTGCCTCTCTCCCTCCCTTCTCATCTCAGCTTCCCCTCCTCACCGCCACCGCACCTTGCCGCCGCCGCTGCTACCTCCAGCCGCCGCCGCAACCTGCCGCCGCCGCCCCTTCCTCTCACCACCGCATCCGCCGCCCCTACTGTCACCGCTGCCTCTCCCTCCCTTCTCATCTCCCACAAAAACCCTAACCCTAATCCACCATAGCCGACACACCTCTCCTTTCTCCTATCTCCATCTGCTGCTGCCGCCATGGACTCCTCCAACTTCTTCCTCTCCGGCGCCCCCAACCCTCTCGCCGGCCCCAACCCGTGGACCGGCGTGGTCCACGCCAACCACATGCCGCACGGCCCCGCACTGAGACTTCTCGGTCCGCGCCCCACGGGCCATCAGGCGCACCCGGCGGCGCCGCACCAGCAGCCCGGTTGCGGCTACCCACTGCTGCCCGCGCCGCTAATGACGGGTGGCTACCCGCTGCCGCCCCCACCCCAGCCCTCCGGGGGCCCTGTCATGCCGCCGACCTCCACGCCATGGGATCCCGCTTCTCTTGCGGCGCTGCACTCGGCCCCTTCACCGAGTTACTCCGGCGGCAGTGGCGAATGGTATATGGACACGGGCGCTACAGCCCACATGTCATCACATCCCGGTAACCTCATCTCTTCCTATCTGGTTAACACCTCCACTCGCATCACCGGAGGCGATGGCTCTTCTTTACCTATCACCCATATCGGTCATACTTCTTTTCCTTCTACATCCATGCCATTATCTATGTCTAACATTCTTGTCTCACCTGCACTAATCAAGAATCTTGTTTCTGTTCGCTCTTTTACTCGTGAAAATCCTGTTACTGTTGAATTTGACGAAATCGGTTTTTTAGTTAAGGATGCCCGTACACGGATGGTTCTTCACCGATGTGACAGCCCTGACGAGCTCTACCCGGTGCACTCATCCTTCACCGCCACTACCGCCCCAGTCGCCCTCTCCGCCGGGGTAGACCTTTGGCATGCTCGTATGGGTCATCCAATTTCAGCCGCACTTCGTCATATCCTTCAGAGTTTTTCATCCACATGTAGTAAGATCGACAATCATACTTGTCATGCTTGCCGTATCAGAAAGCATGTTCGTCTTCCTTTTAGTGCATCCACCACCATATCTTCTTTTCCGTTCCAATTACTTCATAGTGATGTATGGACATCTCCGGTCGCGAGTAACACTGGCTATCTTTATTACCTCGTGATCTTAGACGATTTTTCGCATTATGTGTGGACATTTCCTTTACGTCGCAAGTCCGATGTACTAGCGACTCTTACGGCTTTTTATGCCTACGTCTCCACACAGTTTGGTCGTCCCATCCATGCACTCCAAACCGCAACATGCACATATAGCGGTACTCAAAGCTAGAGATGGCGAAGGCTGGTGCAGGCGTGTTGGATGCACATGTGTGTCCTTGTCTTTTCGGTGCTGATGCGAAGAAAAGGGGAGCAGCGTGGTGATACGTCTCCAACGTATCTATAATTTTTTATTGTTCCATGCTGTTATATTATCAATCTTGGATGTTTTTATATATATTTACAACAATTATATATCATTTTTTGGGACTAACCTATTAACTTAGTGCCCAGTGCCACTTACTTTTTTCTGCCTGTTTTTGGTTTTACAGAAAATCAATACCAAACGAAGTCCAAATGCCACGAAACTTTTTGGAGATTTTTTTCTGGCCAAGATAAACACTAGAAGCTTCAGGAGAAGACCAGACGCCGGAGGAGGTGGCCACGAGCCACCAGGGCACGCCTGGGGGGGGGCAGGCTCACCCTGGTGCCTCGTGGGCCCACCTCAGCTCCGTTTGACCTAATTCCACCACTATAAATTCCCAAAAAATCAGAAACCCTCAGGGGAGTCCACGAAATACTTTTTCCGCCGCCGCAAGTGTCTGTTCTCGAGAGATCCCATCTGGAGGCCTTCTCCGGTACTCCGCCGGAGGGGGAATCAATCACGGAGGGGCTCTACATCAACCTTGCTGCCCTTCCGATGATGCGTGAGTAGTTTACCACAGACCTTCGGGTCCATAGTTAGTAGCTAGATGGCTTCTTCTCTCTTTTTGATCTTCAATACAATGTTTTCCTTGACGTTCTTGGAGTTCTATCCGATGTAATCACTTTTTTGCGGTGTGTTTGTTGGGATTCGATGAATTGTGAGTTTATGATCAGATTATCCATGAATATTATTTGAGTCTTCTCTGATCTCTTTTATGCATGATTATTATAGCTTCGTATTTCTTCTCCAATCTATTGATTTGGTTTGGCCAACTAGATTGATTTATCTTGCCATGGGAAGAGGTGCTTTGTAATGGGTTCAATCTTGCGGTGCTCAATCCCAGTGACAGAAAGGGACATGACACGTATGTATCATTGCTATTAAGGGTAAAAAGATGGGGTTTATTCATGCGTGAGTTTACTTTGTCTACATCAGGTCATCGTTCTTAAGGCGTTACTCCGTTTTTATGGACTTAATACACTAGATGCATGCTGGATAGTGGTCGATGTGTGGAGTAATAGTAGTAGATGCAGGCAGGAGTCGGTCTACTTGTCTCGGACGTGATGCCTATATACATGTCATTGCCTTGGATATCGTCATGATTATTTGCTTTTCTATCAATTGCCCAACAGTAATTTGTCTACCCACTGTATGCTATTTTCTTGAGAGAAGCCTCTAGTGAAAACTATGGCCCCCGGGTCTATCTAAATCATATTACTAAAACCCTAAAAATACTTGCTGCAATTTTATCTTATTTATTTTATTTTGTATTTTTGTTTTAATCTATCTATCTATCACATACAATTTATTCTTGCAATTGACCGCCGAGGGATTGACAACCCCTCGTTTGCGTTGGGTGCAAGGATTTGTTGTTTGTGTGCAGGTACTGCTAACGGGGTGTTGCGTGATTCTCCTACTGGATTGATAACCTTGGTTTCATAACTGAGGGAAATACTTACCTCTGCTGTGCTGCATCATCCCTTCCTCTTCGGGGATAATACCAACGCAAGCTACAAGTAGCAGGAAGAATTTCTGGCGCCGTTGCCGGGGAGACATCATCAACATCTATCAAGTACCTTCGCATAAACTCTCATCTCCTTGCATTTATTTTATTTGCCTCTCGTTTTCATCTCCCCCACTTCTAAAAAGTTTTTACAAAAATACAAAAATATTTTCCGTTTGCCTATTTGTGTGTTTTCTTGTTCACTTGCTTGAAGATTGTTATCATGAGTAATTTTGGCATGGCAGAAACTGATGATGGTAGAACTCCTAAAATGGGAAGTTCTACCAATCTTCATGTTAAAACTTTTGTCTTGGGACATGGGAATGTTATCGGTAAAAGTGTCATCCAAGAATTCTTTAATTGCATTGGGACCTTGGCTTTTGATGATGCACCTATACTTAAAGAAACTAAGAATTATGCTGATGCTATTTCCGCACTTGTTCTTAAACTTGAAAGAAGATTTATTCGCACCCATCCTACTTTATAAAGATTATTTTATGAGTTACCGGTTATAAAAGATCCTAGAGCTAAGAAAATAGCTACCATTGTTCTCATGAATGAATTTGATCATATAGTGCGAGAAGCTAGGGAGATCTTTGATTTCTATGGTATGAACCGTGAAAAACCGGTAATAGATGAGATCCTTTGTAATAATGATTACTTGTTGAGGTATTTGTTCCGCAATGACCACATCTTTGATGAGAATATTAAAAAGGAAGTTCCTCCTTTGAATATAATCCAACAAGTTTTCAATAGTGTCAATAGACAATACTCTTGGATTGTAGCCGGTAATCAAGAAGGATTTAAAGATGGACAACTTGCTAATGCTAAAATTTCTATGGATGATGTGTTTCATATTACCTTTGAAAAACCCTTTGATGAATGTGCATATTTGGATAAGAAGAAGAAATATAACAATACTTGAAACTATGCATTATGCCTAGCTAGGGTCATAAAACAATAGCGCTTGTTGGGAGGCAACCCAATGAATAAAATAGATTTTTACTTATTGTTTCTGTTATTGTGTGTTTTCACAATTATGCTACTGGTATGATTGTTTTTTGTGTGTTTTGAATTAGTTTTTGTGCCAAGTAAAGCCTTTAGGATGATTTGGAAGATAGTATAATTGATGCTGTTTGGAAAACAGAAAGTTTTGAGTCCAGTGCTGGAATTTTGTTTCTGTACTGGAGCGTCAAAAAAATATGAAATTTTTACACAGTATTGGTATATGAAATTTCCCACGTTTTCCTAATTTTTCAGAATTTTTGGAGTTACAGAAGTATGGATTTTAAATAGATTTCTACAGACTGTTCTGTTTTTGACAGATTCTATTTTTGATGCATTACTTGCTTGTTTTGATGAATCTATGGATTGTATCGGGGGGTATAAGCCATGGTGAAGTTAGAGTACAGTAGGTATAATGCAAAATAAAAATATGAATGGGTTTGCAACAGTACTTAAGGTAGTGATTTATTTTGTTATACTAACGGATCTCACGAGGGTTTTGTTGAGTTTTGTGTGATTGAAGTTTTCAAGTTTTGGGTGAGATCACGATGGATGAAGGAATAAGGAGTGGCAAGAGCCTAAGCTTGGGGATGCCCGAGGCACCCCAAGGTAATATTCAAGGAAGACTCAAGCGTCTAAGCTTGGGGATGCCCCTGAAGGCATCCCCTCTTTCTTCTACCAACCATCGGTAATTTTACTTGGAGCTATATTTTTATTCGTCACATGATATGTGTTTTACTTGGAGCGTCTTGTATTATATGAGTATTTGCTTTGTTTGCTTTTTTAGTTTGTCACAATCATCCTTGCTGAACACACCTATCTTGAGAAAGACACACGTTTATCATCATTTGTTAGAATACTCTATGTGCTTCACTTAAACTTTTTGAGCTAGGCAGTTGCTCTAGTGCTTCACTTAAATCTTTTAGAGCACGGTGGTGGCTATATTTTGAAGAAATAAACTCTCATGCTTCACTGATATTGTTTTGGGAGTTGATAAGATTGAAATTTTGAAGAAATGAATTCTCATGCTTCGCTTATATTATTTTGAGAATTGATAAGATTAAAATTTTGAAGAAATATTTGCACTCTCATGCTTCACTTATATCTTTTTGAGATTTGATGATAGTAACGGTAATTTGCACAAGATAGGAATTTGGTCCCAAAGTGATGAATATTCAAGAGGGATATAATAAAAACTTTCATATAGATCATTGGATATGATAAGTGTGATTCCTTGCAATAGTTTTGCGATATGGAAATGATAATATGTGAGTCATGTTAGTGAGTAATTGTGATTTAGTAAGAATATTAGTGTTAAGGTTTGTGATTCCCGATGCATGCACATTAAGTCAATAGTTATGCAACGAAATTATATCCTACTTATGGTGCATTATTCGGTGTTGGTTATGTTCAATGCATGTTTATGACCGTTTTCGTTTTTTGGTTGGTTGCTTCTCAATCTATTTGCTAGCCTTCATTTGTACTAAGCGGAAATACTGTTTGTGCATCCAAAATCCTTAAACCCAAGTTGTTCCAAATGAGTCCACTATATCTACCTATATGCGGTATTTCAATGCCGTTCCAAGTAAATTTGCGTGTGCCAACTCTAATTTTCAAAATAATTTTTCCGATTTGTGTGCCCGTACCGCTCATGAAGCGGCAGGGGGTGGCCATTATTTTCCATTCTAGGTGTGTTATTCTCACGATGAGTGTTTATTCACTTGTTATTGCACGAGAGAGTGGTTGGTAATAGGGATGCCCAGTCCCACAATGAAATCAAAAATAATAACAACAAAATTCCTTGGAAAGTGTTGGTTTGGAGGGCACCCGTGGATACGGCTAGCCATGGATTGTGAAAGAATGGTGGAAAGGAAATAAACTTTACTTTCTGTTTGGGAACCGCCTATGATGTGTCTAGCATGGAAAATATTGGGAATTCTCGGTCGTTTTCGTTGACAGGAAAAGCATGCCTCTCAAAATATTTTATCTCTTTAATTTCAGCTTTGAGCTCTGGCACATTTGACAAATCTCTGCTTCCCTCTGCGAAGGGCCTATCTATTTACTTTTATGCAATTTTTATTTTATTTGAGTCTCCATCTTCTCTTACAAAAGCACCAACTAGAGAGCACTATTGTCATACTTGTGCATTGGGTGTAGCTAATATTTGAGTGTTTTTCATGAATGGATCAATGATTGAGCATAATGGTCTAGGGATAACTCTCTTTAGCGTTGATATTTTGAAAGATATGGTTGCTTGTTAGCATGCTTGAGTATTTATATCTTCATGTCAAATTATAGACTATTGCTTTGAATCATTCAAGTCCAATGTCCATGCTATAAAAGAAAAGAATATGTGATGAATATGATAGGCAGCATTCCACATCAAAAATTATGTTTTTATCATTTCCCTACTCGAGGACGAGCAGGAATTAAGCTTGGGGATGCTGATACGTCTCCAACGTATGTATAATTTTTGATTGTTCCATGCTGTTATATTATCAATCTTGGATGTTTTTATATACATTTACATCAATTAGATATCATTTTTTGGGACTAACCTATTAACTTAGTGCCCAGTGCCAGTTGTTGTTTTCTGCCTGTTTTTGGTTTTACAGAAAATCAATACCAAACGAAGTCCAAATGCCACGAAACTTTTTGGAGATTTTTTTCTGGACAAGATAAACACTAGAAGCTTCGGGAGAAGACCAGACGCCAGAGGAGGTGGCCACGAGCCACCAGGGCGCGCCTGGGGGGGGGCAGGCGCGCCCTGGTGCCTCGTGGGCCCACCTCAGCTCCGTTTGACCTAATTCCACCACTATAAATTTCCAAAAAATCAGAAACCCTCTGGGGAGTCCACGAAATACTTTTTCCGCCGCCGCAAGTTTCTGTTCTCGAGAGATCCCATCTGGAGGCCTTCTCCGGTACTCCGCCGGAGGGGGAATCGATCACGGAGGGGCTCTACATCAACCTTGCTGCCCTTCCGATGATGCGTGAGTATTTTACCACAGACCTTCGGGTCCATAGTTAGTAGCTAGATGGCTTCTTCTCTCTTTTTGATCTTCAATACAATGTTCTCCTCGATGTTCTTAGAGTTCTATCCGATGTAATCACTTTTTTGCGGTGTGTTTGTTGGGATCCGATGAATTGTGAGTTTATGATCAGATTATCCATGAATATTATTTGAGTCTTCTCTGATCTCTTTTATGCATGATTATTATAGCTTCGTATTTCTTCTCCGATCTATTGATTTGGTTTGGCCAACTAGATTGATTTATCTTGCCATGGGAAGAGGTGCTTTGTAATGGGTTCGATCTTGCGGTGCTCAATCCCAGTGACAGAAAGGGACATGACACGTATGTATCATTGCTATTAAGGGTAAAAAGATGGGGTTTATTCATGCGTGAGTTTACTTTGTCTACATCAGGTCATCGTTCTTAAGGCGTTACTCCGTTCTTATGGACTTAATACACTAGATGCATGCTAGATAGCGGTCGATGTGTGGAGTAATAGTAGTAGATGCCGGCAGGAGTCGGTCTACTTGTCTCGGACATGATGCCTATATACATGATCATTGCCTTGGATATCGTCATGATTATTTGCTTTTCTATCAATTGCCCAACAGTAATTTGTCTACCCACCGTCTGCTATTTTCTTGAGAGAAGCCTCTAGTGAAAACTATGGCCCCCGGGTCTATCTAAATCATATTACTAAAACCCTAAAAATACTTGCTGCAATTTTATCTTATTTATTTTATTTTGTATTTTTGTTTTAATCTATCTATCTATCACATACAATTTAATCTTTCAATTGACCGCCGAGGGATTGACAACCCCTCGTTTGCGTTGGGTGCAAGGATTTGTTGTTTGTGTGCAGGTACTGCTAACGGGGTGTTGCGTGATTCTCCTACTGGATTGATAACCTTGGTTTCACAACTGAGGGAAATACTTACCTCTGCTGTGCTGCATCATCCCTTCCTCTTCAGGGATAATACCAATGCAAGCTACAAGTAGCACGCGGCGGTGATTATGCCATGGTTGAAGATGATGACCTGCTTGGGTCTGGTTGCAGATTTTTGTATTGCAGGCATCTTCTCGCAAGGTTCATGAATGATGACACAGAGCTCCGCAGATCTTCGTGCTTTATTAGTTGTTTTAGGGCGCTCTCTGTTTTCTGGTTCTTTGTGCGTGTGTTAGGGTGTGTTTGTACGGGTAAAGAACTTTGTATTATTTCGTGATTTGAATGCAAGCATACTTTCTAAAAAAATGAAACCAGCAAACGTAGGAAACCAAACAAGAAGTATTATCACCACCACAAACTACCCATTAATAATAGAGAATCATCTTAAAAAAAGTCTGATCAAATCAATCCATCACTTTTCTAGATCTGCTAGCCAGATCCATCACTTTTTATCCCCCGCATCCATAGCGTCAACCTTCCCTCTCGACTCTCGAGTCGTCACACCAAACAAGAACAATAGAAACATTACAACACATGTCTCTAGAGTCCTAGTTAAACTCGTCCATTCCTCCCAATTACCATCGCATCACATCGCCGAGCCTTCATGCTTATTTCCTTCCACCTCCGGCGCACGATTTTACGTGCGAGCAGTGACCGATGCTAGTATCTATCACCCTTCATCCCCGCGGTACGCCACATGCGTCCATTGTCTGGAGAAAGCTGCGGCCACTGAAATGAGTACTCGACTCGTGCACCATGTCCACGTACGTACGTACGCTGCCTATCTGGGCATGTGCAAGTGCAAGTGTTGTCCTCGCACGTTTGGCAGGGAGTACGCATACCGATCGCCTCCATCCATCACTCCATGGACGCATCACGCATATGAAATGACCGGAAGGCTCTCCAGGGCCTCATTTGTTGTTTCGTTTCATGGCGATCGATCGACATGCATGTCGTGGCGCCTGAACGCGTGCGTGCATGCACCGTTGGCCATACAACCATTTGATCCTATCCGCTTCAAATCCTTGCTAGGCGTGCTAGGCGATGGCTAGGCTAGGCTAGATGGGCACGTGTAGCGACTAGAGAGTTCTGGCCGTGGGCTCTGAACATAATGGTGCAAGCGTCGTGATTTGTCGATAAGACGATCTTGTATGGGCGCTTGGCAATAGGAGTGATTTGTCGATTTCCTCCTTAAGTTCAAGGAGTTCATGCGGCGGCATCTTGTATGGGCGCTTGGCAATAGGAGTGGTGCCTGGTTTCAAGTCTATGACAAATTTGACCGCTCTAGCAGGGGGTACTCCTGGAAGTTCCTTTGGGAAGACGTCTTGAAAATCGCGAACAACTGGAATGTTCTCGATTCCTTCAAGAGGTGAAGCATTCAATGCATTCAAAGAATATATCTGGCTCTCGGCATTCTGGATTATCTGGTGACGGTGTCCTGGATTAGGGGTTGCCAACCTAGCCGGCCCGTCTCCTCGGTTGGGCCGGTATGCCCTCGTTCGTGATCAAGATGGACTCCGGGGGCCGCACACGGGAGACGTGATCGAGGCTGTCTCTACCAAAGACTTGTAGTACACTTCAAGATTTTTCCAGCCGCCTTACTCCTAGATACTGACCTTGTAACCCTAGATACCCTCCCTGGCGTGTATATAAGCCGTGGGGTTTAGCCCGTAGGGGACCACACAATACCGCTCACCTAGCCCTAGAAGTTAGACACATATTACGATCTCGAGGTAGATCAACTCTGTACTTGATACATCTCCATCAATATAAACAGAAACAGGACGTAGGGTTTTACCTCCATCAAGAGGGCCCGAACCTGGGTAAACATCGTCTCCCTCGTTTCTGTTACCACCGATCCAAGATCCACAACTCGGGACCCCTACCCCGAGGTCTGCCAGTTTTTACACCGACACTGGTGCTTTCATTGAGAGTTCCGCTGCGTGATCACCAGAAGGATTGATGGCTCACCTGTAGATCAACTGTGCCAACGGCCACGGGGACGTTTACGCCCCCGGCCAGCTTTTCATCTTTGGCAGCATGGTATTTTGCGCCGACTCGACAGGTCACTTGACCTCCGTCGAGAACTATGCCCCAGGTCGGATCATGACTTTCAGTGGCCTTGAGTACACTGTGGATTCCCGTGGCGAACTCATCCTATTGGGATGGACTCCCGGCCGGATCAAGAGCTCGGCCGGTTCTGGAGGCTCAACTCCAGAACCGAACTCTGTCACGGTGCCTCTTGAGACCCCTGACACCGCCGCTCCGGCCAGTCTCTCCCCGATCGCCAGTCTGGAGATAGATCCGGCTCTCACTACCGAAATTGCGCCGGTGCCAGAATTGATTTCGGCGCATAACCCGGAATTATGTTCAGATTCCCTTCGCTCCGAAAACACATCCGGTTACACGCCGGGTGTACTTCGAATCAGCCTAGCCTATGGCGCATCCATGAATCCTGAAGAGTTATCTCACCTCGATGAGATGCTTGACCGCATCCGGAGCATGTCCATCTCGGACGGCAAGACTTCGGTTTACAATCAGATCGGACTTAAAGCCGACGATAGGGAAATTTACATCCCACCCACCACCCACCTATTCGCCACGATCGATGATTTAACCGACGTGTTGGACTACGGCGAACCCTCAGACATGGAGGAAGATGCTGATGGCCCCATCGAGAACACCTTGCCCCCGGTAAACGCGGGCAGGTGGACCGCCACGTCCACCTACGATGTTTACATGGTGGACACCCCCAAATCCCCTCCAAGACGTCGGCGAAGGCGCCGAAGGGGCAATAATGGGGAACCTAGTGGCAATGAAGCGATAGCCAATAACGGCGACGCGGAGGACGGCGATGCCGATAACCACGAGGAGGACGTTCAAGCCTCCCCAGTAAGGAACGGCACACCAGACCGACCTCTTAGGGACTCAGATCCCGATGACCTCTTAGGAGGGGTCAACGACAACTACATGCCGGAATCCGAGGAGGACGAGAGCCTTGGCACCGAGGACTACATCGTCCCTGAAGACCCGTTTGAACAAGAGCGCTTCCGGCGACGCCTCGCTGCGACGGCCCAGAGTTTAAAGCGCAAGCAGCTGCTGCTGCAGGCCAACACTGATGCGCTGAATGAAAAGTGGATCGAAGTACTCTCCGCCGAGCAAGACATGGAGAACTGACGCCATAGTGCGCCGAAATCATACCCATGTAGGCGTCTGTTACCGAAGTTCGACGAGGAGCTCGCTGACGACCTCGATCGCCCCCCTAGAGGCCGGGACAGGCCAAGATGAGAAGACCCCGGTGAACGGCCACCCCTACGCCGTCATGGCAAAGACCCCGTAGACTACCTAGATCCTCATGACGCTAGACGTCGTATTGAGGAAAAAAGGGCTCCCCCTCGGTCCATCTATGGATCAAGGGGACGTGCGCCCGCTGGGCCTGACGGCTACGATGCCTGGGTGGACAGGAACGGCCGTGCCCGAGATCAAGCCTATTCACGGCTTTGCCCCGACCTCCAACGAGATGCTCCTCGGTCCCAAGGTCCGGCTCACCCAATCTGCTTTACAGACAGGGTGATGGAACATCAATTCCCGAAAGGGTTTAAACCCATCAACATAGAATCATACGATGGTACCACGGACCCAGCAGTTTGGATCGAAGATTTCCTTCTGCATATACACATGGCCAATGGAGATGATCTCCATGCCATTAAATATCTGCCGCTCAAGCTAAAGGGGCCGGCGAGGCATTGGCTTAACAGCCTCCCTCCTCACTCTATCAGCAGTTGGGAGGCCCTAGAAGACGCTTTTCGAGCAAACTTCCAGGGCACATATGTCCGACCTCCGGATGCTAATGACCTCAGCCGTGTCACCCAGCAACCAGGCGAATCAGCCCAGAAATTCTGGAATAGGTTCCTCACCAAGAAGAACCAGATCATAGACTGCTCCAAAGCCGAGGCCATCGCCGCATTTAAAAACAATATTCGAGACGAATGGTTGGCTCGACAAATCGGCCAGGATAAGCCGAGAACTATGGCTGCCCTGACCTCACTGATGACTCGCTTTTGTGCGGGAGAAGATAGCTGGCTCGCCCGAAGTACTCATAACGGCGAGGCAGGCACCTCGGAAACTCGCGACGCCAATGGAAAACCAAAGCGCAACAAAAATAAGCGCAGGTATAAAAATGGCGGAAGCGACACTGAAGATGCCGCGGTCAACGCAGGATTCACCGGACCTAAATCCGGGCAGAAAAGAAAACCCTTTAAATGGAACAAAGACGGACCTAGCCAGCTTGATAGGCTCCTAGACCGCCCATGTGGGATTCACGGTACTCAGGAAAAACCAGCAACCCACACTAATAGGAATTACTGGGTCTTTAAACAAGCCGGCAAGATAGCGGCAGTGGGTCAGAATAAAACCCAACACCGCAGCGACGACGAGGATGAACCTCGGCAGCCCAATAACGGAGGCCAAAAGAAATTTCCTAGTGAGGTAACAGAGGTCAATATGATCTATGTCACCCACATCCCTAAAAGGGAGAGGAAGCGTGTACTTCGGGACGTATACGCGCTGGAGCCAGTCGCCCCGAAGTATAACCCATGGTCGGCTTACCCGATCACTTTCGACAAGCACGATCATCCGACCAGCATCAGGCATGGCGGATCGGCGGCGCTCGTCCTGGACCCTATTGTTGATGGTTATCACCTAACACGTGTCCTGATGGACGGGGGAGGCAGCCTTAACCTCATTTACGAGGACACAGTTCGGAAGATGGGCATCGACTCATCTCGGATCAAGCCGAGCTCTACCACCATTAAAGGTGTCATTCCAGCCGTCGAAGCCCGTTGTACCAAAACGGTCACCCAAGAGGTAGTCTTCGGTTCGCCCGAGAACTTCAGAAGCGAAGAGTTAATCTTCGATAGCGTACCCTTCCGGAGTGGATACCATGCGCTCTTAGGGCGCACAGCCTTCGCACGCTTCAACGCAGTCCCGCATTATGCCTACCTCAAGCTCAAAATGCCGGGACCTAACGGCGTCATCACAGTCAACGGTAACACAGAACGTTCACTCCAGACAGAGGAACAGACCGCGGCTTTTGCAGCCGAGGTTCAAGCGTCCGAGGAGGCAGCCCGCAGCGATAAACGCGCCGCCCGCTCTTTGAAGCGCGCCCGGGCTGCACAAATCGACCTCGGCCAGGTACCCCCGCATCCGAAATAGGGATACGGGCTCCTCGTGTGCCCTCTCTGCAGCGTGCACTACGTCCCCAGAGTGCATAACTTCGCACTCAAAATTCCCTAGGACGTTGAGGAGCCAGAACAATTACCCAAACGTCGGCACGGATCAACCGAGCAAAGAGGAAGGCTTAGAGCCCCTGTACAGGCAAGTATCTGTAAAAGAAACAGCCAAACATGACTAAGTCTATGTGGTTTTAACCACATAGTGACTTCGACACCTCCCTTATGGGAACTCAGTCAATCAAACACTTAGAGTGTATAAAAGGCTGGAAGGGCATCAACCTTCACAAGTTCCTCACCATCAATGGTGAAGATCTGGTCAACAGTTCGGAAACACAGACGTGCGGCAGGTAGCGGCCCGGATCCTTTAAAATCCGTTAGCAATTATCCGACCTGTTTCTTTTCCTCCTTCTTTACCATTTACGTTGTACTCCTTCAATTACTCTCGTCACAGTTGGGCATGTACACGATTGATATTATGAAATAAAGAAACTATGCCCTTTCAAGGTCTCTATTGTATTTCTTTATCAGCGTAGCTCCTCTGGGACGATGAAGTTCTCCAAAAAAGATGCAATTGTATAACAAAGTCCGAGGTATTCGGCGTCTCGGATTTTGGCCTTATATGCATCAGTCTTGAGCCTAGATTTTGGTCAATAGTTGGGTTGCCCGGCTCCTACGTGTACCCCTTACGTTTCCGATGAATTCGGCTAAGGGTGTAACGGGAGAACCACTGCGATTGCGCCGCCAGGTCAATTGGCATGGCGCCTCAGTGGAGAAAGCCGAAAGCTGACTATCTAGGTAGGCGTAAACTGGTTTGTCATCTGGAGACCGCGTCAAGCGATGTGATGATAGAGATCACCCGTCTCAAAAATGAAGGGCTTTCATTCCTAGCCGAAGTGTGCTATGGCCTAGACCTCGGCTGACTTGGCCGAACACTTCTCACACCGGGGGCTGGTCATCAGCCCCCACAGTCAAACTCCTATGACTAAGTGAAAGATATCAAGCCACTATAGTCCGATTGCCTAGTTCCTATAAGTCACCGACCGCCTCCGGGTACCGAGATGTCGGCTAAGGGTCCAGTGTGCCTTAAGGAACACCCTTTGTATGACCTACACTGGGGATGAAGCCGATGACTGGCCACTCTCATTTTAAACAGTCATATCGGAGGAATAATTACAATATAAAACAACACACATGGAATTTCAAGCCATTCTCATTCAGGAAAAGATAAAGTTTTTACATCGCACACTCCGGCATTCGGAAGTATCATCTAGAAATACAGAGTGTCTTTGGGACACATGGCTTCTGTGGTCCGAGCTCCCGCCTCTACCTCGGCGAAGAACTGCTCGGCGGTGCGTGGCTTGTCGGCAGGAGGGCCCGCGGCACATGTCTCCACATCAACCTTGCGGAAGTGAGTCTTCACGCAAGCGTATGCCCTCCGCGCCCCTTCGAAGTACGCGGACCTTTTCCAGCGATCCACGCAGGGCACGGCATCTCGGAGACGGGCCGTAAGGCCGAAGAGGCTCCTCGGCATGGCTTCAGCAGGCCACAGAGCGATGCAGAGGTCCTGGAGCGCTGGTCTCGTCATGCGAAACAGCTCCACCAGCTGCTTCACTCGATGATTCAGGAGTTGCGCGGACGGCGACCCTGGAAACTGCCCCCGGAAGGCCTTCTCCGCCTCGTGGCCCGCCAGCTGGCCGAAGTATGCCACCGCATCCGCCGCACTCTGCGGGAGATCCGCAAAGACCTCTGCGGAATGCCATAACTGGGTGAGCTCGACACACCCTTTGCTGCCAAATGAACACTGCAGCAAAAATATCTTACCCGAGGCGATTTGCTCCACTTGCTGGAGCACCTCGCGATCAGCTCGGGCCGAGGTCTTGAGCTCGGAGTGGGCACGTTGAAGCTTCTCGAGCTCCTCCTTCGTTCGTTGCTCCTCCTCCTGAAGTTTGTCGTGTGCTTCGAACACGCCCTTCAGGGTCTCCTCGACCTCCAGTACCCGCGCTTGGTGCTTCTCCCCGGCTTTATCGGCCGCGGCGGCAGCAGCCTCCTGCTGCCGCACCTCCTTCCGAGCCCTTTCGAGCTCAGCCTTGAGCGTCTCTAGCTCCGCTGTCAACACAGTTCGGCCTTAGTTGTTTTTTTAACACACATTACTCTTCGTTCAAAGTACAAGGCAAGTTTACACTTGCTTACCTTGAGATTGCTCAAGTTTACGGTTCATCTCCGCCATCTCTTTGGAAACGGAGTCCGGAACCGAGGTTGAAACCTGGAACAAAACAGATCCTTATTACAATGGGAATAGTTAAGATCACTAAAAGGCTCCAGGACGGCTGCCTCAAGCAGCGCCCTGGGGGCCACTCAACGGGCTCCTGCTTAGTCAAGCGACCCCGATGCCGGTTTCTTGAAACCGACTTCGGGCTCGGGGGCTACTCACTCACTAAGCCGTTTGGTAGGCTATGCTATTATGTCCTCGGACAAGACTCATGAAACAAACAGCTTAAATAAATAAATTGAATGCGTAGAAAGCGTACCTCGAAACCTGCTACGAGGTTCTTGAAAACCTCATGCAGGCCGGCCCCTGCGGACCGGTAGCCCTGGAGCGCCGAACCTATCAAGGCATGGTGCTCCTCCTTGATGGTAGAACCCTTTAGGGCGTCCTCCATCTCCTCGGTCCACCCCGCGCCAGCCCGTCCTTGGGCAGTTGGCTGGGGTGGAGGGATGACCTTGGATGCATCCACCCGAGCAGCCTCCGCCTGGGGTGGCGGAGCCGAGGTAGACGCCGGCTGGGCCAATGGCTGGCCCGGCCCTTCTTCGATGACCTCGGGGCGCTCCGTCCCCGGGTCTTGTTGGGCCGAGGTATCGACCTCGGCCATGATCGCCACCTCGTCGGCCCCCGTCATGTTGACGTCGGGGACCAGGGTGGATGTTGCCTCCCCTAGCCCGTCGTGCATCGGGGAAGGAGCGGCGGGCTCTGGAGTCCCACTGGCGGAGGGCAACCCGCTTGAGGAACCGCTGGGAATTATCCTCGGTGGACTGCATGTGAAAAGTTGCTGCCGTAAGATTTCCCTTGTTGAAAAAATGACTCAAGGATGGAAGACAAGGGCAAGGGCTTACCCTCGGGGCGCCGGTCTCTTCCTCCCCATACCGAGGAGGTCTTCCTCTGAGTCACCGGAGAGCTCGGCCCTCTCTGATGACTTGTTTGCGGCCTCGGATGAGGCTCGCCTCAGCCTCTTTGGGCCCTTCGGCGGCATACCTACGTCGTTGTTTTCTAACGCCGACCTCTTCCCCTTCGGAGGGGGAACCTACTCCTCCTCACCCTCCTCGGCACCGCCGTCCTGGGCGGCGGAGGTGTGGGTCTCTTCGGACCGGGTGACTGAAGTCCCCCGGGTCCGAGCACTTGACCTCCCCTTCTGGGACTTCGTCCCTTTGGGGGCCACCACATGCGGCTCCTTGGTCAGAAGTGCTGAGAGCAGGGGAGTCGGGGGTTGCTCTGGCAGTGGGGCCGGGCATCGTACCCCTTGTACCCAGGCCAACCACTTCTGCAAAATATCAAAATACGACGATTCAAGTAAAAACTTTACTCCTCACTGCAATGTGCAGAAAACAAAGACTGAAGGGCGGAACCACTCACCGGGGGGGCCTCATAGCCGTGTTCGAGGCCGCGGTCCTCCCCTTCCTTGGGGATCTTGTCCTTGGCCAGCTTCATGAGCCTCGTCCACATGGCGGCCAAGGTGGAGCGGAAGAAGGAGGTGATGGTGTCCATGTCCTCGGGCTTTTGTGCCCACATCGGGGTGGCCCGAAGTTGGAGAGGGAGTATACGGCGGTTGAGCATGACATTGATGACGTCGGCCAGCTCAACCTTCCCCGTTGTGGACCATCACAAGATCCTGTCGATCAGGGTCTCCACCTCTTCTGGCTTCCCCCAGGCGACACCCTTCTCCTTCCAGGACTAGAGTTTCTTGGGAGGCCCGGCTGAGAAGGCCGGGACCTTGGTTTGACCAGGGGCGAGTGGCTCGGGGATGTAAAACCACTCTCTTTGCCCCTCCTTCACTGTTTTGATGAAGGTGCCCTTGAACCAGGTGGCCCCCTGGTTTTTACTGATCATGCCCCCCCCCCCCCCCCGCACTCCGCGAGATCCAAGCCACTCGACTTTGGTTTGATCCCGAAGAGCTTCAGCCATAAGCCGAAGTGCGGCTCACAACGGAGGAAGGCCTCGCAGACCGTGATAAAAGCGGCGAGGTGGAGAACGGAGTTGGCGGCCAGGTGATGGAAATCTAACCCGTAATAGTACATTACCCCGCGCACGAAAGGGTGCAGCGGGAACCCCAGGCCTCGGATGAGGTGGGGGACGAAGACCACCCGCTCCCCGGCGTCGGGAGCGGGCACCGGCTGGCCGGCCGCTGGAGCACGGGCGGCGATGGCGGGGGCTAGATACCCCGCATCGCGCAGCTCTAAGATGGTCGCGGCCGTCACGATGGAGCCGCCCCAGTGCCCCTTGAGGGTGTCGGCCATGGCTGGTTGAGGAGTTGGGCTCGCGAAAGGGAACGGCGGGATGGTTGGATCTGGGCGCTGGAGCTAGACGAAGCAGTAGTGGGGGAAGAATGGGAGCGTGGGCTATTGCGCTATTCTCCACTTTGCTCTTATAAGCCTATGAAAGGCCAAGAGTCTCCCTCGCTGCGCCGATAAATTTGCGGTTGCCATCAAAAATGCCGTTGAAGCATATGGGGGGAAACAAAATCTTGATGATATCCCTAAGAAAACGGGCACGATCTCTGCCTTGAAGGGATGTGCTAGTAGAAAGGCTGCCTTGAACCACAATTTGAGGGGGAGTCAGTAACTGCACGACCCGTCATGGGGCAGGCCTCTCCGATAAAGTTGTCAGGCCGGATTAGATCGTTCATACCTGAACGACAAGCCTGCAAGGCTAAGATATCTACACACTTCGGGTAGGGTACAAGCTCGGTTGGACCAAGGGTGTTGATGCTCCGTTGAGAGAATCCGAAATGCAAAGTGGAACTCGTCTGTCGAGCCGGGGACTCCGGATCCGAAGTGATGTTTGTCGAAAGTCGTCCTCGGCGTAGAAGACCTGCTCGGGGGCTACTGACGGTGTCCTGGATTAGGGGGTGCCAACCTAGCCGGCCCGTCTCCTCGGTTGGGCCAGTATGCCCTCGTTCGTGATCAAGATGGACTCCGGGGGCCGCACACGGGAGACGTGATCGAGGCTGTCTCTACCGAAGACTTGTAGTACACTTCAAGATTTTTCCAGCCGCCTTACTCCTAGATACCGACCTTGTAACCCTAGATACCCTCCCTGGCGTGTATATAAGCCGTGGGGTTTAGCCCATAGGGGACAACACAATACCGCTCACCTAGCCCTAGAAGTTAGACACATATTACGATCTCGAGGTAGATCAACTCTGTACTTGATACATCTCCATCAATATAAACAGAAGCAGGACGTAGGGTTTTACCTCCATAAAGAGGGCCCGAACCTGGGTAAACATCGTCTCCCTCGTCTCTGTTACCACCGATCCAAGATCCACAGCTCGGGACCCCCTACCTCGAGGTCTGTCGGTTTTTACACCGACATCTGGGCTGAGTAGTTGATCATCTGGCCAGAAGGGTGTGTGAGCTGGACTGTCTTGGCGGCACAGTCAATCAAAGCATTATGGGCTGTCAACCAATCCATACCAAGAATGATATCTATGTTGGAAGGTCCGAGCACAATGAGAGAAGCCGGAAAAAGTAGACCTCCAATTTTGATTTGGTTGTGAGGGCTTACCATTGTGGTTTGCCACTTGGATCCCGGAGATTGAACCGCTAAAGGAGTGGGCTATTTTTCCATATCTAACCCATGCAACCGAGCAAATTGTCGGGACACAAAGGCATGCGATGCTCTTGAATCAAAGAGAACAGAAGTTGGCACTGAATTAACGAGAAGGGTACCCATCACGATTTTTGGGGCCTCACAAGCTTCTTCAATCTTGACATGGGTGACTAGACCACAACTCATAGCAGGTGGCCTGGCACTACAACTTCTGGTAGGATGGTTTCGACGACCCTTCTTACGGCCAACAGGAGGACGTGATGCATTCTGCGGCTGACCCTGACGACAGTTGAGAGCAAGGTGCCCTGGCTGTCAACACTTGCGGCATAAACCATCATTATGGGGAGGAGCCATAGCATTGGGCTATCCACCCTGAATCATTAGCTGTCTCGGCGGTGGAGGCAGACGAGGTGCAATATAAGACGGCCTTGGTGTTGGAGCAGGTCGGTGATAAACATTGTGCGGGATCCAGACTTGACGTTTCTGAGCAGGCTGACCCGAGGATGGGCCAACATCTCGAGTACGCTTGAGCAACTCCTGGTACTCAGTCAGACCAGTTTTAGCTCGGAAAGCTTGGCTGACAAGCATCGCAAAGTCTGCGCAATCATGGATAACAAGTGCGAGCTTTAGATCAGGACGCAGTCCTTCACGGAATTTCTCCTGCTTGCGAGCGTCAGTACAGACGTCATCCTCAGCATAGCGGGAAAAGTCGAGAAATTTCCTTTGATATTCATCCACAGTCATTTTTCCCTGTGTGAGTTTGCAGAATTCCTTCTTCTTTTGGTCCATCAGACCTTGAGGAATGTGCCGTGCATGGAAGGCTGACTGAAATTCCTGCCAAGTGGTTACGGTTCCAACAGGCAGCATACGCATGTGGCTTTCCCACCATTGAGCAGCTGAACCCCTCAGGTGATACGTCGCATAGGTGACGTAACTGGCAGGGGCAACATTAGCCGACTCCATCTGGAAGGCGATGTCACGAAGCCAATAATCAGCATCCATAGGATCAGATGAGTTCTGGAAAGTGGACGGGTTGAGGCGCACGAATTCTTGCAGAGTTATTGGGGCAGGCTGTTGATGAGCATTTTGGGTTGGAAATCGGTTCATTAGCCCGGACATGAACTGACAATTCAGCTCAAACTGCTGCATCATTGCGGCAATATAGGGTGGGGGCGGAGGATCGTCAGCCATCCTGCTAAAAACAACAAGGGCAGTTTAGCAGGAACAACTGCAAGTGTATGGGGTCATTCCTGATGTAACATGAACAATGAACAAGAAGTGCATTAGATACATAATAGTAGTCATTAAAGACATACAGATCCATGCACAGAGTTGGCTACAAACGGGCAGCATGAGTTTGGAAACACACACAACTAGACAAACTAGGCGGCACACATGCACGCGATGGAGGGATACAACAACGAGACATAGCAAAGGCTACATCAACGTCAGAGAAAATCACTGAAGCGAGGAATCTGCAGGTGACGACGCAGGGTGCCCTCGATAAAAAGGATCCTGCGGCCCGTGAACACTGTGAAGCAGAACCTGGCCCTCAACTCGAAGAAGGGTTAATTCAACTCTCCGGGTGGATGTGATCACAAGAACCTAGAGTTAGAATTAGTAAAATCTTTAACCTGAAAAGAAGAGAGATCAAAATCCCAAAGTAAAGGAGAGGAATAAAAGATCCTAATCCCATCCATTTGCGATGTGGGCCCGTAAACCACACAACATAGTTAGTAAAATAGTTTTTCATAGACTAGACTCAACTTTGGCCAAGGAGTTGGAAAGGGGCTTCCTACAGGCAGTCGGCTCTGATACCAACTGGTGACGCCCCCGACTTAATCGTGCATTAATCATACACGCAAATGTGCACGATCAACATCAGAGACTCATGGGAAGATATCACAACACAACTCTAGACACAAATTTAAACATAAGCTTTATATTACAAACCAGGGTCACGAGGACCCGAATACAAAAGTCAGCGAAAGCAACAATATCTGAGTACAGACATAAATAGACAAGTTTGCCTTAAGAAGGCTGAGCAAAACAATGACAACTAGATAGAAAAGGCGCAGGCCTCCTGCCTGGGAGCCTCCTAAACTACTCCTGGTCATCGATCTCCATGTAGTAGTAGGCACCATCGAGGATCTCCGGCTCCTGGGCTCCGTCATCTGGTCGCAGCAACCGGGTAGGGGGAAAAAGGTAGCAAAGCAACCGTGAGTACTCATCCAAAGTACTCGCAAGACTTATATCAGATCTATGCTAAATATGCATCAGTATCAATGGGAAGGGGCTGTATCTGTGGACTATACTGCAGAATTGCCAGAATAGAAGGGAAGACCTAGCTTAACGAAGACTAGCCTCTTGCAGCATCTTACAACATCAGAAGAGAGTAGCATATAGTATAATATAGTAACATGTAAATAATAGCACGCCCAGAGATCCTTCCTCGACTACCCTGCGAGAAAGGGACCTCGAAGCAAAATAACACTTTAGTATTATATAGAAACAGTTTCTAGTTGTAGTAGATCAGGATACAACTCCGAGCGTCCATTACCGTGGACACGGCTATTCGAATAGATTTACTTTCCTGGAGGGGTGCACCAACTTACCCAACACACTCGATTAACTCCGATCGGACACACTTTTCCTGGTCATGCCCGGCCTCGGCTGATCGACACGCCATAGTCCTACCTAGGCTCCGCAGAGAGGTCCCCGCCGGTCTACATCCTAAGTGCAAAGGGGTCATGGGCCAATCGTCCTAAGCGCTCCGGGTCATTGCGCGCAGGGCGGACCCAGGCACCACCTCTGTCCTGGATGGCGCCGGCCCAGCCGTGCCGCAATGCTGAACTAGACGTCTGACAGAGCTTTCGGGAGAATCGCACGACGCCGAGTGCCCATAACTTATCCCGCGTGGTGGTGTCGGTGTCAAATCCGGCATATCTCGTAGTAGGGGTCCTAAGCTAGGCGTCTTGGAGCGATGGTAACATGGACACGGGATTTTACCCAGGTTCGGGCTCTCTCAAAGAGATAATACCCTACGTCCTGCTTTTGATTGTATTCATATGGGTTGTAGTACAGAGTACAGGTATCTACCACGAGATTGATCTAATGAATATGAGATCATCTATTGACTAGCTTGGCCTCGGTTTATATATGCACAGGAGGCCTAGGGTTTAGAAGAGTCCTCGTCTTGGGCGCCAAGTCTTGTGGAGTCTTCCTTGTATGCGTCATGGGCTGCCCGAAGTAGCCCATGAGTGAACCGCCATGGGGGTCCTCGGCCCGACCCACCTGGTCGGGAGATGACGTGGTGAGTACCCCCTAGTTTTGGACACCATCAGTAGCCCCTTGAACTAGTTTTCATGTTGGGGATGCTCCTCGGTTCTTCCGAACTGTTCTTCGTCTTCGACCATCGGTCTTGAAAGCTGGTTCAACAAGTTTTCCCATCTCTGATCTTGACAATCGCCGAGGTGTATCCGAAGAGTTTACCCATCGGGCATCCAGGAGTTTGTACGTCGGGCGTCCGAGGAACCCCTTTAAATTCTTGGCCTTTATCAATGCCTTGTTATTTTTACGCCGCACCTCGGGTTCAAAGTTTTTCCCGTGCAGCGGTGTCCTCTTGCATCCGAGCTCCATCGTTGGACTGCATCCGAGGTGTCTTTTTGCAGCCGAGCTCCAATGCCGGTCTGCATCTGAGGTGTCATAGATCACCTTAGTTTGAAAAAGTTGAAGGAGTTCAGCCGAGCTTAATGCCGGAAATGCCCTCTATGGAGCTAGCCACTTGCATCCGAGCTTTACGCCGGACTGCTTCCGAGGTGATGCACCACCTCAGGCTTGGGCTGATTTTTTGCGGATATATTTTCGATTGGTGCAATTTATTCTCTGCCGAGATATATAGCTAGTAGCCCTCAAGGTGTGTGTCGGCCTAAAATCCGAGATGCACCTGAAGGAAAACATGAAACTGCTGATCCCAGTAGCCCCTGAGACTCAGGTCGATTCGCAAAATCAGCCTGAGGATCAATTCCTAGCTTGGCAACATATTTAGGAACGGAAACACGGTGTGCATAATCCTTGAGACTCAGGTTGGGTGCGGCCAACAAACCTGAGGATCGTAATCTCCTCGGAAACTATTTTGCACTTTTAATTTTCTTGCATTGAATCGTCAAATGCAGTAGCCCCCAAGCCACTGGTCGGGTGGGAACACCAGATTAGGGGATCGATGTACCTCTTGAGTTGCTTTTAATTTGAGAAGCGCGAAGCCCAGTAGCCCCCGAGCCTTAATTTGGGCAAGGGTGGCCGAATTAAGGATCGATATCCGGGGTAAATTGACTTTAATCACAATTTATGTGTAATGATTCTACGTATCCATGTACTTTACATCATTAATGCTCAGATCTGCATTGTACAAAACTTTGTTGACCGACCATCGGCTTCAACCTCCTCGGCCAGTAGCTGAGGAGTGTTTGTCCTACTTTATAAAGCCTTTCTAAGGGCAAAGATTTACGGCAAACAAGGCAATCCGGCCATATGGTTTTATAAACAAAGGTATGCGGAGAGATATGTTATATTACTATTTAACACAAGAAACATCTTCTGGGAAAAATAGTTCCTTTATAGGTTCCTTTTCGCAGGTTATCATGCTAACCATGATTATGTAACTTCACCTCCGATCTAAGAGGGAGAAAATAGTGAAGATTAATTCGGCGAAAATTCCCGAAGTATTTGGCTTTAAAAAACTGAGATTTTCACTTCCGTCGTTGCCGACCAATTATGTTCTTGAGATTGCTAGCTTTTGGCTTCACCCGGTCTGAGGTACTAACCCGGATAACCCGGTAGTATCAATCACAGAGGTGCTCCCTTTACCCCCTAGCCGAACAATCGGGAACGTAGGGGGTAAGCACAGGAGCCAGGCAACCCAGCTTGGCCAGATCTCAAGTCAAATTGATGCATATTGTGGCTTTATAACGATTTATGGGAAGGCAACGCTCGTATATTGAATACAAATGCTGAGAATACGTCGGACTCTCCAGGAGTCCCAAAGTAACCGTGCCGAGGTGCCTCAAGGAGCCCCTGGTACATTTTATTGGACTCTTTTATATGTCCGAAGTGTTTTATACCAAAAACTCGAGGTTAGAATTGCACAGTTTTTTCAAAGACGGCCGAACTGTTTTTCTATTAGTGACCTCGGACAAGCCGAACACTTTTATGAAAGCAAGCTGATCGGCCGATTGAATTAGCGCATGTTTGTGGTAGTCAGCTTTGAAGCTGTATTTTGCAGTTTTATGCTATATGTTATTTTGACTCCGTTGCGACTGTTTATAATTTGAAAGTGGTCCATCATCAGCTTCCACCCCTTTGTAGATGCTACGCAGGGTGTTTCCGCAATAACAAGACAACTCTTAGCCGATGTCTCGGTGCCCGAAAGCGGTTGTGTTAGAGGAAACGAGGCAATCAGATATTTAGGCTTTATAACTTTCACTTAGTCATAGGAGCTTGACTGTGGGGGCAAGTAACTAGCCCCCGGTGTTTGGAGTGTTCGGGCATGCCAAGGTGCAGCTCGGCAGGGAAGTTGCTGAACTACGGGTCAGAAAAGATTTCCCGAGCCAAATTATTATGCACGGCACCTCAGTCAAGAGGATGTCCCGCCTCCCGGAAAAAAAACATACAAATAGGTTTAAAAGCTTCATAGGCTCGGAAAACCAAAAAACTAACAAAAAACCTTTACGTCTAGAATAAATCAAGTTTTTTGGAGCCAATCCGAAATTGGCCTTAAAATTAATTTTGTGCTTCTATCGTGATTTAACATGATACGTCCGATCTCCAGACTTCAAGCAGGTCAGCCTTTGGTTTCAACCTCCCATCCCGAAGGCGGAGTGTTTCTCAGGCCAGTTTAGCAAACTAAACTCGAGCGGCTTTAGAGAGAAACCAGGCAACCAGGCTATTGACCACACACTCGCGTCGGAAAAATGAGTAGTAAAAAAAGACTTTGCAACGACTTAGAAGAAAACAGTTATTATAAAATGGCTCATATAAATTTAAGAGCCCCAGTTAACATGGGAAAAAGAAGCGGTTTTTAATGAACCTCATTTTTAACAAAAAGATTTTAACATAAATATAATGCTTGGTCGAACCGAACAAAAAATTAAGACTTTAGAAAATTTAAGCATGAAAGCGACTTAGCTGGTTAATGTGCTCGGCGTTGATGACGTGGTGTGGGCTTGTGGCGGGACGAGGACGCATAGTCCTCGGCTTGACCGAGGTCCCAGCCCCCAAGCCCGAGGTGGCCGAGCGACGAGCTCGGGTTGATGAGGTAGTGATGCGGCACGGTCGACGTGGCGAGGCGAAGCCCCTAGTCCAGCTGTAGTGACGAAACTGGTCGGCTGGTGATGATGAAGTGATGGCGAAGCCCCCGGTCTAGCCGAGGTGACAGATCAGGTCAGCAGGGTGACGCCAGAGCCCCATGTAAGCCGAGGTGTCGAAGCAGGTCAGTGTGGTGGACATTGGCTTAAATAGGCAACGGCGCAGCGATGCCGACGCAGGTCGGAACTTGTGACGCGGTCAATGCCGGCTTGATGAAGTGACTGCGCGGCGATGCCGGCGCACCCGACCCGTGCAATCCGTAAGGTGACAATGTTATCTTGACGATCATTAGGAAGAGCGGTGCCGAACTCTTGGTCGGCTGGCCGAGGTGATGATCCGAGGTGGTTGTCGTCGGCTCGATGAAGCGACGGCGCAGTCGATGCTGGCGCAGGTCGACAGCCATGGAGCAACATGGCCGGGCTGGTTTGACACCGGCGCGACGACGAAGATCGCCTTGGAAAAGGCTCAAAATTTGTGGGCACATGTTGAGGACACAATACTTATAAAAAATTTCGTTCAAAAAGGACTTTCGATAACCCGTTCATGAAAAAAGATGAACTTTAGTCGGATTCGTTTTCGCGCAGAAAACAGATCCAAAAATTGATGCACTCATCGGACGTTTCCCGGAGTTTGAACCGTCGGATCGAGCTGAAATTTGGAGGGGTTGTCGATATGGGAATTCCGCAGCCGATGAACGGTTGGATCTTCCAAAAGATGTCCGAGCTAGCCGCTGGACTCCTCCCCGTAAACACGTCCAAATTCTCGTCCAGATTCGACAGGGCTCCGGTATATCGGAGATTGCCGGAGTTTCCCTCATCAGAACGCGATGACATTTTACAGGGTTGTTGTAGGTTCAATTCCGTGCAATTCCACCGAAGGAATCATCGAAACGACACTCAAGGAGGCGGGGACGGCGAACACGAATCCGCTGTCCAGAAAAAACTGCATGATCGCGCGAGGGCAATGTTGACGTTGAGCCCCCGAGCACCATGGAGGGTTCCTCCATGATCTTGGTTGAGATTGGAGTTGATGTTGATGAAGACACCCATCCGATCTTGACGATCCAACGTGGAGTGTAGTCCTCGGCCTAGCAGAGGTGACCAGTCGAGCCGGCGACGAAGATGCCGACATTGACGATGTAGCTCGGTTCCGACGCGTAGATCGCGGTGGAGCCGATCTGAATTCCCATCGCCCTGCGGCGACTACCCAGCAGGCTCTCAATGAAAGCACCAATGTCGGTGTCAAATCTGGCATATCTCGTAGTAGGGGTCCTAAGCTAGGCGTCTTGGAGCGATGGTAACATGGACACGGGATTTTACCCAGGTTCGGGCTCTCTCAAAGAGATAATACCCTACGTCCTGCATTTGATTGTATTCATATGGGGTGTAGTATAGAGTACAGGTATCTACCACGAGATTGATCTAATGAATATGAGATCATCTATTGACTAGCCTGGCCTCGGTTTATATATGCACCGGAGGCCTAGGGTTTAGAAGAGTCCTCGTCTTGTGCGCCAAGTCTTGTGGAGTCTTCCTTGTATGCGTCATGGGCTGCCCGAAGTGGCCCATGAGTGAACCGCCATGGGGGTCCTCGGCCCAACCCACCTGGTCGGAAGACGACATGGTGAGTACTCCCTAGTCCAGGACACCATCAGGTGGTTAGTGCGAAAAGGCTAGAGGCCTACTCAGATCACATATCCAAACCGTTAGTGTATTGGGAGCTCGCGGAGACGATCAGTGATCCTGTCGCCCCGTCTCGCGGACTTACGACAAGGGCCAGGCCCATCCCTCTCCTGGGGCGGTCTCTGCCTGCCCGGTCGTGCCGCGTCAATAAATCTCGCGGGTACCCTCATGGTCAACCCGACTTCATTATAGACTGCAATAACTCTCGCGGGTACCCTTGGGGTCGACCCGACTTCTACAAAGGTTTGTGGTAATAGTCAAAGTAACCGTGTGTCCATAGCATCAAGGAATCTGATGAATCACCCTCGATATATTCCTATTCGATGTAAAATGTCAAGGTGAACTTGGAGGAATCGCCCTCGATGGGTTCACGCTTGAGGTGTTGCACGACAAAGTCATCATCGGGAGTGGAGAGCGAGGAAACTCCCTCTGTAATCCACAACTGACATGCTATACTACAGAGATATCATCAGAAGTGAGATACAAGGCATCACCCTCGGCACTCGATAGTTGCTCTGCAGAGTCGTACAACTAAGGGGGTGTTGGTGGTGCGTTCGGTCTCTGGACGTCGATCACATTGATCGAGTCATCCGATAGCAATGCAGGGCAACACGGACAAGGGTGTGGGGCCACTGATGGCTCACTAACCAGCCTATACTAAGCATATAGGACAACAGGTAAAGTATCAACAATAGGTTACAAAAACAGGCTATGCATCAGAATAGGAGTTATCGAGCACAGTAGCAAAATCTAATGCAAGCACGAGAGAGAAAGATTGGGCGATATATGAATGATCAAGGGGGTTTTGCTTGCCTGGAAGCTCTGCTGAAAGGGCTGGTCGTCTGCGGCGTAGTCGTAAACAGCGGCGTCAACGTCGGTCTCGGGGTCTACCGGAGAGAAGAGGGGGAAGAAACAGTAAATATAAAGCACACAGATGCATCACAAAGCATGACATGGCAATATGCTATGCTAGGGATGACCTAATGCAGTGCTAAGCGTTACGGAGCGGGAAAATATCTAGGAATATTTTCCCGGCTTTAGGCAATTATCGTTCTGACGATCCGGAGGGGAAGGTTCCATGTTTGCAGTGTTGGAGGCATGTGGCAAGTATGTGGATAGCATAATCGGATTTGTCTTATTTTTCTGATCATTTTTCATATATAAATTATTTTCATTCGAATTACGGATTATTTTATATGAATTTTCAAAGTTTTAAACAATTTCTGAAATTTCTGGTTATTTCAAATTTAATAGCAAAAATGCTAGGTGTACCCACTGTGTACACAGCCAGAGAGGCCGACATGTGGGGCTAGGGCTGAGTCAGCAGTACAGTCAGCGTTGACTGGGTCAACGTTGACCAGTCAACAGGGTCAAAGGGGCCCACACGTCATAGACTAACAACTAACAGGGCTAGTTAGTTTAGTTAACAGGGGGTTAGCACTAATGGGGATTAGCCCCTGATCTAATGAGGGCCTGGCCCATGTGACAGTGGCCCAGGCCGGCTGGGTACGCACGCGGGTATTACCCAGCGAGGCCAGCGCAGAGCCCGTGCGAGGGGAGCAGGGCGTGGACTCGGGCAGTAGCGGCCCTTGCGGCCGTGGCCAGGCGCCGGCGGGCGCGGCCGAAGCGGCCAAGGCGGACGGCGCAAGGCAGGGGCTGGCAGCAGTGGCGAGTTCGGCCGGGCGCGGCAACAGCGCAGCAATATCAGCGGCAGCACGCAGCAACAGCAGTAGCAGGAGGCAGCGGCAGCGACAGCAGCAGCAGCAGACCGCAGCGCAAGCAGCAGCGGACAGCGGCGGGAGCAGCAGCGGCGAGCGGGTGCATGCGGGAGCAGGGCCACAGGCGCGGCCAAGGCGAGTGTAACACCCCGATAATCATGCTACAGTAATCTCAGCCTAATGATGCCATGTCATCATGATTACTATGCAAATTGCCACTTGTCCAAAAATCAAATTCAAAATCCAATTCGAATTGCAAGTCAAATTATTATTTCTTCAAACTGTCAAACAAAAATGTTTGTTGGATGGAAAATAATCACTAAGTAATTATCAAGTAGAAGCCAAGATCATTTGAATTATTAAAATGCCCTTAACCTATTTAAAACTGGACCATCTGCATTAAGTAAACCCATTTAAATTCAAAGCTAAATTCGAACAGTTCCAATTGGCCCCAAACTTTGTGTGCAACCTAATAATGTTGTGCTTGATTTATGTGCAAAGTTTCACATTTAACAAAAATCATTTAGTAGCTAATTTAAATAGAAAACTGAGAGAAATAAAAGAAACAGAAAAAAAGACTAAAGCCTACTGCTACCCTGGGCCCTAGTGGCCACAGTGCAGCCCAGCCCACCTAGGCCATCCCCTACCTCACGCTACAGGAGGCAGAGGAGGCCGTGGCGTGCATCCAACCACCATGGCCATGGATGGCCTCCACGTAGCCACCCCTCGGCCTATAAGAGCGTCCCCTAGAAACCCTAGCCGGCTCTCGACCGATCCCCTCACTTTCCCCATCGAACCTCCTCCTCCTCGGCTCGGAATCGAGCCCGGAACCTCGCGCGGTGACCGCGCACGTCGTCACCGTTGCCACGGCCAACGTGCTCCCCGACGCATGTGGATCCGTCCACGAGGACCGCCACCCTCGACTTCATCTTCACCGAGCAACGAATCGAGCCGGGACGGCCCGTGAGCTCGCCATCGAGCTCGTCTTCGTCGTGTACATCATCGTCGTTCTTCGTCATTTGTCGCTGCTCCGGTCCACCCCCGGCCTCCTCGAGCTCGCCTTCGACATCGCGGTAAGCTCCTCTCCCAGTTCCCCTATTTCCCCCTCTGAACCGACGCCGTAGGCCGCCGCCCCACCCCTGCCCGGAGCTGCGCCCGCCGTGCTCCCTGGCCGCGACTGGCCGCCCCTGGCCGCGCTCACTCGCCATGACCGCCCCTGCCCTGGCGTGCCCCGCGCTCCGGCCGTGCCCAGCGCGCGCGCCCAGCCGCATCGGCCCTGCTCGCCGCAGCCGCTGCGCCGCTGCTGCTGCCTCTTTCTGCTGCGCTGCTTCTGCTTGCCGCCGCTGCTTGCTGCTCCTGCTAGATGCGCAGCTGCCGCTGCTTGCTATTGCCGCTGCCCTGCGCCGCCGCTGCTTCCTGGCCGGCCGGCCACGCCGTGGCTCGGCCGTGCGTGCGTGCCCAGCCGCACCAGTGGCTGGCTGGGCCACTGCCAGATGGGCCCCGGCCCCTATTTAATTAGGAATAGGGTTAGGTTAAGTTAATTTAGTGGTTAATTAGCCCAGTGGCCCAATGACATGTGGACCCATTTCATTTAAAAGCCTGATTAAAAATCTGTGTCAATGACAAGTTGGACCCACTTGCACTGTTCATCAGTTGACCAGTCAATCATTGACAGGGTCAACTGGGCCCCCTGGACCCCACTTGTCATCCACTAGGCTAGCTCCTAGTGGGTACAAAAAGTATTCTGCTTATTTAATAATTAAAACAAATAGATAGAAGAAATTCTAGAATACTATTAAAACTTCAGAAAATCATATAAAATAAATCGTAACTCAGATGAAAATAATTTATATATGAAAAATGTGTAGGGGAACGCGACAGAAAACAAAAAAATTCGGTACAGCGAGCATGCCCAGGATCACTATGGAGACTGCATACAAGGTTTGATCTGATCCGTACCGACTCGAAACGCAGCGGAAGATGAGTCGGTGTAGATCGTCGGTGCAGATCCCTGCAGCTAGGATTTACAACCTCCCAACAGCAAGGATGTACTCCCTCGCCAGACAGCCCTTCGGGAGGCGGTCAGACAGTCCCCCGGAAGATTTCGCGGACAGCCCTTCGGGAGGACCCTCGAAACCCGAACGGTAACTCGGACAGCCCTTCGGGAGGACACCCGAAACCCGAACGGTAACTCGGACAGCCCTTCGGGAGGACACTCGAACAGCCCCTCGGGCAAAAGATCGAAACTACAATCTCTCTACGGGGTTGCACACATACGGTGTCAGCTATCCGGCAGGGCTTCGCCGTCCAGAACTAGTTCCTGCCGGAACCCAGACAGCCTTTTGGCTCTACGAAACTATTTCGCTGGGAGGGAGAGAGAAGCCAGACAAGTCAAATGGCATGTGTATGAGAGCAAGCATAAGTTTTGGGGCAGCCCCCTCACCTCTATTTATAGGATAGCCAAGGGGTAAACTTGGTATTCAAAAATACCAAAAGTGCCCCCACTTTATGCCTTTACATAAAAGAATAAAGCAAAAAGGGGTGCCATGTGGAGCTCCAAGGAGCTCCACCTCCCTTGGCCGGCCACACTTGGGGGCCCCCCCATGAGGGGGCTTCCTTGGCTCCCAAGTCCTTCTAGAAGGCTTTTGGAAAATATCCCAAAAGGTGCTTTCCAAAAAATATCCATAAATCACTTTCACTATTCAATAAGACATTTTTCTGTGTCCGTTTAATCCCAAATTATTTCTGTGTGCCTAGAATAATTCCAGTACCCACCAAAACAATTTTGAACGCATTCCGAAACAATTTCGGAACAATGTTTCTTCAGCGAAAAGCAACCAAAGCGGTTCCGGCTGCTCCGGAACATTTCCGGTTTTTATCCCGGAAAATTCCCAGAAGTTTCCAGAACACTTCTGGCATCCTCCAAGAATTTCCAGGCATGTGCCGGAACCAATTTGACTTAATGGAATACCCTGAAACAACTTTTCAGTTTCACCAAAACTATTCCGGTGTTCTCTCCGGAACGTTTCTGTTTCGTCCGAAACTTTTTCGATGATTTTCTCTCAGACTCCCCGTCTAGTATTCAGCAGATAGATGACCCTTAAGCGTGTGACCCTATAGGTTCGGTGAAGTATAGACATGACCCGGAACTCTTTCCGATCAATGATCAACATCGGAGCCGTGGACACCCATATTGACCCCTATACCCACACGAATGAATATTCGAGTGAACCTCCAGTTGCCGTGTGCTATTCCTGTTGCTTCACGATATATTACAAATACCCGAGGTGAGATTTATTGCATCCCTGTGGATCAACAACTTGTCCACTATGCAAGTTACCTCGTTACCGGTTTTGTTCTCTTTACTCGTTTCCGTGTTCCGGCATCCCAGTGATCAAATCACAATGTGTCTGGCCAGACGATGATGGATACCGTAACACCGAGAGGGCCCAAGAATATCTCTCCATTGTCGGAGGAGCAAATCCCAATCTTGAGCTATCTCGTTACTTGCCATACTTTTCCGTGAACCCGTAAGCCGCCGTAATAGCCACCCATTTACGGATGACGTTTAACAAACCCCAAAGTTCACGAAGCAAGTACGAAGGAACTCGATACTCTCATAGTCTAAGGAATTATGCAAACATTAACTATCTCTGTGTTATTACCATTAACTTGTGATGAATGTATCTCATAGCATAACATCAATTCGGGTCGATTCAACACAAGTGTTCTACTAACATTGTGCCCTCAAAATTGCCGGCATAGACATGCCCATGATCAGGAAAACAGGATCATCATGCAATACTTGAGCCAGTCATAGAGGCATGACTAGGAACACATTTTCCGTTTATTACACCACACGTGCACATGAGTTTCCCTCTGAGCCTCGTGGTTATTGCAGACTCGAGAATCATTGCAGTTATAGCATGGAACATAAACATTCATTACAAACTCGAAGATACAAAATAACTGTTATTACTGCCTCTAGGGCATATCTCCTACAGACTCCCACTTGCACTAGAGTCATAATCCAGTTACATGGCTTCCCTAACACCAATGGCTATCCGGTGCTGCTCATGCTTTGCTCATGGTAGAGGCTTTGTCACCGGGTCTGACACGTTCAGATCCGTGTGAACTTTGCGTACTTTCACTAAACCGTCTTCGACATGATGTCGAATGAGTTTATATTTGCGTTCAATATGTCTTGTCTTATGGTGCGAACTTGGCTCCCTTGCCTGAGCCACGGAGCTACTATTATCACAATAGATCTCCACCGGGTCCAGAGCACTTGGAACCACACCAAGGTCTTCAAGAAATTGCTTGATACATACCGCCTCCTTGGAGGCTTCTGAAGCAGCAACATATTCCGCCTCCGTCGTAGAATCCACCACAGTCTTTTGTTTGGAACTTTTCCAATCAATTGCGCCGCCGTTCAATATGAAAACATAGCCTGATTGAGATTTCAAGTCATCTGGGTCAGTCATGAAGCCTGCATCAGTGTAACCACTTACAATGAGCTCTTCATCACCTCCGTACACAAGGAGTAAATCCTTGGTCCTTCTGAGCTACTTTAGAATACCCTTGACTGCGGCCCAGTGTTCCAATCCTGGATCACTTTGGTACCGGCTGCTAACACTTAGCGCATAGGAAACGTCCGGTCTTGTACATAGCATGGCATACATAATAGAACCAACTGCCGAGGCATATGGAACATCATTTATCTGTACTCACTCATCGAGAGTCCGAGGACACATATTCTTGCAAAGCACTGTGCCAGGTGACATGGGGAGTAGACCTTTCTTGGAGTTCTCCATGTTGAACCTTTTCAACACCTTGTCAATGTACGTGCTTTGGCTAAGCGCTATCAGGCGTTTTGATCTATCTCTATAGATCCTAATGCCCAATACATATGCCGCTTCGCCTAAGTCTTTCATTGAAAAACTTTTCTTCAATGAGTCTTTTATTTCGTTAAGAAAATTCACGTCATTTCCAATCAACAATATGTCATCCACATACAAGATTAGAAATGCTTTTGCGCTCCCACTAAACTTCTTGTAAACACAAGATTCTTCATCATTCCTGATGAAGCCAAACTGTTTGACCACTTCATCAAAACGAATGTTCCGGCTCCTTGACGCTTGCTTCAGACCATAAATGGCTTTCTGAAGTTTGCATACCTTTCCAGCATCCTTATGACCGACAAAACCTTCTGGCTGTATCATGTATACATCCTCTTTGAGGTTTCCATTTAAGAAAGCCGTTTTGACGTCCATCTGCCATATTTCATAATCGAAATAAGTAGCAATTGCTAGTAATATCCGAAAAGACCTAAGCATAGCTACGGGCGAGAAAGTCTCGTCATAGTCCACTCCTGGAACTTGCGTGAAACCTTTCGCGACAAGTCTAGCTTTGTGGACAGTAATGTTACCATCCGCGTCCGTCTTTCTTTTGAAAATCCATTTACAACCGATGGGTTTTACGCCATCTAGAAGTTCTTCCAAGTTCCAAACTTGGTTTTCGTACATGGATTCCATCTCGGATTTCATGGCCTTGTGCCATTCCTTTGAGCTGGGCCCCGCCATCGCTTCCTTGTAGTGCGCAGGTTCATCGTCTTCAAGAATGAAGATTTCATTATGAAACCATTCAGGCGGCTGGATATCCCTACCTGATCTGCGCGGTTCAGTTACAACTTTGTCTGAAGTCTCCGCATCGCATGCGACAACTTCCGGCTCGGTTGTAGGGATAATTAGCGGAATTGCTTCCGGTTCCTTAGCCATATCAACGGTTGCCGAAGATTCACTAATCTCATCAAGTTGTACTGTCCTCCCACTCACTTCTTTAGCGAGAAACTCTTTCTCGAGAAAGACTCCGTGTTTTGCAACAAACACTTTGTTCTCGGAGGCGTGGTAGAAAGAATACCCAACTGTCTCCTTGGGATAACCTACAAAGTAACATTTGTCTGATCTGGGATCAAGTTTGCTTGGCTGTAAACGCTTTACGTATGCCTCACAACCCCAAATTTTGAGAAACGACAGGTCGGCATTCTTCCCGTGCCATATCTCATATGGTGTCGTGTCAACAGACTTAGACGGTGCTTTGTTTAGTGTGTGAGTGGCAGTTACTAGTGCGTGACCCCAAAAAGATATCGGCAGATCTGTAAGAGACATCATCGACCTTACCATGTCTAACAAGGTTCAGTTACTTCATTCCGATACTCCGTTTCGCTGTGGAGTTCCGGGAGGCGTAAGCTGTGAAACGATTCCACGGTCACTCAGATGTTGGCCAAACTCATGACTAAGGTATTCGCCTCCGCGATCAGACCACAGAAACTTAATCTTTTTGTCACGATGATTTTCTACCTCATTCTGAAATTCTTTGAACTTTTCAAAGGTTTCCGACTTATGCTTCATCAAGTAGATATATCCATACCTACTCAAATCATCCGTAAAAGTCACGAAGTAGAAATACCCACCCCGTGTGATTGTTCTCATTGGACCACATACATCACTATGTATTATTTCCAACAATTCACTCGCCCGTTCAGGATGACCCGTGAACGGCGTCTTGGTCATTTTCCCCATCAAGCAAGCTTCACATGTGTCAAATGATTCAAAATCAAGGGACGGTAAAACTCCATCTTTATGGAGTCTTTGCATGCGTTTCTTTCCGATGTGGCCAAGGCGACAGTGCCACATGAAAGTGGTGGTGGTATCAGCCTTCTTAAGGCGTTTAGCAATCACGTTAAAGACATCATTTCCACATTCAAGGTTTAGTATGAAAAGGCCCCCAACAATGGGTGCAAATCCATAAAACATATCCTTACAATAAAGTGAACAACCATTGTTCTCAGACTTGTACGAATACCCATCGTGTACTAAACATGATCCGGAGATAATGATTCTACACAATAGTGGAACAAAATAACAGTTATTTAGTTCTAAGATAAATCCTGAAGGGAGACGTAGAGGCATAATGCCGACGGCTTGAGCGGCGATCCCAGCGCCGTTCCCGACGCGCATCACGACTTCATTCTTTGCTAACTTGCGCACCTTTTGAAGTCCCTGTATCGAGTTGCAAATGTGAGCAACCGATCCGGTATCAAATACCCAAGACTTAGAATTTTCGCTAGCAAGCAAAACGTCAATGACATTAACTTGTATAACAATTATACCTTTTCCGATTTTCCCGGACTTCTTATCTACCAGATACTTCTTGCAGTTTCTCTTCCAGTGTCCAGTGCCTTTGCAGTAGTGGCATACAGTTTCACTCTTGGCTCCGCCCTTAGGCTTGCCTTTCTTTCTGAAACTGGCGGTCTTCTTCACCAGCAACTTTTGCTGATTCTGCATTCTTATCTCATTTGTTTTGAGCATCGCTTCATAAAGTGAAGTAAGGATCAAATCCATACCAGGTGTCTTTGGAAAATTAATTCCCTTTTCAGCAATACCATCATAACAGTTTGCTAGTCTGACACCCTGCTCATTAACTAGAGATTCCTTATTTATATTGCATTCTTCCATAGCTTCAGTCATCTTATGAACTTCAGCTGAATCCTGTTTGTGATACAGAACATCTAGAGCCTCGATAATCTCAAAGGTACTAAGTCGTTCAAAACGGTTCTGTAGCACAGTATCCATGCAAGATAACATAAGGTTTTTGACAACACTGAAATCATCCTTCCGTGAATTAAACACGTTGATGATATCCTGAGCCATTTCTGGCGTGGGGGAATCACCTAAAGGTTGATCAAGCACATAGTCTTTCTTAGCGCTCCTGAGGACAATCCTCAGGGTACGGACCCAGTCCGCATAGTTGTTTCCAGTCGCAGCTAACTTCACTCTCTCTAACATCGGTGCTAAGAAGAACGCGGTGTTGCGAGCCATTTGATCTACAACGGTAAACACAAGTTCACTTAGACTTTGTTCATAATGGATTTGCACTAGTGAATAAAACATTTTATTCTAAAGTGCTCTCTCACTCAAATCAATATCTCTCAAAATTGATTATGAGTGATTCAAGATCCGTGTCTTGATTGTTCGCCATTGGTGTAACACCACTGATGACGAAAATCTTAACCGATAGGCCAACTTGCCAATCAAATCTCTATGTGACTCTTGTTCATCTTTCGATGCGTGTGTTCCGAGCTCATGACGGTCATGCCTGAACGTCAAGACAACCAAGTGATCTTGCTGCGAGGTCTCAACTCACCCGCCTCACACTTCACTAATCGTTCGTACCCGTGTGACACGGCGCACCCCGAAAAGATAGGTGTCGTGACGGTGCTACACTTGGGAGAACACCTTTTACTTGATATTTTTAGTGAGAGATCACCCTAATAAAAAGCGACTACCGCGCAATCAAGAAGGGTGCATCATAAGGGATAAACATCTCAGGCAATTCATAATAGCATGATATGGTATAGCCCCTTCTGACGGAGAAGTCTTTAATTTCTTCGTTTTCGGCATTTGCGTCGGTGTTCACCTTCGCGAAGATTGCCACCACCTTGTCGATGCACCAGATAATATTGCTATCTCTATAGCTAATAAAATAAGTGCATTACTTAAGGTTGACACGCAGGTCATTAAAGTGACAATCATATGGCTCCAGCCATCATGCCGAATCATGACACGCAGGTCATGTTAATAAATTTACATCATATAGTCATCTCATACATAATCGAATTAATATGAGCATTGCTATACCACATCACATGCACATCCTGCAAAAACAAGTTAGACGCCTCTAATCGGTTTATGCAAAATTTTATTTTACGTGGCTTCTAAGGTTTTGACTTAAACCGCAGCTACCAACGTTTTATCATCAAGTATGATTATTCAAGTCACTAGATTAACATCGCGGGGTGTATGAAACACGAGCTAATTAAATCTCGAGCCCCATACTAAACTTCGTCATACGCATGACCCCCGTGCAGATCATATCTGCATTGCCCTTTCATCTGCGAATTTCATCTTTCTTTTGACTATGGCGGAACACAAAGAACTGATATCACTTCGTTGATCAATCAGGATCGCGGATTGCCAGAACTTTGTGAAATTCCACCATGCCGTCTCGAGATCAGAAATACGGAAATTCTAGGGAAGCAACAAGAACATCGGGTAACAGATTTCATCTGCTACCCGCATAAATAATTTTTAGCAATAGATCTCATCTACTCCAAAATTATATTATGCAATACCCATACATCTGCATGTATTCTAGATCGTAACCTGCATCTACGCATAGCACGGCTCATGATGCCACTGTAGGGGAACGCGACAGAAAACAAAAAAATTCGGTACAGCGAGCACGCCCAGGATCACTATGGAGACTGCATACAAGGTTTGATCTGATCCGTACCGACTCGAAACGCAGCGGAAGAAGAGTCGGTGTAGATCGTCGGTCTAGATCCCTGCAGCTAGGATTTACAACCTCCCAACCGCAAGGATGTACTCCCTCGCCGGACAGCCCTTCGGGAGGCGGTCGGACAGTCCCCCGGACGATGTCGCGGACAGCCCTTCGGGAGGACCCTCGAAACCCGAACGGTAACTCGGACAGCCCTTCGGGAGGACACCCGAAACCCGAACGGTAACTCGGACAGCCCTTCGGGAGGACACTCGAACAGCCCCTCGGGCAAAAGATCGAAACTACAATCTCTCTATGGGGTTGCACACATACGGTGTCAGCTATCCGGCAGGGCTTCGCCGTCCAGAACTAGTTCCTGCCGGAACCCAGACAGCCTTTCGGCTCTACGAAACTATTTCGCTGGGAGGGAGAGAGAAGCCAGACAAGTCAAATGGCATGTGTATGAGAGCAAGCATGAGTTTTGGGGCAGCCCCCTCACCTTTATTTATAGGATAGCCAAGGGGTAAAGTTGGTATTCAAAAATACCAAAAGTGCCGCCACTTTATGCCTTTACATAAAAGAATAAAGCAAAAAGGGCTGCCATGTGGAGCTCCACCTCCCTTGGCCGGCCACACTTGGGGGGCCCCCCATGAGGGGGCTTCCTTGGCTCCCAAGTCCTTCTAGAAGGCTTTTGGAAAATATCCCAAAAGGTGCTTTCCAAAAAATATCCATAAAGCACTTTCACTATTCATGAAGACATTTTTCTGCGTCCATTAAATCCCAAATTATTTCTGTGTGCCTAGAATAATTCCAGTACCCACCAAAACAATTTTGAACGCATTCCGAAACAATTTCGGAACAATGTTTCTTCAGCGAAAAGCAACCAAAGCGGTTCCGGCTGCTCCGGAACATTTCCGGTTTTTATCCCGGAAAATTCCCAGAAGTTTCCAGAACACTTCTTGCATCCTCCAAGAATTTCCAGGCGTGTGCCCGAACCAATTTGACTTAATGGAATACCCTAAAACAACTTTTCAGTTTCACCGAAAATATTCCGGTGTTCTCTCCGGAACGTTTCCGTTTCGTCCGAAACTTTTTCGGTGATTTTCTCTCAGACTCCCTGTCTAGTATTCAGCAGATAGATGACCCTTAAGCGTGTGACCCTATAGGTTCAGTGAAGTATAGACATGACCCGGAACTCTTTCCGATCAATGATCAACATCGGAGTAGTGGACACCCATATTGACCCCTATACCCACACGAATGAATATTCGAGTGAACCTCCAGTTGTCGTGTGCTATTCCTGTTGCTTCACGATATATTACAAATACCCGAGGTGAGATTTATTGCATCCCTGTGGATCAACAACTTGTCCACTATGCAAGTTACCTCGTTACCGGTTTTGTTCTCTTTACTCGTTTCCGTGTTCCGGCATCCCAGTGATCAAATCACAATGTGTCTGGCCAGACAATGATGGATACCGTAACACCGAGAGGGCCCGAGAATATCTCTCCATTGTCGGAGGAGCAAATCCCAATCTTGAGCTATCTCGTTACTTGCCATACTTTTCCGTGAACCTGTAAGCCGCCGTAATAGCCACCCATTTACGGATGACGTTTAACAAACCCCAAAGTTCACGAAGCAAGTACGAAGGAACTCGATACTCTCATGGTCTAAGGAATTATGCAAACATTAACTATCTCTGTGTTATTACCATTAACTTGTGACGAATGTATCTCATAGCATAACATCAATTCGGGTCGATTCAACACAAGTGTTCTACTAACATTGTGCCCTCAAAATTGCCGGCATAGACATGCCCATGATCAGGAAAACAGGATCATCATGCAATACTTGAGCCAGTCATAGAGGCATGACTAGGAATACATTTTCCGTTTATTACACCACACGTGCATATGAGTTTCCCTCCGAGCCTCGTGATTATTGCAGACTCGAGAATCATTGCAGTTATAGCATGGAACATAAACATTCATTACAAACTCGGAGATACAACATAACTGTTATTACTGCCTCTAGGGCATATCTCCTACAAAATGATCAGAAAAATAAGACGAATCCGAATATGCCATCCACATACCTGCCACATGCCCCCAACACTGCAAACATGGAACCTTCCCCTCTGGATCGTCTGACCGATAAATGCATGAAGCCGGGGAAATATTTTCGGATATTTTCCCGCTCCGTCTATAACAGCTAGCACTGCATTAGGTCACCCCTAGCATAGCATACTGGCATGTCATGCATTGTGCTGCATCTGGGTGCTTTATATTTACTGTTTCTTCCCCCTCTTCTTCTCCGGTAGACCCCAAGACCGACGCTGACGCCACCGAGTATGACTACATCGCAGACGTTCAGCCACTTGCCGCGAAGCTTCCAGGCAAGCAAAACCCCCTTGATCATTCCTATATCGCCCATTCTTTCTCTCCCATGCTTGCATTAGATTTTGCTACTGTATTTGATAGCTCCTATTCTGATGCATAGCCTGATTTTGTAACCTGTTGTTGATACTTTACCTGTTGTCCTAAATGCTTAGTATAGGCTGATTAGTGATCCATCAGTGGCCCCACACCCTTGTCCTTGTTGCCATGCTTTACTGCCGGTGATTCGATCAGTGTGATCGATGTACGGAGACCGAATACACCACCAGTACCCCCCTTAGTTGTACGACTCTGCAGGGCTACTATTGAGTGCCGAGGGTGATGCCTCGTGTCCCACTTCCGATGATATCTCTGTAGTGTAGCACATCAGGTGTGGTTTACCGAGGGTGATTCCTCGCTCACCACTCCCGATGATGACTCTGTCGTGCAGCACCTCAAGCGTGAACCCATCAAGGGTGATTCCTCCAAGTTCACCTTGACATTTTACCTCAGGTGTGAACCTACCGAGGGTAATTCCTCTGAGTTCACCTTGATGGTATGGACCCACAACTACTTTAACTGTTGCCCTTTTTTTCACTGTTACTGCGGGACTGAAGGGACAGGTGGTACCACCCCGGTAGAGGTGGACCTGAGTTCCCGATAGTCTCTTGATAAGTCAGGTTGACCATGAGGGTACCCACGAGATTTAATGACGCGGCACGACCGGGTAGGCAGAGACCGCCCCAGGAGAGGGATGGGCCTGGCCCTTGTCGTAAGACCGCGAGACGGGGCGATAGGAGCACTGATCGTCACCGCGAGCTCCCAACACACTAACGGGTTTGGATATATGATCTGAGTAGGCCTCTGGCCGTTTCGCACTAACCACCACGCGGGATAAGTTATGGGCACTCGGCGTCGTACGATTCTTCCGAAAGCTCACAGATGTCGGCAATGGAGCGGCGCGCGCCCGGTTGGACGGTACCTGCTACTTGTGAGCTGCGTTGGTAATTCCCTGAAGAGGAAGGGAGATGCAATACAGTAGAGATAAGTATTTCCCTCAGTTATGAAACCAAGGTTATCAATCCAGTAGGAGAATCACGCAACACCTCGTTACCAGTACCTGCACACAAAACAACAAATCCTTGCACCCAACGCAAACAAGGGGTTGTCAATCCCTCGGCGGTTAATTGCAAGATTAAATTGTATGTGATAGATAGATAGATTGAAACAAAAATACAAAATAAAATAAATAAAGAAAAAGTGCAGCAAGGTATTTTTAGGGTTTTTAATATACGATTTAGATAGACCCAGGGGCCATAGTTTTCACTAGAGGCTTCTCTCAAGAAAATAGCATACGGTGGGTAAACAAATTACTGTTGGGCAATTGATACAAAAGCAAATAATCATGACGATATCCAAGGCAATGATCATGTATATAGGCATCACGTCCGAGACAAGTAGACCGACTCCTGCCTGCATCTACTACTATTACTCCACACATCGACCGCTATCCAGCATGCATCTAGTGTATTATATCCATAAAGAACGGAGTAACGCCTTAAGCAAGATGACATGATGTAGACAAAGTAAACTCACGCATGAACAAACCCCATCTTTTTACCCTTAATAGCAACGATACATACGTGTCATGTCCCTTTCTATCACTGGGATTGAGCACCGCAAGATCAAACCCATTACAAAGCACCTCTTCCCATGGCAAGATAAATCAATCTAGTTGGCCAAACCAAATCAATAGATCGGAGAAGAAATACGAAGCTATAATAATCATGCATAAAAGAGTTCAGAGAAGACTCAAATAATATTCATGGATAATCTGATCATAAACTCTCAATTCATCGGATCCCAACAAACACACCGCAAAAAGTGATTACATCGGATAGAACTCCAAGAACATCGAGGAGAACATTGTATTGAAGATCAAAAAGAGAGAAGAAGCCATCTAGCTACTAACTATGGACCCGAAGGTCTGTGGTAAACTACTCACGCATCATCGGAAGGGCAGCAAGGTTGATGTAGAGCCCCTCCGTGATCGATTCCCCCTCCGGCGGAGTACCGGAAAAGGCCTCCAGATGGGATCTCTCGAGAACAGAAGCTTGCGGCGGCGGAAAAAGTATTGCATGGACTTCTCTGTTGGTTTCCCGATTTTAGAGAATTTATAGTGGTGGAATTAGGTCAAACGGAGCTGTGTGGGCCCAACGAGCCACCAGGGCACGCCCCCCTGGGGCGCGCCCTGGTGCCTCGTGGGCCACTGCTTCATCTTCTGGCCCTCTCCCGAAGCTTCCAGTACTTGTTATGTCCAGAAAAAAATCTCCAAAAAGTTTCGTGGCATTTGGACTTCGTTTGGTACTGATATTCTGGAAAGCCAAAAACAGGCAAAAAACAGCAAGTGGCACTGGGCACTAAGTTAATAGGTTAGTCCCAAAAAATGATATATGATTGCTGTAAATTTATATATAAACATCTAAGATTGATAATATAATAGCATGGAACAATCAAAAATTATAGATATGTTGGAGACTTATCAGCATCCCCAAGCTTAATTCCTGCTCGTCCTCGAGTAGGTAAATGATAAAAACAGAATTTTTGATGTGGAATGCTACCTATCATATTCATCATATATTATTTTCTTTTATAGCATGGACATTTGGACTTGAATGATTCAAAGCAATAGTCTATAATTTGACATGAAGATATAAATACTCAAGCATGCTAACAAGCAACCATGTCTTTCAAAATATCAACGCTAAAGAAAGTTATCCCTAGCCCATTATTCTCAATCATTGATCCATTCATGAAACACACTCAATATTAGCTACACACAATGCACAAGTATGACAATAGTGCTCTTTAATTGGTGCTTTATAAGAGAAGATGGAGACTCAAAATAAAAATAAAAATTGCATAAAAGTAAATAGATAGGCCCTTCGCAGAGGGAAGCAGAGATTTGCTAATGTGCCAGAGCTCAAAGCTTAAATTAGAGAGATAAAAATATTTTGAGAGGCATGCTTTTCCTGTCAACGAAAACGACCGAGAATTCCCAATATCTTCCATGCTAGACACATCATAGGCGGTTCCCAAACAGAAAGTAAAGTTTATTTCCTTTCCACCATTCTTTCACAATCCATGGCTAGCCGTATCCATGGGTGCCCTCCATACCAACACTTTCCAAGGAATTTTGTTGTTATTAATTTTTGATTCATTGTGGGACTAGGCATCCCTATTACCAGCCACTCTCTCGTGCAATGACAAGTGAATAAACACTCATCGTGAGAATAACACACCTAGCATGGAAAATATTGGCCACCCCCTGCTGCTTCATGAGCGGTACGGGCACACAAAACGGAGAAATTATTTTGAAAATTAGAGTTGGCACACGCAAATTTACTTGGAACGGCATGGAAATACCGCATATAGGTAGATAAGGTGGACTCATTTGGCACAACTTGGGTTTAAGGAGTTTGGATGCACAAGCAGTATTTCCGCTTAGTACAAATGAAGGCTAGCAAATAGATTGAGAAGCATCCAACCAAAAAGCGAAAACGGTCATAAACATGCATTCACATAACTAACACCGAATAATGCACCATAAGTAGGATATAATTTCTTTGCATAACTATTGACTTAATGTCCATGCATAGGGAATCACAAACCTTAACACTAATATTCTTACTAAATCACAATTACTCACTAACATGACTCACATATCATCATCTCCGTATCGCAAAACTATTGCAAGGAATCACACTTATCATATCCAATGATCTATATGAAAGTTTTTATTATATCCCTCTTGAATATTCATCACTTTGGAACCAAATTCATATCTTGTGCAAATTACCGTTACTATTATCAACTCTCAAAAAGATATAAGTGAAGCATGAGAGCGCAAATATTTATTCAAAATTTTAATCTTATCAACTCTCAAAATAATATAAGTGAAGCATGAGAGTTCAAATATTTCTTCAAAATATGGCCACCGCCGTGCTCAAAAAGATTTAAGTGAAGCACTAGAGCAACTGCCTAGCTCAAAAAAATTAAGTGAAGCACATAGAGTATTCTAATAAATTATGATGAACGTGTGGCTCTCTCAAATAGGTGTGTCCAGCAAAGATGATTGTGACAAACTAAAAAGCAAACAAAGAAAAGAATCATATAATACACGACGCTCCAAGCAAAACACTTATCATGTGACGAATAAAAATATAGCTCCAAGTAAAATTACCGATGGTTGGTAGAAGAAAGAGGGGATGCCTTCCGGGGCATCCCCAAGCTTAGGCTCTTGCCACTCCTTATTCCTTCATCCATCGTGATCTCACCCAAAACTTGAAAACTTCAATCACACAAAACTCAACAAAACCTTCGTGAGATCCGTTAGTATAACAAAACAAATCACTACTTTAAGTACTGTTGCAAACCCATTACAATTTTATTTTTGCATTATACCTACTGTATTCTAACTTCTCCATGGATTACACCCCCCGATACAATCCATAGTTTCATCAAAACAAGCAAGTAGTGCATCAAAAATAGAATCTGTCAAAAACAGAACAGTCTGCAGAAATCTATTTAAAAGCCAAAGTTATGTAACTCCAAAAATTCTGAAAAATTAGTAAAACGTGGGAAATTCATATACCAATACTGTGTAAAAATTTCAGATTTTTCTGATGCTCCAGTACAGAATTAAAATTCCAGCACTAGACACAAAACTTTCTGTTTTCCAAACAACATCGATTATACTATCTTCCAAATCATCCCAACGGTATTACTTGGCACAAACACTAATTAAAACATAAAAACACAATCATAACAGTAGCATAATTGTGAAAACACACAAAAACAGAAATAACAAGTTTATTGGGTTGTCTCCCAACAAGCTCTTTCTTTATAGCCATTAAGATAAGCTTGATATTTCAATGATGCTCTCATGAAAGATAATAATTGAAACACAAAGAGAGCATCATGTAACATGTGAAAAACACATTTAAGTCTAACATACTTCCTATGCATAGGCATTTTATAGGAAAACAAATTATCAAGACAAGAAATATCTAGCATATGTAAATAGGAAGAATGGAGCATTAATAATTTTAGCACAAAGAGAGGTAATTTAGTGACATGAAAGTTTTTACAACCATATTTTCCTCTCTCATAATAATTACATGTAGGATCATAATCAAATTCAACAATATAGCTATCATATACAATTTTATCTTCATGATCCACATGCATAAAAGTTTTGTAATCTTCCAAGATAGTGGGATTAACATCAACTTAAGTCATGACTTCTCCAAACCCACTTTTATCAAAAATTTGATAAGATTGATAATTCTCCAAAGTAGTGGGATCATTATTACCAAAAGCTGACGCTCTTCCAAACCCACTTTTAATAGTTTTGCAAACATTATTATCTATAACATATTCATCATGAGGCTTAAATAAATTTTCAAGATCATAAGAAGCATTATCACCCCAATCATGATCATTGCAATAAGTAGTGGACATGACAAAATTATCATCCCCAAGCTTGTAGTTTTGCATATTATTAGCGTAATTCACATTAATAGAATTTATAGTAACATCATTGCAATCATGCTTTTCAATCAAAGAGCTATCATGAATCACTTTATAAATTTCTTCTTCTAACACTTCATCACAATTTTCAGATTCATGATTTTCAAGCAAAACTTCATAGAGAA